>CM039132.1:7715797-7863568 GCA_022036555.1 Microstegium vimineum
GTCGCCGGCTCCACGTCGCCTTTCTCCGCCATCAGATCACCTCGCGCTTGCTTAAATGTACCTGCTGATTCTTGATGCCAAGATCGATGGAGGATGTACGTACACTTTATAGATGCATCGGCATGGGCATGTCGTGTCCTTGTGTTCCGATGATAAGCAGCAACAAAGTCGCCGACAGCGTAGGGGCGAAGCAGCTAGGCAAAGAATCCATGCGTTCCTTGCAGCTGCAAGCAAGAGACGTCTCCTTTGGTTTTCTTTCATCTGATGATGAACTGAAAATGTCCTTGGGTAGTGAAAGACAGCAAGCGATGATTCCACAGATGGCAACCCGTTGGCAATATTGCAGGCCAAAGCGATTCCAAGAGTGATCAGATCAGAAACAGGCTAACAGAAGCAGCAAGGTATTTCCTTGGCCACTGGAACAAGGCAAGCACATCCTGTCTGGTAAAAAAATATGACCAAGCCTTTGATGAAGCTCATTCCAGTTTATTCAAATGATCTTTATTAATTTGGTCATCACTTTTGATGCAACAGTTGGTACAACATTTTGTTCTGTGCAACACTTTGTGAGTAAATAAATAAATAGTTCATACAACACTTTTGATGCTATGGTATACAACACAGCAACAACAGAACAGAAGCTTTTGTTTATCCAAAGAAAGGGAAGGAAAGAAAGGAAACCACACCAGAAGCTTTCTGGGTAACAAAGGAGTTGATACTGCACAGATTTATTTCCCTTCTTCTCTCAGAACCTAAAGTCCCGTGCAGAGGAACGACAACACAGGTCCGGCTCTACGCCGGGTCCTCTCGCTCACCTTCCACTCCTCGACAAGGAGCTTCTTCAGCCTGGTGGAGCCCGAGACGATGGTTGCTACCCCGGAGCTGGTGATTCGCCGGCAGTAGACCATCTGGCAGGACTCCAGCTGCGGGCACCCTCTTACAATGTGGTCCAGACCGACGTTTGTGACTTCTGGGCAGTGGGAGAGCGCGATTTCTTTGATCTTAGGACAGCCATCGCCTATCTCAGCAAGCCCTATGTCACTTATAATCTGTATGTTGAAGCAAGATGACAAGTCATCAGACAAAGGAACTACCATGCCCCGCTTGTTATTTGTACCATAGCACAGAAAACAGGGTCGAATGTCGTCCCTGACCCAGGTACACAAGGTCATTTTATTACCCTGCCATATAAAAACCTCTCGCAAGTAGAGCAAATGAAACCATGTATCCTTATAACTATGATTTATACAGAGCAAATGAAAGCAGGTATCCTTATGGATGGACAGCAGAGAAATGTTTATGAAACTAACAGCAGAATCAAAGATAATTCCATTACCTTCTTCTACCCTCTCTGATGAAGAATACAGAAATCTATCACAAGGTGGGCTGCTTCTTTTAAAGTGACAGGTTTCTGGTAGAAGCCAGTTTAAAACACCTAGACTTACTGACTAGTTGCTGATCCCTTGCATGCAAGATTTTCATGACAGGTATTAAGAATTCATTTCCTGCCAAACTTTGTATTTGCACAGCTTCATTATGTCTCACAACTCTTATCGTATATGAAAGGGATAAAAATCCTTTTGTGTTCCTGAAATCTTCACATTCATTATTTACATATTTCAGTAGAAATATAGTCAAATTACTATAATGTATGCCTTACTATAAACCAGAGCATAGATATAGAGCACGTGAATTCAACCTTTTCTAGTGCTGTGAAATGTGCTTCAACTGTTGTTAATTGAGGCAAAATGGAGGTAGCTTTCTTACTCAAAATACAAAAATGTTTATCCTGTCGCAGGATACAAAATGTACTCAAAGTAAAGTGAAGCAGTGAGGATTTTTCTGTTTACTCAAATTTTGGACAGTTTTCAAATAAGGAATGCAGCAGCATAGAGAAAATACATACCCGAAGAACACTAATATCTAGGAAGACTAGATCAGGGCAACCTCTGGCAATTGCAGTCAACCCGCTATCAGTGATTAGTTGGCATCCACACAAGTTTAACTTATGCAGAGGGCAGTTTTCCGCAATTGCAGACAGCCCTGCATCAGATACCCTGAAAAAAAAAGAACTTCAAGATTACAATTCAAAATATAGAGGGCAATACAGATTGGAATGACAAGTTAAATAAGGCACATCACATCATAAATTATATTTACCTCTCACAAAACTGGAGCGTTAACTCTCTAAGTGATTTACAATTCTCAGCAATAGACATCAATGCTGTATCTCCTACCTGCATACCAAATGCATAAACTATGAATACAAACAGAAAAAATCAATTAAAGTTCCAAACTGAACACAACCAAATAGACTGCAGGGGAAATGCAGCTATCCATCTCCATGCATGCTAGGCTTCCAGTAAACCAATGCAAAACTTGGAAACCATGTACCTCATAACCACGCCGAATAGAAAGTTCTGTTAAGTTCTTGCAGCCTTGAGCTATGTGGGACAAGGCACTATCACTTATTCTTGAACAGTCAACCAAAAAAAGAGTCCTGAGAAGGGAGCAGCCTCTACCGATCTCCAGAAATGCACTGTTTTGGATCCTGGGGCAGAAAATTAGAGAGAGCTCCAAAAGGCCCCTGTTTTGCATAGGACCACAAATCATATACTGGTGTTGCAACAGAAGTTACCAATATAGCTCAAAAATGCACCTAAACAGGAAAAAAATATGTAGAAATGCAACAATTTACATTGACCATCATTCAAAGATTATGATAGCCTATATGTTCTTTTAAATTTTAATATACAGCCAAACTGTTCTTATTAATGGAGTCATTATCCTAACATATTCTTTAGCCCGTCCCATCTCTCCAAAATTATGTTTAATTTACTTGAACTACAGCACATCAAGTTGACATTAAAGAACTGTTAATAAAAAGGAGAATAAATGCCTAGGAGTGCTAACTGAAGCAAGGAATTTCAATATAGCATGCTATCACCAAGGAAACTTACGGACACCATCGCCCAATGTGCTCCAGTGCAACAGATTCCATGTTCTGGCAACCACTGATCTTCAAACGTGCTAACTTTTTGCAGCTACGGGCTACAAATTCAAGGCTTCTATCAGTTAGTAAATGGCACTCATTGAGAACAAGATCTGTGAGATTCTTGCACCCTTTCGCAATTGATGTAAGGCTCCTGAAATTGCAAAAGTTGGTCAGCTAATCATTCAGAAAACTCAGAAATTAACTGAAGCACAAGGCGCAAGCAAGGATATTAATGTATGATCAACACCTTCAGTTGCAGAAAACATGATTCAATGAGAAAAATAAAATCAGCATACATAACATTCTAGTTGGTTATATCAGTTCTACATAGTACATACTACATATCATGGTTCTCATTTCCATTCTTCTTGAAATTATGTTTCTTTTTCTTTGCTCTTATATGTAAATAATGGGGTTCATAAGCCCTACCAATACATTTCATAAAACCTTCAAACACATTTTACCTATTAATATATTTTATTATTTTTAAGGCAAGCCAAGATGGGAAATTTTAAGAAAAAAACAAAGCAATTTCTTTAGCCTAGAACAAAAGGTCCAAATCAAAATTGATAGAGGCAAAACTGGGACCCAGGTCAAAAAATTAGATTAGATAGTGCAACTAAAAACTGGGTACCTGTCTGTAAATCCTTCAAAGTTGTTGAGTGACAAGATTTCCAAAAGCGAACAAAATGAACCAACAGCATCTAGGGCATCATCCCCAGCACCAATACATTGTAGCTTCAAAGTTTTTAATTGCCGGCATCCTTTAGCAATAGATACTATTCCCACACTTTGAACACGATCTGATTCCACCGATAGAATTCCTAGGTTAGGGCAGTGGGATCCAACAGCATGTAAAGATGCATCAGTCAACCAATGACAATTTGCAACAGCAAGTGAGACCAACGATTGTCCACAGTTCTTTACTAATCCAATCATGCCTTCATCTGTGGTGCCTTCAACAAATCGCAAGTTCAATTTCCTAAGCAGCTTGCAACCTTCTCCAATAGCAATAAGTCCTGGATCTCCGATAAAGCAAGCCTGCATTTTAAGAATGGTCTTCATGCTTTGTCCATAAATATGTATCCGGTCTACGAAAGAGGAACTATATGGATTGCGGCTAATGGAAAATTGTCCGTGGAACTATACAAAATAACCTCCTTATCGGATTGCAAATTTGCCATGCATATAAATTCTTTACTTTTAACTTTTATATGTAAGGAAAAAAAACAGCATTTTTTGCTTCACCAGGAACAAAAACCTCAATCAAACTTTTTCCAGATATATATTGCTTTATTGGACAAACAACATTACATGGATACTCTACAATAAATATTAATCTTTTGTTCACAGAGCTAATGTTTCAAGTTTCCAAGGGGGGAAATAAAAAAGAGATGTGAAGTTCACGGAAGCCAATAGCACAGCATAAGCTAAAGAATAGACAGTATGGAATTACCTGGAGATCCAAAGAAGTCAATTTCGTGCAATGCTCAGATATGCTCACTAAGCCTGTTGAGGATATGGCAGAACACCATACCAGACTCAATTTCTCAAGCCCTCTGCAACCCCTTGCGAGATGAGCCAAGCCAACATCAGTCAAACAGCTGCGCTCAGACCCTTGATCACTGACTGGCTGGTCCAATGGGAACGGGGATATATGAAAAGTAAGATTTGATGCGAGGGGCAGCCTCCTCCTGCGCCGGACCTGATTAGGCAAATGAATCTGCGTTCAGGACAAGGTACTGAGTGCATAGTAACAAGGGCGCTAAATAGCTTCGAACAGTTCGCTAACAAATTGGACGAGAGGAATGACACTAAAATTGAGTGGCTGTCTCAGTCTTAGGCAGCAAAGTAGTTCCAACTCTAGCATTTCTGGCAATTTCTCAGCATCCAAGGAAAATTCTACCGATTTAGGCACTAGAAGTTCCACAGCAGAAGAAATCCTAGTTTGCTTCGGGGAGTTAGTGCCACCAACAAATTGGAGTATAAGAATGACACTAAAATTGAGTTGTTATGCATCAGTGTTATGCAGCAAAGTTATTCCCACTCTAGCATTTCTGGCAATTTCTCAGCAGCCAAGGAAAATTCCAGCGATTTAGGCACTAGAAAGTAACACAGCAGAAGTATCTACGAAATCGGGAATTGGTCAATTCCCCCGACACAAGACGCGCCATTCTCGTCCGCGATTCGCGTACGGACGGACGCAGCGGCAGCGGCGGGATCCCAGCACCCGGATCAAGGGGAGGCGTATCATTCCGGCACGGTACGGGCCGCGTACCATCCCGAGCGGTACGATCTGGTGGCGGATCCGGAGGCGGAGGCGGCGGATGCCCCGGCGGTGAGGCGCTCGTCGACCGACACCTCGGCGAGTGCCGTGAATCGCTCGGCGACGAGGCGCAGCACCTCGTCGGCGCGCTCCCCGGACGCCGCGAGCCTCGCGGAGCGGCGGGACGCGCGCTCCAGGCGGTGCCAGCGGCGGCAGACGAGCGCGCAGGCGTCGAGGTCGCGCTTGGCTCCGCCGACGCGGCGGATCACGTCGTCGAGGAGATCGTCCGGGAGCGCCGCGTTGATGAGGTCGGCGCCCCGCATCGCCGCCGGTGGCGGCGGGGAGGATTTTTGGCCGGAGCGGACGGAGATCAGGCGTGGTGGCGGTGTGTGGGAATATTGGAATATTGGATTAAAGAGTGGATATGGAAATGGAAATGGAAGCGGTGGCCGGTGGGAGAGGGAGGGAGGGTCTGGTGTGGGGTTTTGAGGGGTTTCAGGGGGCGGAGCGAAAAAGCTGCGCGGGAAGGGAAGAGAAGCGTGCACGCGCGGTAAAGTGCTTGGAGAATGGAAGTAGTGTTTTGAAAACGGAAACGGACGAAAAAAAAAACTATTTCTACTTCCGTTTTTTTGACCGAACGGGATCGAGAATAGGAAAAAAACAGAATTATAAACGGATAGAGATATACGGAAATACGAAAACTAATAAGGAAATAAATAAATACGGACGAAAATCTAATGAAGAGTCAGAAAATTAAGTTATGACCAAACTTTTAAGTATATATGAACAAGAGCACAAAATAGTATATACATACGAAGTTATTGGTCAAATATTCATTAACATACCATGTGTTAACATGTTAACATATATAATTTGTGATTGGTACATTTATAAACAAACATATAAGTTTCTAGACATATCTCACTTGAGATTGAAAACGGGATAAAAACAGAATAAATACGGGTCAATTCCATGTAAAAACGGGATTTTACGGAAACGGACGGAAAAACCTCTCTCCCACTTCCGTAAATACAGAAACGGGATTTAAAAATACGAAAACGGTCGGAACAAAGTAAAAAATAGAATGGGTCGGGAACGGGATTTTTTCCGTCCGTTTTCAACCCTAAATGGAAGGTGGTTGTGCCGTGGTTTAGCTCCCCGACATAGTGATGGTGGCGAGCGGGGAGGAGATTAATGATGATGAAGATGAAGTTATTTTTGCATTGTTACTATTTTCTAGTTTTAGATAATTATATACTCTTTTCATTTAAAATATAAGTCATGCTAAAGATTTTGAAGAATTAAACATTTCAAGTTTAATCAAAATAATTTAAAAATATATAATATAATTGATGAACAATATATAGTTAATAAAGAATATAATAATACTCAATTGATATTATAAATATTATTATATTATCATATAAATTTAGTCAAACTTAAGTTGTTTTGACTTTTCAAGATTTTCATAATAACTTATGATTTAAAATGAAGTGAGTATAATATACTATGCGTGATTTTTATTATTTGGCTTGGGAGCTAAACTAGTTTGGTTAGTTCAAGCCGTAATAAGGCCTTGTGGCTCGTTTAGACAGGGGCGGATCTAGGTCCCGTGCTGCCCGGGTTGCAGCCCGGGGCGAGACCCATAAATAATGAGAAATTGCTTCATAAAAATGGTATAAAAAGACTTATCAGCCCATTAGCCCACCCCGAGGAGGACAAAGATCAGCATGCCGTCGCACTGCAGCCCGAAGCGGAGCCCATTTCTAGATCCGCCATTACGTTTAGATGATGACTCGTTTTCTGGCCTTCGTAGGTACGGAATGCCAAAAGGACCTGATCTGATCTTGTGGTTTGTTTATGTGCTAGCTTCTAGGTACGGAACGGAAATTTAGGTAACAAATAATATTGTAGCGTAATTTATATGAAATCAACTGGTTTGTCCGAGTGGTTAAGGGGAAGACTTAAGATCTTCTGCATGTAGTGCGCGTAGGTTTTGAACCCCACAGCCAGCATGTTTTTTACTTTAATTCATATTTATTTTGGAATAGAAATTTTATTGACTATTTTTTATACTCTTTGCTTTGCAATGGAAATTGTAGCATCTTCCTGTAAAATTGTGACTAGAGAATTATTTTTCATGTTCTTTCAATACTCTTTATTTGGGGATGGAAATTGTAGCCTCTTTCAGTATATTTTTTCCAGTACTACAAAAAAACATAGTCTTTGTGACTATAGAATTATTTTTCATCTTTTTCCAATACTCTTTATTTGGGGATGGAAATTGTAGCATCTTTCAGTATATTTTCTCGAGTACAACAAAAAACACAGTCCAAAACTGGTCATTCCAGCATCAACAAAATATTAGCACAAAACACACACTCCAGTTAACTCCATGTCGTCCCATTCTTGCAGCACCAAAGCATTGCCAGAACTTGCGCCAAAACAACATTGGCACAACTACTAATCTTGGACGATTTCTTTGCCCTTGTTGCCTCGAGCACCAATAGGTTCTCCTGCAACGAAGAAGTTTAAGGCGCCTCAAATTGCATGGCTCGAGTGCAGACATAACAAATGAGCTAGGATTCTAGGAAGCTAGCTATAAAATAAAAGCAGCATGCTGATTTTCTTTTCAGGGAGGTGTGTGTGGATATAAATGTCGACGTGGTGGTCAACCAAATTCAACTGTAAACATCATAAGATGAGCGAATATCGATTTTTAGACAACAAAAAATTTCAGCTTTTTTAGGCAGTTAAGATAAACATCCTAACAAAAGTTATTATCTTTATGTACCTATATAATTACTAAAAGTTGAGGTACCTGATGATTGTGCTGAGAAATTGGGAAGCCGATCTTGTATTAAATTGGGGCAGTCCTCAACATATATAATGACATCAGGGCGTTGTTGCAAGCCTCTAGGAATGCAATGCAACAGAGGGCAGCCTGACAAGCATAGGATTTGAAGAGAAGGTAGGTTCTCCAACCAATCTGGTAAGGCCTCCAGTTTTGTGCAGTTGTCAATGGTCAAGCTTGTGATGGATGAAAGACGCTGCAAACCCTGTGGAAGGCACGTCAGCTCATCGCATCCACATATCTCCAGCTTCGTCAGCTTACCAAGATCCTGCAGGCCCTCGCAGTCAGAGGAAGCTAGCAGCTCTGCTGCGAAGGAAACCGATACATGCTCCAGGGTCTTGGCCACTCCTCGTAGCGCCCCTTTCAAGCTATACAACGCCTTGGTGTTCATCCAGAGGATCAACTTCTCAAGCGATGGGAGCTCCATATGCAGTGCTCTTAGTTTTGGGCATTGGATGAATTCCAGTTCTATAAGACGGGGGAACATATCCGCCCTTTGAGCCTGTTCCCACACCTCCAGGTTTTGCATATACGAGAAAGTTAGTTTCTGCAATGAGGGAAATATGCCCTTCCGACCATAGAAACTATCATTGACACCACTGAGGGTTTCCACTCCGCTTATCTCTGCAATTTTCAGACATGGCAATAGCGCAAGTGGAGGCCATTCACATGACCTTAGGTTAATTAGCTTAATCTCCACAAGAGACCTGAGATGTGGCCCGGTGATCCACGATGGAAGCTTGTCTCCCTCGTATCCAATGATCTCCAGTGCTTTCAACTGTCGGTGAGGCTGAAGACATTTAAGTAGTTCATAAGCTGGCATGGTATCATTTGGATAATAATCATCCATATTCCACCGCAACGATAGTGACTCAAGATTTATTTTAGAACTCAAGGTCGCAAACCCTGCATCCAAAGGGTCAGAAACCTTTTCAAGGTTTTGGAGGCTTAGCCTATGGAGGTTTACCAATGGTTGTAACTCCGACATCGAACTTCCGTCTGTGTCGGGCACTCTGTAGCCCAATAATATCTGAAGGAGTTTGAGTTGGCCCATCCCCGTGGAAGACGAGTGAGCAACGGACACTTGGTGACATTCAGATACTCAAGTGTCTTCATTTTACTAAACATGTCTCGAGGCAGTTCGACAAGATTGCAACAGCCTTCAAGGTCCAACTTTTGTAGCAGTGGGAGCCTGGTTGTATTTGGATGCAGTTTCTGGAGCCTGACACAGTATGAGAGCACAAGTGTCTGAAGAAACATGAGCCTGGAAATGGAGCCGGGGATGTTGTCAATAGGTGTCTGCGAAAGGTTGAGGTATTTCACATGGCTGGGGTCCAGAAATTTAGTAGGCAGCACCCTGATCTTAGTACCACTGAAACTCAAGGCCCGTATACTACGGCAGTGGAATAACTGTTGGGGAAGCTCTGCAATCTCACATCGAGGCTGGTCATGGTCAGCTTGTTGGCACAGTATCATCAGTGCTCCCAGGTCATGGCACTGAAACAGGCTCGTAGGCAATGACTTGGCTGATGGATTAACAATTAGCGACGCACGTCGAACAGAAGCCGGCAGGCTCTTCTGGGTTGTAGCAGCCTGATGATGATGCTGATGATCAACTCTGATAACTGAACTGGTGTCCCTTTCCATGTACTGTGCAAAGATGTGAAGCACCGCGTGCATCCTGTATGTACACTTATTACCCCCACCATATTCATGTCCTCCCTGCAGCTGCAGAGGGTAAAAGCACTGATCCAGGAGCTGCTGGAGGAAACCTTTGCGTTCGGCTGTGGTCACAACGGGTGGTATGTAGCCTTCGGCTGCCAAAAGGTCAGTCAGTTCTTCAACATCGAAGTCGTGACCGGAAGGGAACATTGAGCAATACAAAAGGCAGCTCCGCATGTCAGACGGCAGATGTTGGTAGGTGATTGCGGCACTCTCCAAGACGGCGTTCCCGTCAGGCAGAGGCAGCTCACCAGAGTAGTCAGAGTGCCCCAGAAATCGCTTCCAGAACTCGTCGTGGGGGAGTCCATGGATGCTCGCAAGCAGCTCTCGCCACCACAGGTACCGAGATGATGATGATGGGGCATGCTCCACCAGAAACAACCCTTGCCAGAACGGGAGGCCCTGCGGCTGGCAGAGCCGCGTGCGCGCGTAGTCCAGCAGTATGGGCACGCCGCCGCACTTGTCGGCGATCGCTCTTCCGGCTTCCGTGGCGAGCTCTGTCGTAGGCCAGTCGCCGCGGTATGCGTCGGTTGTCCATTGAGCCGCCAAGGTGGAGGAGAAGCCATGCTCCAGAGGCCGCAGGTACAAGGGCTTCACCGTGTTGCCGGAGGCCTCTGCGACTGTGGCGAGATAGGATGCGACGTCACGGGTCCGGGTGGTGACCACGAGGCTACCGTTCCAAGGCAGGGCTTTCATCAGGGCGCGTATGTCGGGACAATTTCCGTCGGCGTCACTCCACACATCATCCAGGACGATGAGATAGTTCCCTCCGATGATGCTTAGCCTGCGCCCGATGCTGTCTTCTTCTTCTCCTCCGATTCCGATTCCGATGTCCATGTAATGAGAGGTCATCCGCATCAAGACCCTCTCGAGGCTGTAGTCCCGGTGGCGCACGACCGGCACCGCCAGCCGCACGCGAAAATTGCGCCTGACTCTGTAGTCGCTCAGTAGCGCCATGGCGAGACGGGTCTTGCCGATGCCGGGACCTCCTACGATGGGTATCACCAGCAGCCCACCGCCGGCGCCGGCGCCCGTGCCCGCAGCAGCAGCAGCAGCAGCAGAGAGCACCGTGCTGACCATCTTCTCAAGCAAATCGAATCTCCCCACCATCCGTGCTCGGAGGCCGTCTACAGCGCCATGAACGACGCCGATGCTGTTGTGGATCTGCAGGTTCGAAAATCGCGTGTGCGCCTCGTCGACGTAGGATGCGAGTGATCTGAACTTGCGTGAGTAGTCCCTGAGGCCACGGAGGGTGTTGGAGCGGGAGAAGCCGCCGTTACTACTGAACAAAGATGCAAGTACCTGATGATGCCATCCCAGCTTGGATCTTAGTATCTTGGCGTGCAGGACTGCGACCAGCAGCTCGCGCGTAGGGGCGGCCAGGGACTGGATGCAGAACATGAGCCTCAGGTTCGCCCCCGTGGAGACGCTGCGGTTGCTGTACACGGTGGAGACGGATGAACGCAGCTCTGAGAGCAGGGTGCCCGCGCCAAGCAACCGGAACTGCTCATCCATCTCCTTTGACCGCAGCAACTCCACCACTCTTTCCAGATCTGCTCCTGCCATTCAACTCTCGGTCTCGGAAGTAGGGACTGGTGTGTGTTGGGGGCTGGGTAGGTATCAGGTAGGTGACCGGGCAGCTATAGTGTTGGAGTCAAACCATATGGTTTGAGGAAGCCGAACTAGAGCAGAGTTCGTTCTCTGAAGTGTAAACACCGGCCGGTGGGACTGACATGGCATTAAAGAATGATTTTACCCATACATTGTTGTCCTGCTAGCATAGCATGTGCGGGACAGAGGAGTTAGGCTCTTCCTAGCGTGAGGCTTGGGTGGTGCTTGTAGAGGAAAGAGAAATTTTAGGAGCTGCTCCTTCCACTGCGGCACTGTAGCAAGTAATTCTAGGTCCTGTTTAGTTCCTGAAATTCACTCCCAAATTACATTATGCAAAAAGAAGATTCTCTGTCACATCGAAATGTCGGTCTATCTATGGAGTACTAAATGTAGATGAAATCAAAAACTAATTGCACAGTTTTGTTGTACTTTGCGAGACCAACATTTTAAGCCTAATTAATCAATTTTTGGCAATTATTAACACTAAAAAACAAAATTACTACAGTGTTCGAGGTGACACTGTGCCGATTCAGCCACCCGAATCGGTGAACTAAACACGGCCCTATTCTAACTTTTATCGGTGCTAGAAAAGCAAGGAGCGGAGCAACTACTTGCTTCGGTGCCCAAATAATAGAATAAGATTTCATCGGTACTTCTCTGACCAATCCAGAGTACTAGTTCGCCTTTACCTAGGCCCCGTTTAGATGCAACCCAAAATTCAAAAAATTTTAAGATTCTTTGTCACATCGAATCTTGCGATACATGCATGGAGTACTAAACGTAGACGAAAAAAAAACTAATTACACAGTTGATCGAGAAACTGCGAGACGAAACTTTCGAACCTAATTAGTCCATAATTGAACAATTTTTACCAAATAACAACGAAAGTGTAGTCAAAAGCCAAAATTTTTTGCATCTAAACGCGCCCTAGTGGGTTCTGTGTACCTCTTTTATCTCTCATATGGGTCCTACCAGTGATGTCAATTGCAACAACCGAAGAGCGCTCCGGGTTTTGGCAGTGGGGTCCGATTTTCTGGCTGGCTTTACTTCCACACCGTGGAAGGCCTTAGTGTCTGAAAAGATTTTTTTAATGCCCATGAGTGCGAACCATCTACAGGCTTCACTTTTAGTTCTGACAAGCAAGATTCGCATCCTCTAGTGTGCTCGGTTCGTTTCTTTCCTTCTCTCGGTTCGATTTTGGCCAACACTAACACTAACTGGAGCTGTTCTTAGTGGAGCTGAAAAGGAATCTGTAGTGCCATCTAAATCAATGTTGACAAAACTCTGATATACTTTTACAGTGTCGGTGTCGGCACACATGCTTTCTTTTGTGTGGACCTCAGGCGTCAAATCCATCCTCTTCTTTTTCACTCTTTCTCATGCGTAAGACTTGTCCTCTCCGTTCCTTTGTTTCCACCCAAATCCCACCAAATCGATTTCTTTTTCTCTGCTAATCTGCCCGCAGAAATCGATCTCTCCATATACAAATCAAGGCCCTCCTCTAAATCCCGAATCCATAGCACTTCTCCTTGGTGGATCTGGTCGCCACTTCTCCACGAAGGCTCGCGGTCCTCTCAGCACCGTGAGACGATCTCCATTAGCCGTTGTCGTCGATGCGGCCGCCAGAAACGTTATGGACAGTCTAACAAGCAACGTCCGCATCCTCTAATAGCGCTCGGTTCGGTGTTTTTCTTCCCTCGGTTCAATTTCGGCAAACACTAGAGCTGCTCTAAGGACCAAGACCCATGCATGACTTGTCGATTTGGACCGGTGTCATGCATGGGATCGATGGCACCCTAACTTAAGCTAAAAAACATTATTAAGTTATTAGCTCTAGTACTGAGTCACTACTACAGAACACATCTTTCGTCGATTTCCCAAATCGGCTTTAGTCCCGGCTAAAATTGCGCCCGGGACTAGTCCCGGTTGGTAACACTAACCGGGACTAAAAGTCCCCTCCCAAAGGCTACGGGCGTCAGACATTGTCAGGGGGGCTTTTAGTCCCGGTTTGTGGCACCAACCGGGACTAAAGGCCTACCTTTAGCCCCGGTTGGTGCTACAAACCAGGACTATTTAGTCCCGGTTTGTAGCACCAACCGAGGCTAAAGGTAGGCCTTTAGTCACGGCTGGTTATATGGACCAGGACTAAAGGTCCCCCCCCACTATTTAAACACTTCTTCCTCCCCCAGCCCAGGCCCGAGAGCTCATTTCTTCACTCTGTTCTTCTCTGTTCTTCACTGTTCTTCATCTCATCTTCGGTCATTGCTTCATTTGATCACTTCTACGTCTCCATCGACTCGTTGTAAGGTTACTATCTTTAACCTCTCATGTTTTAGCGGCAACATATATTGTTTCTTGGTCTATATGTCATTTTTCTTTTTGATTTTCTCTTTTTTGCCATTTTAAGCTTCATTCACTTGACATTGTTTGAATATTTTAAAGAAGACAACTAAAACTAGTATTCTAAGTATACACCTTTCATTTCTACTATGTCTACCATATTTTATGGTTTAATTAGTTGAAAATAGAGATTTTATAGTGTATTATTTAATTTAATTAGTTGAAAAAATAGAAATAGATTTATTTTTTCTAATAGAGATTTTAGGGTATTATATGTTCCACATTTCAAGATTAATTTAGCTTAGTTTGAGAAATATAGATTTTTAGGATATTATTAAATGAGGAATTTATGGTGGATTGTTCTTGATTTATATATATGCCACTTGAGCTCAAAGTAATTATATATTTAGAAGAAAAAGGTAGCTACCTAGAATACTTTAGTTGTATACATGACACATTTGATGATTTTAGAGAAATGTAAATTTTAGTTGTTTTATTTTCTTTATTTAGAATATGAGAAATTTATAATATCTAGTTTGAAAAATGAGTATAGAGAGTAGATGATAACTGCTTCGGGGTACTCGGCCTCTGATCGGGTTCCAAAGCGACTAAGGCCAGACCTCCCTCTCATTACCTGTGGCAAGTGTATGCAAAAGACTGTGAAAGAGTAATTAGTGGGGAAGGCGGGTCCCAACAATGGTCGGATCTTCTATAAGTGTCCAGATCGCAATGTGAATTATATATTTTGTCTCATTTGATGGTTATGGTTAATTTGTATCTATATTTCCTGATGATTTTGATTAAAGTATTATTTTTTATTTCTATTTTCAGTGGGATGGCACTGGATGCCGTGGCTGGTACTGGAAGGAAGATTATGTTAAACATGTGGCGGAGGCTACGAAGGCGAGCCAGCTCAAGGAGCTCGTCGATGTTGAACAGACGAATAATGATCTGTCTGCTTTAGTTGGGATTGGTCGGGAGATCATTATGCTACTGAAGTGCATTTTAAGTTTTCTGTGTATAGTGCTAGTGGTCTTAACATACGTTATGTCGAGGCTTTGATAGAGCATACATTAGTCTTTGTGTGACTCGGAAATGACACATGATGGTGTTCCATCTCATGTTATTTTAATGCAGACCTTTCGATATTTTTATAATATTATTTTTGACCAAAATGAAAATTTTAATTATGTTTCGGGTCATATAATGCAGACGATGATACGCCATTGGATGTACAATGTAGATCGTCGCTCCAAAGAGTTCATTGATGGCGTGCATTATTTTTTAAGAGCGGTTGAGGCAAACAAGCGGGATGATAATTTCATGTGTCGTCCATGCACCTTGTGCAAGAATTTGAAGGAATATTGTAGCTCAAGGACTCTTCACTCACACTTGTTGAAGTCGGGTTTCATGTCAAACTATATTTGTTGGACCAAGCATGGAGAAACCAGAATTATGATGGAAGAAGACGAAGAAAAGCAATTTGACCCTGACTGTAACACCCGGTTTTAAGAACAAAACCAGATATACACCATATGTGAGCCCAGGAAGTCAAATCTCACATATAGCCACAAATTAAGGTGATATCAAAAGACAATACTTAAATATATAACATATAAGGTCAAAGGATAACCTTAGCACAATGAACAGCGGAAAGACGACTCCGATCTTCGGGTGAAGACTCCAACTCCACAAGGACCAACTGACTGGTTGACCACAAGCCTATCTCTTCCAACTCTTGCATTCTGGTACCCATCTAGGATTTTTATTCAAATATTGAAAATAAAGCAAGCGTAAGTACATGTCGTACTCAACAAGATAACATGGGGTTCATGAGACTCAAAAAAGATAGACACGGGTTTAACTGCATCAGCTTTTAAGTGAATCATAGTTTTAGCAGTTGAGTAGCATCAAGTTCAACATAAACCCAAATAACCACATGATCAGGTGAACAAGATATAATGCTTATATGAACAGCACAACCGAAACTAGCAACCAACCGAAACTGTTTCAGGTTCCAAACATCACAGTTGTGTCTTCTTGTGAATTTCGCAGCTCCCAACCATAACAGCTGTGAAGGTGATTCTTGCAGTGAGAGAAAGGCATGGAAGTCTACTTTTCTCCAGAATTTGTTTCATGATATTTGACTTCTAACAAACAGAGATGTAAGATGATAAAGACAGATTGCTCCAGAAAAGATAGGATAAAGACAACAGGGGATAAGATGATAACGATAGATTGAGAGAGGAAACAGGAGACAAGAGAACCCAACTATCTACAACTTTAGGCCTATAAGCTAAATGAAGTTGTGGAGAAATCCCACAAGATCATTGCACTCATTACAAAGATGCAAATCAAGCATTGACATTAAGACAAACCAATCAAACACTGAAAGTTCACAAGGCACACAGACTTGACTCGACTTTGGTACTAGCGTTTTATTACACAAGGGACATATACTCCTAGAGAGGTGATAGGTATCAAGATCTTCCTTCATGATGCGTGACGCTAACACCGGCTGGCGATATTCCTGTAGTGACTTGATTGCTTCTCCTGTCGGTAAACATATGCATGGTGGCCCTCCTGTCGGCAACGATAACACACATTTCGAGGTAGATCTTTGGTAGGGTCACGTCTTTCTGAAATGTTGCTTGATGTGTTGTTATCTTGCGAGCTATGGAGGTTCTTCCTCTTCTTGGACTGCTTCTTATTTCGCTTGACTCTTTGGGGTTGGAACTCCGTACAAGTGATTATTCATCCATCTATGCATACCTCACCAAAAATAGATTGAGCTTGAGGAGCTTCTAACTCTTTACCCCTTTGATCTATCTGACTAGGATTCCGAGCTGAATGTGGTAACGTAGTTGAACTCAAAGGTGGGTTGTTCTCTGATAGTGACTCATATGAGGTAGCCTTCCTCTTCTTATCATCATTGGCTTCATAGTTCAGATTCATCTTGAATTCCCCTTTATGAGGCTTGTTTTGAAGACAAGCAACTCCATAATGCTTACAACACTGGCATTGATTCAGAACTTCATGCTTCTTACTGTTACCACTTTCAAAGGCGGTAGCCTCATATTCCTTGATCAAAGGTTGTATTCCCTCATATTCAATCCTTTCTCCTGACGGTGTTGTTAGCTGTACTAAATGCTGGGCACAATTGATCACCCCTCTATGAGCAGAGAACCATCCCATTCCGAGGATAACATCGATCTCTGAGAGCTTCAAAACAATAAGATTCGTTGCAAGGTCCACACCTCTTATATTAAGTCTAACCTTTGGGCATATATGGTTTGTCGTCATTTCTCCAATTGGGGATTGAACTATCACTAGTTTCTTCATTGGCGATGGCACTATCTTTTGATCCTCTACCAACTTCGTACAGATGAACGAATGTGTGGCTCTTGGGTCAAATAGAACCATGGCATTTGCTAAGCCTACTCGAATCAAACCATACACGACCTTCTTTGCTCCAGGAATTGTAGACATATCCACGTGGTACAACTTGCCTTCGTTGTAGTTCCGCCGTATTTTACTTCCTTGCGCCTGTTCCCTATGGGACCTTGGCACATTGATCTGTCCTGGAGGTAAGTATTGTTGTTGAGTTGTTTCTTTAGGTACTTGATTCTGCATAGTTGACAGCTTCTCCTTGTCAAACGTGATCAAAGGTGGCATTGTTTGGTCTTTCAGATCTCTAGGGCTCGCTGACTTCTTGTTATGATCCATCTAAGAGAGAGAAAGGATTTAGACTTGAGACAAGGTGTTTTAAAAGAATGGAGAAAGAGGGAGCATAATTTTTAAGAAAATATCAAGGTTAGAGGAAGGACAAGAGCTAGACAAGGTTAAGAGCTTGCTACGATGACCAGTTCTATCTAGGCTTGTGTCCTACAGTCAGCATTGCTCTGATACCAATCTGTAACACCCGATTTTAAGAACAAAACCAGATATACACCATATGTGAGCCCAGGAAGTCAAATCTCACATATAGCCACAAATTAAGGTGATATCAAAAGACAATACTTAAATATATAACATATAAGGTCAAAGGATAACCTTAGCATAACGAACAGCGGAAAGACGACTCCGATCTTCGGGTGAAGACTCCAACTCCATAGGGACCAACTGACTGGTTGACCACAAGCCTATCTCTTCCAACTCTTGCATTCTGGTACCCATCCGGGATTTTTATTCAAGTATTGAAAATAAAGCAAGCGTAAGTACATGTCGTACTCAACAAGATAACATGGGGTTCATGAGGCTCAAAAAGGATAGACACGGGTTTAACTGCATCAGCTTTTAAGTGAATCATAGTTTTAGCAGTTGAGTAGCATCAAGTTCAACATAAGCCCAAATAACCATATGATCAGGTGAACAAGATATAATTCTTATATGAACAAGTCACAATAATCAATAACAAATAACAACTGATGAGCCATGACATAAGGACATCACACAGTAAGGAGCCCAAGCCACTCGTAACCGTGAGCACGGCTATCATGATAGTTTTTAACTCTGCGCAGAGGTGTACATCTTTACCCACAAGTCGTGAATTGCCCTTTCGCCCGAGGAGATCAACCTCTTAACCCTCTACCAAGGAAGGTCGGCAGGGTTCACTACGAGACCGTTCATAGATTCCACTAATAGGTAACAACCCGCTACAAGTTCTCTTTAACGAAATCATAAGAACTCCCCTCCCAGAAGTCACCGCAGCGCACCTTCTGGCAGACCAAGTCCCCACTTTCTCAGAGCCCTTCTTGCGCCCTCTCAGGTAAGTTGCCACAAACTAGCAAAAGTCTAATACTGAGTCAAGCCAGAGCCCATTAGCTTATGGTAGTACTATTTTTTCGGGGTAATCTCTTACAGAAATATCCCTATGAGTGAGAACATAGGTGTGAGTTCCTAATGTTCCACCTATAGTCCACGTTGCTAAAAAGTCATCTTTTATCGTTATTGCATATATCATTAGTCAAGTTACAAGATCATGGTTATTCTTTATGAGCACTAGCAAAAGCTACCCATGTGCAAACCCTCAAAGGTGACAAGGCACAAGATATCAAGTCTAGGAAATCCTCACGGGAATCAAGGTAGACACATGCATATGAATTAAGTGACATTAAAGTGTATAGGTAATAAGGATGATCCCATGCTATACTTGCCTTAAACGCTTAGATCCTTTCTTCAATTGATTCTCAAACTTCTGATGGCTTCTTCTTGATCTCCACGTAATCTCACCGATTGGACAAGATAGTAAACACCACACAAGCAGCTGAACAAACATGCATAACATACAATAGATCTATTTAGAACAATACACCAATCAATGAAAAGAGCTTTAAAAGAAAACTATGGATCTCTACGATCACACAGACGCGAGAAACACGCTAATAGGATCTATAGCGGAAAAGAAATGACTATCGAAAGATTAGCTTTTAAAAAGAAACTAGGCTTCATTTATTTTATCTATATAAAAAGCATGTATTGGATACTTCAGAGAAATACCCAAATTGAATTAATTCACATTATATTTTCTTGGAAAACAAGATTAAACTAGGTATATATTATTTTATGAAAAGCCGAGGTGAAACCCTAATTTATTTTAATTGGAAAACCATTGCTTATAGATTAATCAATTATCACTTTATTTCCGAGAATAAAACATATTTAATATTGCTACTAACAGGTAGATCTTATCGTTACGAAACCAACGCAACTTGAACGGGACAAAACGGATCTAGAACGAGAGTTATAAATTAAACTAGATTTTGAAGAGGGCAAGATTAAAGCATTAACAAATTAATTTACTTTGATTTTCAAAAGTAATTAACATAGATGAAAACTGTACCATTAGATAGATCATGAAATTGCGAAGCCAACGCAACTTGTTTGGGTCAAAACGGATTTGAAACGAGGGAGTTATAGGGTTTTCAAAATCGGTGGCAATCTATAAATATAGATTTTCTTTTTATTTTCGAAATAAAAACAGACCCGAACACGAGTACGCTTTCCAGTGGCGAAAACGTAGTCAAAGAAGGCGCCATGGACGGCGGGTTGAGAAGGGAAGAAAGCCAGGGGCTCTTTAATAAAATCTCCCTCGAAAGGGTATGGGGAGATCTGGGCGGTTGGATCTGAGATCAAGGGATGGGATTAGAAAGGGGAGGGACAGAGGGGATTCCCCTTCGGGGAACAGTACCACGAGGAGAAATCGCGGCGGCGCCATGGCCGGCGGCCGCGGGCTCGCTAGCGAGAAGGGGCCAGGGCCTTGGGTGCTCGGGGTTTTCTATTTTATTTTTCTTTTCCTTTTGCTTTGTTTTCCAAAAGCATTTTTGAAACATTTTAAAATTCCTTTTTGCTTTTGGTAAAAACCAACCAATACCATAAATACAATGCAATGGCATGAATGCACAAAAATGTTTCTAACCCTAGGATAATTTTAATATTTCAAAAAACTTTTATTTTACTATATTCTCATGAGCACAAAATTCAAATTACAACAAATTCAATCTATTTCAAGAATCCAAATTTTTCGGGTGTTACACTGACAATATTATTGCTCAATATGGTGACTTCAATGATACTGCAATGGTGGAAGCAGAAGAAGAAGCAGGGGCAGATGACACACTCTCTGAAGATGATGGTCTTGGTGAAGTCATTCGTGATGCACAAAGAGATTGTGAAAGTGAAAAAGAGAAAGCTAAGTTTGACCGCATGCTAGAGGATCACAAGAAACTACTATACCCGAGTGCCAAAGATGGGCAAAATAAATTGGGTACAACACTGGAGTTGCTACAATGGAAGACAAAAAATGGCATATCCAACAAGACATTTGGGCAATTACTCAAGATCCAAAAAAATATACTTCCGAAGCCTAACGAATTGTCTACCACTACGTACGAAGCAAAACAGGTCGTCTGCCCTCTGGGATTAGAAATCCTGAAGATACATGCATGTTCTAATGACTACATCCTGTACCGTGGCAAGGACTACGAGAATTTGGATGAATGTCCCGTATGTAAAGCGTCGCGGCATAAGATCAGGCGAGATGACCCTGGCGATGTTGAGGGCGAAGAGCGTCCTAGGAAGAAAATCCTTGCCAAACTTATATGGTATGCTCTTATAATACCATACCTGAAACGTCTATTCAGAAACAAGGACCTTGCAAGTTGTTGCGATGGCACAAAGAAGACCGTAAGGCAGACAACATGTTGAGACACCCTGCTGATGGGTCCCAGTGGAGAGCAATTGACAGAGAATTCTCGGAGTTTGTAGAAGACGCAAGAAACTTAAGGTTCGGTTTGAGCACGGATGGTATGAATCCTTTTGGGGAGCAGAGCAGTAGTCATAGCACTTGACCTGTTACTCTATGTATCTACAACCTTCCTCCATGCTTATGCATAAAGCGGAAGTTCATTATGATGCCGGTGCTGATCCAAGGCCCGAGGCAACCTGGCAACGACATCGATGTCTTCCTGAGGCCCGTAGTTGAGGAACTCCTCCTTTAATGGAGCAAACCAGGTGTACATGTGTGGGATGAGTACAAACAGAAACACTTCGACCTGCGAGCATTGTTGTACGTAACAATCAATGATTGACATGCCCTAAGTAATCTTTCAGGACAGACAAACAAGAGATATAATGCATGCACACACTGTTTTGATGACCTTAACTGTGTATATCTAAAAAAATATCGAAAGGTCGTATACATTGGCCATCGTCGTTTTCTTCCTAAGAATCACCAAGCCAGAAAGAAAGGCAAGCATTGTAAAGAAGAAGTGAAACGAACCAAGCCTCGCAACCGAACTGGAGAAGATGTACTTGATATGGTCAAGGATGTGCAAGTAGTCTTTGGAAAGGGACAAGGGGCCCTACCAGTTTGGTCCATAATGACTTAGCTTTTTTTTCTTCTTTTCCTTGCTTATTGTTTTCTTCCCTTATCTTTCTGTTTCTTCTTTCCACCTTATCTTACTAGTATATTTGTCTGTGCTAACGCTACGAGTTATATTAAATCCAAAGTTATTTCTATCAAATTGGAAGTACTTCATTAAGGTTTAGTCAAAAGTATAATTTTATGGATAAAAAAATAGAGCAATGTTAGTTCAAAAGGCATAAGACATAGATGTATTTTTATCAAAAAAATTAAGAATTTAATCTCATTTTATAAAAAATAATATATGATAAAATTGCTTAAATAAATTATCCTCTCTCCCACGCAACTATATCTAGGCACCCGCCCCCGCTCATGCACCAGTGATGACGGCGACGACCATAGTGGTCGTCCCCCACAAATAAACTTTTAGGTGAAACAAATAAACCTCGCCGGCCTCCGGTCACCGACCGTCGACTTCTTCCCGGCGTCGGTGTCGACGACGACGTCGAGCTCCGAGCAGAGCTGCTCCAGGTGTGCCGCCGGGAGGGACGCGTTCGTCCTGGACTTGGACGCCGTGCCGCTCTTGGCCTGCACCTTCTAGAGGGCATCGTCCCCGGTGGCGTGGACGGCGAGCAGCCTGCGGTAAAGGAGCCGATCTCCATCTCCCGGTGGAAGACGACGGCCTTGAGGAAAGCGAGCGTGTCCTCGTCATGCTGGATCCGCTCCTCGGCCACCCGGCGGAACTGCTCCGCCTCCATACGCTCCGCTGCCTTCTCCGCCTGCAGGCGCACGATCATGGACAGCGCCTCGTCGGCTCCTGACGCCGCCGCCTGCCGCTCCTCCTCCAGCTCCGCGCGCAGCTCGTCAACGGCCTGCGCCTGCTGCTTCAGGGCCTCCCGCAGCGCCGCCTATCGCCTTCTTCCTCAACTTCTCTGGCCATCATCGATTCAATTCCACAGCCACGGGATCTCTTAGTAGTAGTAACTGGTTTCAACTTTCAATCAAGCGATTAACAGAGGAAAAAAAAGGCACGCCCGGCTTCCTCCATGCTCAACCACGTCTGGCCGCGAGCGAAGGAAGGAAAACGCACGCCGCCACAACACCTGAGTTCCTCACGCTAAACCGGCGGCATGGTTTTTTTTCGCGAGGCACGGGGCGACGGAGTGGTTCTTTTTCACTCACGCTAAACCGGCGGCGTGACGAGTGAGATTTTTCCGCGAGACACGCGAGTGTGATCGGCTGTTTTTTTTTCGTGACGCGAGTGGGATCAGCGTTTTTATTCGCGAGGCACTCGAGTGGGATTTGATTTTTTCACGGGATCGACGTGTTTTTTTTCACGAGGCACGCGGGTGGGATTCGATTTTTCCGCAGGATCGACGTTTTTTTTCGGGAGGCACACGGGTTGGATTGGATCCCTAAAGCTTGTGCGTGAGTTGTGCGGGAGAAGAAAGGTGGGAGCCTAGTTGTGGAGTCAAGAGGTGAGATGGATGCTTCCCACTCTACAATATTTCAATTATAAGTAGAGGTACCAATGTCGTCGTCCTCTTCGCAAGCCTCTCGCGGTCTCGGCGCCGGTCTCGCTTCCGTCCAGCAGCGTTTTCTGTCTCCATCCCCACGACGTTGGGCCCACGGAAGCAAGAGGAGCCGTGTCTTCCCTTCACCGGAGGACGGGAGGAGTCTACCACCATCCCCTTACGGCCTTACCGTTCTTCTCCCTCACCAACACCAACGCCGCCCATCCGCCATGTCCAACCAACCTTGGGGTGACCCCACATCCCGCGGCGTGCAGGAGGACATCCTCGTTCCTCTCCATGGCCGCCTCGCAGCCATCAGCACCTTGATCGACTCGGCAGCGGCAGCATCGCCAGCAGCGGCGGCGGACGCCCAACCAAGGGGCCCTCCCCCGCCTCCGCCCGCCGGCGCCTATGATGCAGGGGACGCCAAATTGCAAGCCACTGCGTTGCTGGAGAAGGTCCGTCGGGAGATGTTTCAGCTACAGGACGTCTTCAGCCGCATCGACGACGCCGAGAAGAGGATCCGATACAGCTTCGACCCCGTCGAGAAGCAGCTCGACGACGCGCTCCAGCACGACGCCCCCCCGGACGCGGAGCACATCCACGCGGGCCTCCTCGCCGTCGATGCCGCCATCGGAGCCATCAAGGCCACCATCCGCAATGCCTACAGCATCGCGTGCGACGACGACGACGGCGGAACCAGCTGCTTGGTCCAAATGCATCAACAACAGGTGCCTGCGCCAAGTCAAGGCCGAAGCTCGACCAGCAAGATGGGCGAGATCCGGCATGGTCCGCAGATGAGCCACCTCATGCTCGCCGTGGGCGGGCTCGAGGCGCGCCTGCTCGGCTGTGTGCTCTGCCTTGCCCCCTTCCCTGAGGGCGCCGTCATCAAGAAGCGGCTGCTCTTCCACTGGTGGCTCGCAGAGGGCTTCGTACGCTCTGCCGACGAGGGCAAGAGCCGCTTCGACGAGCTCATCGCCAAGGGGTTCATCGTCCCATTCACAGCCGCCCCCAACGCGACCTGCCGCACTACGGTCCACCGGTGCACGGTGCGGCCGTGGATGCGCGACCTCCTGCTCAGCGTAGCCAGACGCAACGGCTTCCTGGAGCTGAACGCGGGCGACGTCGAGTTCGCGCGCCGCGCGTGCCTGCGCGGCGACAGGCTGCCACAGCAGGCAGTCGGGTTCAGCGCCGCGGTGCGAGCCATATACAACATCGGACAGAAATACGTCGAGCTCAACGAGCGCTGGTTCGCCGGCGGCAAGAGGAAGGACCTGCGCGTGCTGCAGCTCGGGCAGTGGAGGGAGTTCAGCACCGCCCAGCAGATCGCCAGCCCCATGGAAAGCCACATCGAGGTCAGCGGCGTGGAGCGGTTCCGCGACATGGCGGGGAGCTGCAAGAACCTCAGGTACGTCAGCTTCCGGGGCATCTCGAGGATCGAGTCCCTGCCCAGCTCCATCGGCAAGCTGCGCCAGCTCCAGGTGCTGGACCTCCGGGCCTGCCACAACCTCGAGGAGCTGGGCCAGGGCATCACCAAGCTCGATCGCCTCGAGTTCCTCGACCTGTCTGACTGCCACCTGCTCGTTGGAATGCCGAAAGGGATGGGCCAGCTCACGAGGCTCCAGATTCTCAAGGGCTTTGTGGTTGCCAACTCCAACAGCAGAGATTTCTGCCATCTGAATGAGCTCACCAAGCTTGAGAAGCTCAGGAAGCTCGGCATCGTCGTCGGCAGAATGGCCGTGCCGATGGAGGACGAGTTCCTGAAACTGAAATTGGACGAGTTCAGGTCACTCGAGTCGTTGAGGATCAACTGGGGTGTGCTCAGCAGCTCTGCCAAGAACAACGTGAACGGCGTCACTGCTACTGCAGCAGCATCTCCCCGTCGTCAGGTGGCGGTGCCGACGATGAAGTATGCCCTTCCTCCTAACCTGAAGAAGCTAGAGCTCCATTGTTTCCCGTTCGCAGACTTCGCGCGATGGGTCCGGCCGACGGGCGTGAGGAAACTCTACATCAGGGGTGGAAAGCTGGCGACGTTCGGAGACGACGAAGAGGAATGGGGGGCAGAGGTTCTGCGCCTGAGATTTCTCAGCGATCTTCACTGTGATCATGGCAGGCTTAAGCGTATGTTCACCAAACTCAGTGATGAAAATACAGAAATCCATGAGTGCCCAAACTTCATACTACGTGGAAGCATGGACCATGGTAAAGATGGTCCAGCAGAATCTGCAGAAACACACGGTGAGGCAGCAGAAGAAACCGACGCATCACGCATGCAATGAAATTGCCGTTTAGTAACCTGTAACAAGTTCAAAGAAGGTCACTTGTTCAAATCCTAGATGCATTCAGAGGGTGCAGCAGCTGCTGAATCCATGGCAGCCGAACATCCTATTGAAATCCTTAATGAGAAAATAATTCGGTGAGAAAGTTAGAGTAGACTTTTTCTTACTATAAAAAGTACCCCCTCTCTATCCTAAAATAAAAGTCGTTCTAGTTTATCAAAAAGTACCCCCTCTCCATCTTAAAATAAAAGTCGTTCCTGAATTTTAGATTTGTTTAATAGGTGAAGAATAACCCGCAACAGCTTGTGTACATCCGGCCATTTCATTTTTTTTGGATTTATTTAATAGCTGACGAAGATTATGTAGATTATGCGTGTATGAGATGCCAAAATCTGGTTGTTGTAGATAGATTAAGGTCTTATTATTTAGTTGTCCAAGTTGAGTTTTGTGTGCTCGTAGAATTATTCAAGCCAATTCCTATATGCAGGAACAAACAATGCAATCTTGGGTTAATTTGGTCTCAGGCAATGTGGACACCAATGATCTACTTTTTGATGACTTTCAAGTTGAAACACATGTTGAACAAGTTGCTGAAGAATCTACTCCTCCATTGAAACCTTGTAAGAAGAGGACTAGAAATTTCACTTCCTAGGAAGACAATATATTGGTGACAACATGGCTAGAAATGAGCTTGGATCCTGTTCAAGGAGCTGACCAGACTCGTAGTACTTATTGGAAGCGAATTCATGATTACTATGATGAACACAAGACTTTTGAGTCAGAGCGTAATATCAATTCTCTCTCTCACCGTTGGGGTATCATCCATAAAAGTGTTGATAGATTTTGTGGATGGTACACTCAGGTTCAGAATAGAAGAGAAAGCGGGCTCACAGAGCAAGATAAGCTAAGTTATTTAATTTTGTTCATTAGTTACTACACAGAGCAAGATATTTGTGTGCATTATAGCCAACACATGTTTCCTGTGCAGATAGAACGAGCAAAGGAGTTGTACCAGGAAAAAGATCCAGAGAAAAAACCATTTATTTTCATACACTGCTGGAATAAGTTGCAGCATGAGCAGAAGTGGGTTGATCAAGGTTGTGAAAACTCTCAGAGCTCTCAGAAAAAAAGTAAGACGTCCTCAACTGCAAGTCTTGGGTCATGTACACCTGGAACCCATGAAAGTAAGCATGCTGATGAAGAGGAGGGACCAAGTCATACATCACCAAGGAAAGGAAGGCCAGATGGTAAGAAGAAGGAGAAAGCACGTAGATTCGAAAATGCTAACTCTCAAGGAGAAAGGCTTTACATGGAGACAATGGAAAAATTGTGGGCCAAGAGAGAAAAGGCTGAAGAGATGAAGGAGATTAAGAAAAAAGAACGTAATGATGAGAGGCTTGCCGTAGAGACTAAAAGGCTTGAAATCAAGCAACAAGTGGAGAATAGGAGGCTAGATATAATGCAAAAAGATTTAGAGCTGAAACAGAGAGACGATGACTTGAAAGTTATGAATATGGACCTTGACGGTTTGAGTGAGGACCAAAAACTATTCTATAAGACATTGAAAGCTGAGATCATTACTCGACGTTGTGGTGGTGGCAACTAGACGCATCATGTTTATTTATCTTTTTTATTTAAATTATGTACCAATATGTTTGTTATCCATGGAACACATGTCTCTGTAAGCTACACTACTGATACATGTCTGGGTGATGTTGCCAAAGATATTAAGCTACACTACTGATATATGTCTGGGTGATGTTGTCAAAGGTGCTCGATAAGATCTTTCTGAAATTGGGTGTGCATTTGCCTGTTTGTGATATTATGATGAGCTTGTATGAAATCACGGAACTCCTGTGTATGAACACGAGCTTCACGCGGAATAAGTGTCACAAGCTGACCGATACCATCGTAATGGACACCTTCATCTTCATCTCGCTCATCTTCAACGATCATGTTGTGCATGATGACACAAGCTGTTATTGTTTCACTAAGTGTTGTTGTATCCCATATACGAGCTGGTCCACGAACAATGGCAAATTGAGTTTGAAGAACCCCAAAAGCTCATTCGACATCCTTCCTAACCGCTTCTTGTGCCTTGGCAAAGTATTTCTTCTTGTTTCCTTGGGGATTTGATATAGTTTTCACAAATGTCGCCCATTGAGGGTAGATTTCATCTACAAGGTAGTACCCTATTCTATAATTATTACCATTAATAGTAAAATTAACTCCTGGGGCTTCACCTTCGGTTAGCTTTGCAAATAGATGGGAACGGTGAAGAACATTGATATCATTGTGTGACCCTGGTAAACCAAAAAAAGCATGCCAAATCCAAAGATCATGTGATGCAACAACTTCGAGTATTATTGTAGGCTCGTGCTCGTGCCCAGTATATTGCCCATGCCATAGGTAAGGACAACTCTGCCACCTCCAATGCATGCAATCCAAACTTCCAAGCATTCCTGGAAAGCCTCTCTGTCGCCCAATTACAAGTAATCTAGTTGTGTCATTGTCATTAGGAGATCTTAGATACTCTTCTCCAAACACTTGAATAACAGCTTTGACAAACTTTCTAAGGCTTTCTAAGACAGTACTTTCACCAATGGCAAAGTATTGGTCCATGAAGTCTGCTGGTATCCCATAACTAATCATAAAAAAGCTGCAGTAATCTTTTGCAAAGATGATAACCCTAGTCGTCCAACTCGATCTCTTTTCTGCTCGAAGTAATTATCATGTTGCTCTACAGCTTGCACTATGCGGAGATATAGTGTACGAGACATCCTAAACCTGAGGGACAAATCCAAACTAAGAAAACATGGACATAAAAATATGGATAAAGAAGGTAGACAAAAATAACAAGCTATTAGCAAACCTGCACCGGAAGAAAGTTGGCCCGTATGTTGGATTTTCAGAGAAATAATTGTTGTACAACCTCCAATGCCCACCTTCTCTGTCCCGATGGATGTACTGACGCCCAGGTACAGAACCACCCCTTCGTGGAGCATGGAGAGCTTGATATTGAGTGTGTGCTTGATGTAATCCAATAAGGATTTCCTCAAGATCATCGTAACCATCATCATCAGATGAGGAAGATGAATCTAGTCGAGAGAGATGGCTCATTTTCAGTGGACAAGAAACAACACAATGTCAAAACTGAGTCTGGGAAGTGAATGGGCATACATATATATAGATTAAAAAATATAACCGTTGGAGGCAGAGCACTTGCAATATAGCCGTTTGAAGGGTATGGTCGTTTGATTTATAACTGTTCAAAAAGTGATCGTTTGATTCCTAGCCGTTGGAATTCGGAAGAGTGTTGTTCGAATATATAATAGTTTAAAAAATAGTGGTTGCAATTTTTTTTAAAATAATTTCTTCAATATTTAGTCGTATGAAATTGTTGTTAAACAAATATCCATTCCAATAATACCAATTTAAAATAATCCAATTCAGATATGAAATGTTGGACTTGGTAGTTAGAAGTTATGTATAAAATACTGGTGAGAGAAATATAGGAGGCTGAAATGAGGGTTCCGTTGGAGTGCTTAGAGAAATGAGGGATAAAATCTGGATAGGGAGCTCTCATTTTGAGGAGTAGGGGGCCAAATTTTGAGAGATCAGTTGGAGTTGCTCTAAGTGCTCATTTCGTTTGAGAAGAGATTGGGAGTGATGTAAGCGAAATATTCGGGCCTCCAGGGAATATGAAGTGCCTACACGAATTTGTCTTTTTTTGTTTGTCCAATGCTCACGATTGCGGCATGGACCAGCTGGTTAGGACAAAACAAAAGGAACTGCAAACCGCCCCCTGGCGTCCAGAATAGACAGGTTTATAGTATGCATGCTATGTACAGCACATGCATGCATAGAGCTCCTCACTACTTTAGATATATATATCAACCGGGTGGGTAGCTACCTGGGTAGTTACCCCCTGTTGTATTTGGATATTTTGCTACAGGGAACTAGTAGTCTAAACTAAAGCCAGCTACAGAATAACATATTCCGTAGCCGAACCAAAACTCGTGCATGGTCAGACCCGGTCCATTCACCTACCGCACCCGTAATTAAAGGCAATAAAATATTGGTCCATTCATTCACCCAAAAATTATGCCCTCCAGAAAAGCCAAGCTTGCTGTGATCATGGACGCACACGCACCATTGCTACCTGTGCATTGGTTCTTGCACCGAAGGGTAGGCGCGTTATCGATCTAGCAGCGGCGTGATTTTCCGTCCGTGGCGATGCCCCAGTCCTCCACCAGATGCCCAGGTAGTACCGCGGCTGCCAAGCTTTAGTAAACGATTCCATCGAATATTTCAAGGTAAAATTAGTCTCGTTGAACTAATGTGACGCCAAATTAATTATGGTAACTCGCCAATATTATCATTACCTATAACGGCAATCAAATTCTCATTATGCCAATCTAGTAAACCGATCATACATTTTTAGTAAATTTATTATAGTAAATTCCAAAACATTGTGGTAATTGTATTATCGTAACACTATCCTAATTAGCATTTGAAATGTTTAAATTGTAACTATTTTTGTTAAATTTTTCTCATCATTATCGTAAATACAGGTACTTTTAAAATATTATTTACCATAGTCTCGTTTTATATTTTTCTACCGACACGTTCATCGTTTGCATGCATGTGTGTTCTCGTAATCATTCAGTCAATGCACGTACTGATGCCAAAAACCCCAAAATAACCGTGCGCTAATTAGGATGTGTACTAATTACGATTCAATTATTTCCCATTAATGATCGTGACTGCCAGGCCGGTCGGGCCGGGGCTCGGCAAGCATGCATTTAGGCCTGGGTGCTGGTTCGGTGGGGAGTAAAACTGGCCTGGCTACAAAATACCCTATTCTCTCTCTCTCTCTCTCTCTCTCTCTCTCTCTCTCTATATATATATATATATATATATATATATATATATATATATATATATATATATTATCAAAGAGTAACTCAAAAACACCATAAATCCAAGCAAAGTATCATTCATACATCCATGCACAAGCACAAATCCAATTTAGGATAATTTGGCAGGGATCTAAATTGTTCTATAAACATTTTGGATCTAGATTCTCTTAAGAAACAATTTGAATAATGAATTAGGATCAGTTTATGAAACAATTTGGCAAGTATACTAGATCCAAATTCATGACAATATATATCTTTTTCTTAAAAATCTTAGAAATAAAAATATGTTTAAAAAACTTCTGAACTTTTTTATGGACAAAGAACAACTTAGCTACAAGCCATTTTTAACTTGCTGCATTAGCAAAAAAAAGTACTAGAAAAGGTATTCAGCGTAGGAAACAAATATTATTTTTCTTCTCATAATAAATTAACATAAGCATTGAACATAAATTAAATTTCAACACAACAAATAGGGTTAGCGCTTACGTTTGTTTAGCGCCAAAAGTTAATTATTTTTCTAGTTGTACTCCTCCCCTGCCGCTACAGGTTTTAAACCTTCAAAATTAGTGTAGCTACAAATTCGTTGTGGGAAGGAATATTTCGCTTGATTTTTTCTAGATAGAATTGGTAATACTAAAAACACAGGTGTGGCAAAGGAACAATTCATCTGATTTTCTTAGGTAGGACTATGTAACTAAACACCTACTCCCTCCGTCCTTATCAAAGCAATTATTTAGCACTTTTCCTATAGTTTAGGTGCCTGAAATTTAAGATAATTTCAGGCAACACTAATATACCACCAACTAATATAAGTTAATTGTTAATTTTGTATTTTGTTATTTGTCTTTGGGTTATAACTTATTAATTTTTTGTCCTTATCCTCCTATAAAAATAATTGTAATTGTTAAATTGTCTTTATGCCAATGTATATAAAATTTTGTCAGGTTTGTAGTTTTGTCTAACATGTTTTTTATTTCTGAAACAAAAAATCACAGATTATGTCTACATAAATTGCAACGAATTAAAACTGTAATATCAGTATAGAATATATGTAATAACCATCGTCTGAAAGAAAACTAAAATTCAGACACCTGAAATTTACCCATTATTTAGGAGACATATCCTATATCCTATTTAAATCGGAAGGAATAATTGCTTTGGTAAACTCATTTTTCATTGACCTTGGCAGTCAACGGCAATGTGTCGATGTCTTGTGCCGGTCGCTATGGCCGTAGGCAGGAAATCTCTGAGCTCTGCGCCTCTGCCTGAATGAAGAGCAAACAGTGGTGCAGTGCTCTTGATGCAGAGGCAATGAGCCTCTGAGTTGCTGAGGAATACTGGTGAAGAAACAGAGTGGCTCGTCGGAGATGAAGCTGAAGCATGCGTGGGACGTCTGGGGGGAGTGGGAGATCCGCGTGCTGGTCCTCTCCAGCCTGGCCCTGCAGGTCTTCCTCCTCTTCGCCGGCGGCCTACGCAAGCGCGTCGCCGAGTGGTGGCTGCGCATGCCGCTCTGGCTCGCCTACCTGCTCGCCGACTACGTCGCCATCTACGCGCTGGGCAACCTATCCCAGAACCAGAAGCTCCGCAACAACGGGTCCCCCCGGGACGCCGAGATGCACGTCCTCGTCTTCTGGGCGCCGTTCCTCATCCTCCACCTGGGCGGGCAGGACAGCATCACGGCGTTCGCCGTGGAGGACAACGAGCTCTGGCTTCGCCACCTGCTCAGCCTCGTGTCGCAGGTCGTCCTCGCCGGCTACGTCTACTGGAAGTCGTCGCACCCGGGCGTCCAGCCGCTCATGGCCCCAGCGGTCGTCATGTTCGTGGCCGGCGTGACCAAGTACGGCGAGCGGACGCTGGCGCTCCGGGCGGCGAGCATGGGTAGCCTGCGCAGCTCCATGCTGACGCCGCCGGACCCGGGCCCTAACTACGCCAAGTTCGTGGAGGAGTGCCAGTCGAGGAGGGACGCCGGGCTGGTGGCCGAGATCGTCATCGTCCCCGAGAGGCCTCCCGACGACGCCGCCGCCGTCGAGGTGAAGAGGGTAGCCTACTCCGACCTTGTCTACAGCGCGCACCGGCTGTTCCACACCTTCCGCCGCCTCTTCGTCGACCTCATCCTCAGCTTCCAGGACCGCACCGACAGCCTCGCCTTCTTCAAGAAGCTGGAGATGGAGCAGGCGTTCAAGGTGGTGGAGATCGAGCTGGTGCTCATGTACGAGTGCCTCCACTCCAAGGCTCCCGTCATCCATGGCTGGCTCGGCAGAGGCCTGCGCGTCTTCACCCTAGCCGCGCCGGTGGTGTCGCTCGTGCTCTTCGCGCGCGCCGCCGGCGAGATACGAGGCGGGTACGCGAGCGTCGACGTCGACATCTCCTACGTGCTCCTGGGTGGCCGTGTTCCTGGAGACGTACGCCATCCTCCTGATGGTCATCTCCCCGTGGACGTACGCCGACCTTCGGGGCAGCAGCAGCGAGCGGCTCCGGCCGGCGGCGAAGGCGGTGTTCTGGCTCATCGAGCTGTTCCAGCCGGAGACGAGGCCGAGGTGGTCGGACAAGATGTCGCAGTACAACCTCGTGAGCTACTGCCTCCGTGACGAGACGCGGTGGTACAAGGCGGCCATGGAGTGGCTGGAGTGGAGGTGGAACGTCCGCGTCAAGACCATGTGGGATAGCTGGAGGTACACGAACAAGATCGCCGTGTCGGTGCCCCTGAAGCGCCTCGTGTTCGAGCAGCTCAAGAGCAAGGCTTGCAGCAGCAGCATGGACCCCAAGAGCTACCGGAAGCTCGGCGACCACCGTGGCCAGTGGGCGCTCCAGCGGAAGGGCCTCTACCAGCAGCTGGGGTGGAGCGTCGACTGCGAGTTCGACGAGAGCATCCTCCTCTGGCACATCGCCACTGACCTCTGCTTCTACGCGAGCCCTGAGAACGGCGGCGATGGTGCCGGCGGCGCTCTGCCGGCGCTGAGCAGGGAGATATCCAGCTACATGCTGTTCCTCCTGGTGATGCGGCCGTTCATGATGACGGCGAGCATCGGGCAGATCAGGTTCGGGGACACGTGCGCGGAGGCCAAGAGCTTCTTCAGGCGAGCCGCCGAGGCCGCCGTCGACGAGGCCGGATGCGCGGAAAGGCTCCGGGCCGTGGACACGTCCATCGCGGAGCCGCGCGACGTGAAGGGGGACCGGAGCAAGTCGGTGCTGTTCCAGGCGTGCAAGCTCGCGAGGCAGCTGCTGGAGCTGGAGGACGCCACGGAGGCCAAGCGCTGGCGGCTCGTCGCCAGCGTCTGGGTGGAGATGCTCTGCTACGCCGCTGGCAAGTGCGGCGGGACCGCCCATGCCCGGCAGCTCAGCCAGGGCGGCGAGCTGCTCACCGTCGTCTGGCTGCTCATGGCTCACTTCGGCGTCGGCGACCAGTACAGGGTGGAGTCCGGCCACGCCAGGGCCAAGCTCGTCGTTGACACGTAACCGCAATCCCATGGCCGGCATTGACTGATGCAGCGAAAAGTCTCAGCTGAGAAAATCCTCAGCAGAGTTTGTTAACGCAGTCCAGACTTCAGACATTATTCAAGTTAGGCAGCACATAAATCAATTCCAAATAGTGAGGCTTCATATAATAAATATATATAATTCCAAGTTCTTTGTTTTCTTGTTTTTATTTTTTTTTTGAAAAAAAAATCATTGTTTCCCGATCATTGAGGTATAAATATAATTCCAAGCTCTTCAACGTATTGTTTATTTTATACCATGGCAAACAAATGAAGGCACACTCAGAGCACGATTTTGTAGCTCGTGTGCTGGTGGCACGGTGCACGGTATGTGCACATAGCGAACCTAAACATTGTTCGAGAAAACACTGAAGCTCTAAGGCCAGAACATTGATGTAGACATGAAAAACGACGTTGCTGAAAAGGTCATTCAGTCTAAGCACAGGCCGCGAAGTAGTTACACACTACACTCTTCTTTGACTAACAGGCATCAACCATTACTCTGAAAGTGATGGAAAACGAAGCAATCCAGACACACATAATTACAGCCCGCACACTTACATGACTTTGTATCAAAGCACATCTGAAGTGTCGGGTTTGCAACTGACTTGCTACTCCAACACTTGCTATTCCAAGATCTGTGCATCTTTTTCTTCGATGAGTCTCAACGAGCCATCTTTCCTAGTCACCTTTCCTTTACGGGAACATGCCCTCGAGATACTCCTCGAAGCCTTCCTCATTATTCCCTGAACTCCTTGAAGAAGCTCCACTCCGATCTGCAGAATTGTTGGCAAGGGTGAGTTTCTGGCTACCAGAATTTATTGCCTCCTCAAATGCCCAAGGGAAACAAAACACAACTATACATAGCATGGAATAGTGACAAAGTTCAATGCCATCACAGGTTCTAGTCAGCCTAATGCCAGCCATATGTTCTCTCCAGATATGTGGAGCCACCTTGTTGCTGCCTCGATGGGCGCCAGGCACCACAACCACACCATCTTTTTATCATTTTAATTTTCTGACTCCTTTTTTCTATCATATCTATGCAGTTCATTTTCAGTGCCAGAGGGGTTCACCCACCACTCCAAAATTATCATTCTACCAATCTACCATATGGTTGGTTAGGCCACAAGGATGCCGATTTGTGGGTTTATCAGCCTGAGTTTTTTAATTTGGGGGCAAAACAAGCCCTTAATTAAGCATAATATGAATGCCCCAAAACGCATCATAGTTCATAACCACACAAAAAGGTGTGTGCAATCATGGATACCTTTTTTCTTTCTTCTATATTTATCGTCCTCGTCCTCTGAGGTGTCCTCATTTTCCTCATGTTTTCTGCAGTTCGAAAAGCGAAATTAAAGAATATAGGGTAAAAAAACATAATGGGGTGGAGAAGAACTAGAAGTACCTCTTTCTCTTGTCGCTGTCTTTCAATTCAATTTCTTTTTCACCAGAGAGCTCATTTTCCTTCTCTTTCTCCTTTTGCCTCTTATAAGCAAGCTTTTCTGCACATCTTTCATAATATACTACAATCAGGCTAATAGCCAATTCAATGCTTGCTTGAACAAAAAGAAGGCAGGAAAGACAGAGCAGGACTCAGTGGTCCATGGAAAAGCTTAATTAAAGAAATATCATAACAAGAAAGTACAGCAGTGATAGTTAAAAACTGTTTCAAACAAATCCTATCACGAAACAATGGATTCACTAACCTTTTGCAAGCTACCAACTTCACTAGTGCTTGTTTCTGTTCCCTGCTTCAACATAAGAAAAATTGACCTGAACATGAGATAAAGGAAAAAGAGATGTAAGGGCCACATATACAGCTAAAACAGTTCTTTGGGGGGGGGGGGGGGGGGGGGGGGGGGGTGGAATGCATTGTACACAGTTTAGTATCAACAACAAGATATTTGCAAATAACATACCTCATAACTACCTAGACCATGTTTTTCATCACAATGCCTATTGCCACAGATAAATTGCCCTGCATAGGAGCATATTCTGGTTATTACAGAATATTATTGATATTGCTCAACAAATAGCAGATCCTGTTTGAAAGAATATTATATTTCTGATCTCTCGGGGAACTTTCTGCGTTCTGTTACAGATAATAAGTATAATAATATGGGAAAACTGCAACAATAGCTTTCAAAAACTAGAATTCAGTTCTGATCTATTTTGGAGTTTGAGGTTGTTCGATGCAAACAACCCCTATCTGTATTTTGTTAAGTGTAAAAATCAACCCTTTAAGCTAGATAACGTTGATAGTTTGATAGTGCGTCTTTAAATACCCTTTTAAGTTCTAGACTTCCTTTTGAAAGGTCTGTTACTAGCAACAACAGAATACTCATACGGTCCAAGTTCATCCATAGTTTTCAGGTAAACCATTTTAGATGGAATTTAACTGATAGGATTACTGAATAATACCCTTGCCAGATATCACCTCCTTTTCTGTTCTCCATCTCAATCCAATCTGCAGCAGAAAGTACCCTTATAACATGCAATTCACATTCAAAACTACAGATCATTTCAGAAACAAAAAATGTGATTGGACACTCATTCATCGTCCTATCACGAGTATGCATGACCGTCATATGCTTACTACTTGTTTTCACTTCTGATAACCAGTGTTTGTGCATGCCTACGATATCGTAAACATTAAAAATGGGTTGACACAAATCCAAAACCAAGGAGAACAGTCATCTTGCTATTACTGCACATTAATTTATTTATGAAATATGAAAACAAGTTGAAAGAGTATCACAATTCGCATGATATAATTCTTGCAATCTTGCCCGTACGTAGAGATCACTCTCTAAAAGAACATAATGGCCCCTCTAAAAGTCATGCTACAGACATTCTTTCTGCTCCATGGCATTCAAGAGTGGAAAAAAAAACTAAGTGTTTACATCAAGAAATGGCTTTCAATGATAGTATGACACATGGTTAAAGGAACACACCTTGCCTTTTTTGTACTGGGTCATGTCAGCAATGCAATACCTTCCTCATGTTAAGGACCCTAAGCACAATAGAGTTAAACCTTACAAAAATTACAAGGCATAATACAACAACATAAAATATAGTTCCCATGTAGACAAGCATCAATCAATCCTAGCTGACAGAATACATGAGGGCGTGATTGGTTGGGAGAATTTGGCCCGGCCTGGCCCTTGGCATGCAGGCAAGCAACGTTTGGTTGGCTGGATAGACAGCTGGGCCTGGCTATCGGCATGCAAGTTGGTTCGCTGAGACAGGCTCCGGAGAAACGAAAACGAAATCGGTTTCTCTCGGGCCTGGCTCGTACGGGCCACGAGCGTCTTGGCTTTAATGGCCGCGATTGTTGCATCTCATTTACAAACCTGTGTTGTATCCTACCAACCAAACAATCTCTCAAGTGAGCCAGGTTGAATAACAACAACCAACCAATCAACTAGTAGTTGCATGTACAAGACCTGGCTGTCTAGGGCCTGGCTCTGGAATACGAACCAGACTGTCCATTTCTCCCAACCAATCACGCCCTAAGTTCCTGAGGTGAAAGTATGAACTATGAAGTGCTTAACACAGAAGAATGTGGCAATGCAGAGGACACCACCAGAAACATGCCCTTCATATGATAACATTCACATGACTTAAGCCTATTTATATCACCAAACTATTAAATAGCTTCATGTACAACATTAGCGTCAGCATAAATGAACAAAACAAAACAATATCAAATATACCAAAGAAAAGGATACTCCTTAAAAAGCTTGTCATAGTAACGTTTGACCAGCCTCTTCTCCCAAGTTGAATGCATGTCATCTTCCTCGGAAAGAATGAACCTTTTACACGATAGAAGTAAAGTGAGACACTTACGAGTTACGAGTTTCCCAAAACCACAGGCATATGTTGTACCATGAACATTTAACAGACATCATTCTGACCTGTATCCTTCTCTCAGTGTATCTTTATCAGTTTTGATGGGCAAACTACTATCCACATTTTTCTCATGGCCATAAAACTGAACTGTTTAAAGACAAAACACGTATCAGTGGCAATACACAGATACATCATACAGGAAAGGAAGGATAGATGTGATCTATACTAATATGATAGTGTTTTAAAAAACTGTAAGGTTGAGTGTCGGATCTCCAACTCTTTCTACAATGAAGGGGTAATTCTTTCACACCACTATTCTTGAAGATTGGGATACATAAAACAAGAGTTTTGAAACCTAAAATACATTCTCCTAGTTTTGAATTCATGCATCAGAGATTGCTCATACATATATGATATATCCATGTAGAATTACTCAAGTACTGCCCTATTAGAAGTATGCCAACCAAACCACTTGCTAAAGAAATCCATCAAAATCCAAGCAACCCCACTTAAGATTATACTTTTCAATGGCTTTTCAAATGTTCTTTTCCTAGATTTACATGTAGTCAGGTATCAGTACATCACAGGACATCATATTGATTCCTTTATGAAGAAAATAATCAGATTTGAATATGTTTTGTATTCAACTAGGGGGTGGTAAGTTACAGATAGAAGTTATGGCCAATGTACGGATGAAGGTAGACCCCAATTCTTTCTACAATAGAGAGGACTGTTCATCATCCTATTTCTTTTGGAAACCAAGAGTAAGCAAATAAATAGCTTGTTACATGCCACTATCTCAGTTTCCTTTCTCACAATGAAAGGTCCATTCTGTGATTTATCCATGGGTTGGCACTGGGCGAAAAAGTATGATTGCACCAGGTTCGAGACCAGGACATAAAACCAATGTAAACAAAAAATACACATTAGAATATTTTTTTGTATTAAACTAGCTGACAAGTTAGAAATACATAATCCATGTATGGATGAAGGTAGCCCCCAATTCATTCTCAAGTAGTGGGGACTGTTCATCATTCAGTTTATTTTGGAAACCAAGCTGAAGCAAATAAACAACTCATTATGCGCCACTGCCCCAGTTTCCTTTTCACCACGAAAGGGCAAATCAATCATCTATCCAGACATTTGCAGTTGGACAATGTACCGATATATCAAATTTAAAACTAAGCCTAAAGTAGGCACACCAACACATTGAATGATTGTGATCAGAAGACGAAGCCTATAAAGGAATTCAATAAGAACTTTAGTATGTTAGTTGCTCATCAGTTCCTTACATAGTTCAGCACTTGAGGACTGAGGTAATTAGTAATATCAGAAAATATCAGAAGTGCAAGCAGCTTGCGGCATATACTTTAGAGCATCATGAGTATGTTGTATGTGCTGGTTCCTACAGTAACAGAAGAACTGCAAGTTACAAATGTTCCCTGTTTCTTTTGACATAGAGAACACCATCAGTTTACCAGGTACACAACATGTTAAACCCCCCTACATGATACGCTATGCTTGTTAATTAACTTGCAATTAATCGATCTTGTGTATATCTACGCAAAGCTTGGCCCCACAGGGTTCGGATCCTGGATCTGCCACTGCAACAGACAATACCCTAACCTACACAATTCCCAAATGAATCAATGAAAACCTTAACCTACACAATTCCCAAATGAATCAATGAAAACCTTAAACCTACACAATTCCCAAATGAATCAATGAAAAATGCGGGGGGAAAGACATGATTGGCATGCTTTTGCCAGAAAAGACTGCAGAAAAAGATCATACCATAATCCTTCATGAACTTCTTATGGCGATCATAGGCGTTGAGCCCGCGGATGTGTGATTGGTACTGCCTGCATCCATCAAACTCCCATTCAGATTAGCAAGACCACAATTCAGCACAAACACCACAACAGTACTGAAGGAAGGGCTCATGATTCGTGTGCTTCGATAACTGCACTAATCACCTACACTAACTAGTAACTACTGCAAAACAATTACAGAAAAACAAGTAAACTATTAAGGTTCGTGGACCTTGTATTAATTTTACATTTGACAACCGAATGAACCAAGGCATGAGGCTAGGGTTTCTCTATCCAATTTGAGCCTCAGCAAGCTAATCTAACAAACGAAGGGGGAGCCAAAACAACGGGCACATCGAATCTATAAGGTAAATAGAGGCACGGAAACGACATGGGGATTGGCGGATTGCCGCACGAGAGGCTTACATCTTCCTCTCCTCCCTATCGAAAATGGCGGACTTGAGCCGCCCCAGCGACGCCATCGCACTCGCCCGTCCGCCCGCTCTGCGTCAGCCTCACCTCACACCTAGGAAGCCGCGGCGAGCACTCGAGCACCAGCCCCGGCCGCCGCACGGGTAGGACCGGTGCCGGGGTTTGGCGGCGGCGGCGGCTGGGAAGCGAGCACCTGGTGCGGCGGCGTCGGTCCGAATCGTGGCGTACCTCCCGGACCGAGTGAGGCCTGCGGTCGAGGTGGAAGAAGAACGACGGGGTGAGATGGGCCGTGGGCCGGAGAGCTCGTGTTACCATCCTGATGTATCCGCTGTAGCCCATCTTGGCCCACTTGATGTTTGATGTACAGTCGGATTGAGCACACTCGGAGTCAGCGTATTGACTCTGAGCCTAGCTGCCATAGGGGTGTTCTTTTTTCCTCATATATTCTTGTAAAAACGTTTTAGATTTAGATTGTTAATAAATATTTCGTATAAAAAATCTGGTCAAATTTTCATTGTTAATATGGACTCCTTTGTTTATATTCTGATATATAAAAAAATATTTTTTTAAAAAATGTATAAATAAAAGTATGTTTTTTAAAAAATCTATTTTTAGGCAAAGAACAATTTAAATACAATACATTTTAATTTAATGCACTAAAAAATATTGTAACTAATAGAAAAATAAAATTGAAACGGAAGGCAGGAGAAACAAAAGAGAATTTATACGGAGGTCAAGACAAAATACATGAAATGTTTCTCGTTTCAAACATTTTGACGCCGGACATGTATGGCAAAATTCAAGAGTTCCATACATGTTCTCAATGACAATGAATTTTGCCATATGTTTGCAAGTCCTGTTGCTAAAAAAAACATCTTAGATTCAATAGCAGTTTCATGCATGGTCGACGACAGACATGGTTAACATATCGGAGCTCGTCATAAGAGAGTTTAAAGCCTATTGCAATGCAACTTGACTTTGTGTGTGGTAAGTTGAAGATGGAGCCAAAATATTTTGTCCCAACCTTGCCCGGTGAGCGGACGAGAAGTTGGGACCCACAGCGCTCTCATTGTCATTGCACGAAAGCAAACACAAACGCCACGCTTGACGCTAGGCAGGCATCATCAAGGAACGTGATGTGCCTTTTGTTTGGTACTACTACTACAACTTGGCTCAACTGTGCTGGTAGCATGACATGGAAATGTACGTAAGACTAAGACACATTCCATATGCTAGTACATGACAATTATGTGTGTATTGTTTAATACATCTCCATTTTGAGACGGGACTGTTGTTATCATTTATGTTCGGCTGATAGTTTATGTAGCTAATAAAAAGCTGTCTGATGTTGTTTTGTTGTAAAAGAAAAATATTATATTATGACAAATATCATGACAAAGTGTGTCCTCAGTTTTAACTATTATGACAAGGCGTAGCTCAAATAGACTAAGCCTTGCTTGCATGAGCAAAGCTACGTGATCTAACACTAGAACAAAGTGTGCCCTCGACTTTAACTACCATGACAAATATCACACCACACACCACAAATAGGATTAAAACACTTGAAATACTAAAAAAGCAACATCACGCCAACAAAAAGGCGCATATGAATGTTTATACTTACTAGTAGATGTTAAACATTTGTAAAAACAAAAAGAATTACACAAGCAATAAAAAGGTAATGAAATTTTTGTAAAGCAATGTAAAACACACCATGGTCCCAAAAGATACAAAAACGAAAATGTACTAGAAAATAGCACCTGTCGGTATATGTCCATTTACCAGACCAAGTCCAATGCAGTCACAGCCTTCGTAATAAAAATCTAACAAAAAATAAATACGAATGCGACTTCAAAAAATTTCTACAAAATTTGGGCCCAATCATTTCACCAGCTGTCCCACGTCACACGCACACAGGCTCCTTGTAGTCACCAGCTAATAAAAAATAACAAATGAATAATAGGCTAACAAATTCTTAATTCCACGTGGCAACACGTAACTGGGCCGTGTCCCTGGCCCACACATCATTTCCCTATCACCATCCCCTCTCCTATAAACACCAACCAAGCAGAAAAAAAAAACAGCTAAAAAATACCCCCCAAAAAATCAATTATTTCATAAAAACACCTCTCGGCCACCTCCCCCCTCCGACCCCCAGATGCGGCCACGGCAAGCGGCGGCGCGCGGCCGGAGGAGGCGTCTCCCGCGCCACCCGCGTCGACGTCTGCGTCGAGCTGCATGGGTACGAGGCCGGAGGAGCTGACGGCGAGGCTGGCGGCCGCGGGGGCGGGGCCCGCCCCTGGCTGCGGCGGCGCCGGCGCCGGTGCCGGCGGAGAGGAGGTGGAGCACGAGCGTGTCCGCGCGCTGCGCGAGATCAAGAACCAGATCATCGGGAACCGGACCAAGAAGCTCCTCTACCTCCGCCTGGGCGCCGTGCCGTCGGTCGTGGCGGCGCTGGCGGAGCCCGGAGCCTCGCCGGCGGCGCTCGTGCAGGCGGCGGCCACGGTGGGGAGCTTCGCGTGCGGCGTGGAGGATGGCGCGCGCGCCGTGCTGGCCGCCGGCGCTGTGGATCACCTCACTCGCCTCCTCGCTCACCCCGACGAGAAGGTAGGGTCTGCCGTCTGCCCCCATCCACTTGCTCGTTAGCTTGTGTCTGCGGGAATCTGATTGGTTTTGGTAATAGAAAAGTGTGTTCCTTGCTTAATTGGGAAAAGATCTGTTGCGCCCAGCAGAGTTGACGGAAGCTAACAGCAACAACTGCTTGCCTTGGTTCCTGTTGTGAGTTTTGGGATACCTTAACAATTATGCTTGGAATTTTGAGCCTGAACTGGGTACAGATGGTGTCCATTTCATCATTTGTATGACAAACTATTGATTGGATTGATGAAGAATTTTGACCTTACTTTCTGCAATTGGGAATTTGGGATGAGGTGTGTGGCAACTGGCAACTACATCATTCCATTTGCTGTTAACATGTTCTGTAGTATAAGGGTTTTGATCTAGTTAGATTTTGAAATAAATTGGGGTAATTTTGATGGCAAATAACTGCGGATTGGTTGAAAAGAAGTAAACAACTCTGCATTAGGGAATTATGATTGGTGGTTTGTGCTTAAAGCCTTGGAATGAGGACAATTATTTGAGCCAAACTGTTGGACAATATGTTGGTTTAGTTATGGTGAGAGCTATTGTGGTGGTTGTCATTTCCTTTTCTCTTCTTTTTTATGCCGGTTTCTTTTATGCTATTCTCATCATTTGGTTGAAGTAGTGTAATTATTGTTCATTTGTGCTTGAAATCAGGAGAGTTTGGTAGCGTGTCAATGGTTAGGTTTGGTGATGGTGGGGGTGGATGTGCTGGAAAGTTGTCTTTTTTTATTTTGGATTCACCTAGACATCGTCTATATTCATCGATTACAATTTTCTTCTTCTTTTGAACACAATCTAAAAAATATGTGGTAAATTGCTTCTGTTATTTATGGTAAAACACTAAAACTGGAGCTCATGATTTATGTTTGAACTTAGAACTTGTCTGTTTTCTGATGTCAGAGTAGTAGCACTGAGTCAGGGATTGCAGTTCAAAAACCCCACATGCATTAGTCAATTTTGCCTCCCCAAAAATTTCGACCAATATATACTCGCTCACATGATCTATATACTGGTGATGCAATCAATATATGAGCTTGAATGAATTATGGAGGTAGTCTGCAAGTGAACTCTCTGTTTACTTTGGTGAACTCTGCTGTTCATTATTCTACTATGAGGCCAACGGTCACTCCTTTGTGGTACATAATGACTATTAAGGGGGGAATATAACATGGTAGCTGGGTAAGAAAAGTGAAAAAAAAAGAGATGAAATGATTACTTTGGTATTTCTCTATTGTCACGTCTCAACATCCTTTTCACAACCACCGCTTTCGGCCTTAATTATATAGGGATTGTTATAAAGGAATAAGCATGCCTGTTTTTCTGACATAATGATGTGGCAGTTGCTGGTTTTCTCCCTTTAACTAGTTTGGGACAAGGTAATTTCTGATATTTATATTTGAAAATGGTTCTTGTGCATATTCAGGATATAAACATGACTCTATTCAGCAAACTTTGCTAATGCCTTTACCTGCTACATTCTGATCAACAAGCTTTCGCCTGATTGTCTTCACAATTCTCTTTCAGAAAATGTAACTAGTTATGACAGAAAACTTCAAAATCTCCATTATGTTTCATAACTAAGTAATTCATTGTTATCTCTCTGAAATCTTAGGTTTTCATGATTGCACAAGTTCAACAATTACTTAATTGTGTTTTTGTAAGCTGTAGCACATGTACAATTGTAAGAAGGGGAACCCAAGAAAATCTTCTTTGTTGAATAAATGTTTTTATATTGTGCTTATGAGCCAATTTTGGTGAATGATTATTCATATTGCTTTGTATGTTATGGTTCTAGATAATGCTGCTGCATATGTTTAATTTAATGTTGTCTTCTTGATTACAGGTTGTGGATGCAAGCGCACGTGCTCTCAGAATGATATATCAATCAAGATTAGCTCCAAAGTTTGATGTTAATAGTGGGAAAAACATGGATTTTGTTCTTTCGCTTTTGGACAGTGAGAACGAGAATGTCACAGAGCTGGCTGCTGCTATTATATCTCATTCTTGTGAGAGTAGTGCAGAACAATTGTCACTATGCAGTGCTGGAGTTCCACAGAAACTTGTTAGCCTTTTTGGAGGATCTATGAATCTACGGGATGCTTGTTTAGGTTCTGTCACTGCAGTCATTCGAAATAACAGAGATGTTGCTGCAAGATTTGCATCAACGGACCATGGAAAAGGTTTTCGTTCAGTAGTTGGCTTAATACATGATCGGAGTCCACGCACAAGACTACTTGCTTGCCTCTGCTTGATTGCACTTGGGCATGCTTCTCCCTGTCATTTTCAGGACAAACAGATTAAGACCAAGTTGATTATGGTTTTGCTTGAGCTAATTGAAGAACCTGGTCACGTAGGAGATGAAGCTCCCTTGGCATTAACCACCCTGATTAAAGACAGCTTCGAACTGCAGAAACAAGCTTTTACAACGAATGCAGTTGAGAAGCTCAGCAACCATTTGCTAGCAAATCCATTGGAGACAAGGCGAGCAGTGACCATACTGCTTGCGTTATCTGAACTTTGTTCAAAACTTGAAGAGTCAAGATCTCAGTTGATGTCGGTTGAGGTATGCCATGTGTGAAGTTCCAAAGTTGTCAATTCTAGTTCAGTACTCTGTAGAGTCCTCCTATTTTTATTGTTAATTTCAGTTAGGTTGGTAACTCAATCAACTGTCTCAATGTCAGGTCCCAACATTTAAGTTTTTAGTAGTGGATGCATACGGTTGTCCATTGACAAATAACTTATGACTATTAGCACAATCTCTTAAAATAGGTATCAACCTTACTCCTTGAGGCATTGAAGCATGATTGGGCTGATATCCGCGTTGCAGCATGTTCATGTCTGAAGAATATCTCCAGGTCGCCAAAGGTAAGATGCATGCATCTTTCCATCTTGACTTTTGTTGTCCATCCCAGATGATTCAATTGATGTATTTAATCTCCAGGTACTCAGTGGAGGTCGATTATCCTGCGATACAGTTATTGGTCCCCTAGTCCAGCTTTTAAATGACTCATCTACTTCGGTCCAGGTATGTGAATCCTGCCAAATCTACAATAACATAGTCCTGAGATAAAGGGCGTACCCAGTGCCGTAGGCTCCCGCACTGCGGGGTCTGGGGAAGGGAAATAGCCCGCAAGCCTTTCCCGCACAAACGTGCAGAGGCTGGGGCTCGAACCCTGGACCTCTTGGTCACAGGTGGTAAAGCTCTACCGCTTGCACCAGGGCCGCCCTTCAACATAGTCCTGAGATAGTGTTTTATTTTTCTGTAAGGTGCAGTGCAGGTGCTTCCTAGTACCTTTTCTTCTTCCAATGGTCTAGTTAAGTTATGAACATGTGGTATTCTAAAAGGAAAGAGTTTCAGTGCATGGCATGGCAACTTATGTATTTGCCCTCCCATCATGTAGCATGTTAGCTGACTCCTGAATTCAAAACTACAAGGCAGCTTACCCCTTTGTGGAATGGTGTGGTTGCAGTTTTACCTACTCTTTTTTTTTGGAATCCAGTTTCTGTAAAGTGCCCTACAGAATTTATAGTTTTGTTGTCAAAATATAAATTTTTGCACCAACATATAGTTGCACGAAAGGGACCTAAAAGCTAGCACATGAACTTGTACCACTGCTAGGGTTTTGTTATTGGAGCAACCTTGTTACAAAAAGCCATGCTAAATTCAGTACTCCTTCCATTTCAAGATTTAGCGTATTGGAATCTAGAAATGCCAACATTATTATTTTGACCAACATTCTATGAAATTATATAAATGTTTAACTGTTTAAGCATAAAAGATATTTCATTGGATTCATATTTCAACCATCTTTCAATACAATTTGGTTTTATTGAAATTCATAGTGATGTGGCTAGTTGGTTCATTAGCTGGGAACTGAAGTTCATTAGCTGGGAACTGAAGGGTAGATGGTGAGATGGTGTACTCACCCTCACAAGGAGGCTCTGAGCAGGCTCTTTAGATGGAATTAAGTTTAAAGCAGACTCTGAACTAACTGAACCTAACAAATCCTGAGTGAACTGAAACAACTCCTGAACAAACTCTATCCTAGCTACTTGTGGACGCTGTGGTTCCTTCTTCCTGCAACGCTCATAATATTTCCAGATGATGTGTTAACAACAATAAGAGATTGGTTAAATTATATCTCAGAAGACTTTTGCAAATCCTAACATGTGTTATAAAAAGAAAATGGAGGGAGTATTAATTAGGCAACTGGCTAGTGAGGCATCACTGCATTAGGTCTTTTAGACATTAGGGATTTGATCAGAATCTACATACCAATGTACAGTAGCAAAGTAATGATTTAAAAGCTAGCAGGTACACTTCCTTATTTGGCTACCGGTAGCTTGGGCACTGTTTCATTGCTTTATGGGTGGAGGAACCTTTCTGGCACTATGAGGTGCTGACTTTGGTGCTGATTAGGGCAATTAGCTGTATTTTCAGGCGTCAGTAATCAAGCCTTTAAGACATTACTTATCAATGCAAAGTTGCACAACAATAGTTGAAAGCTAGTGCCAAACTTTCTCTTCTGGTAATCTGCAGTTCTGCACCCTGGCTACCAATTCTCAGGTTTATTGTTCCAGCAACCTTTTTGTCATTGAAATTACTAAAGTCAGTATGAATTTGACAATTAGCTGTACTTTGAAACATGACTATTTAGGTTTTTATAATCCATTATGACTCAATAAAAGTTTCCTAATTTATCTCTCACTTATTGATTTGAAGCAGGTTGCCGCCCTTGGTGCCATTTGCAATATTGCTGTTAATTTGACACCCAGGAAATCAGTCCTTCTTCATTCTGGGATCGTCTCACAACTTGTTCATTTGTCAAAGTCCATGGATCCAATGTTGAGGCTAAAATCTGTTTGGGCTCTCAGGAATATTATGTTCCTTCTAAGTCCTAAGGATAAAGACTTCATTGTTAAGGAGTTAACCTTATCTACTCTTTCAAGCCTCATATGTGGTAAGTCTAATTCCTAAATATGATTATGAGGGAATTGCCATAGTATGTAGACTGCTAATTGTGAAATGTCATGCAGATTCTGAACATTTTGTTCAAGAACAGACCTTGGCACTTGTGCATAATCTTGTTGATGGATATGTGGACTCTGCTAATTATATCATTGGCGAAGATGGAATGGTTATGGATGCTATTGCAAGACAACTGAACAATGCATCTGCTCCGGGAGTGTGCATCCAGGTCAGTTTTCTTTAAAAGTATAGTCGACTTATTTACCTATTTTGAAGATTTGTGATAATATAACTGTATTTCAATTCATATGCATGTGCATTTTTTAATTTTGGAGGGACAGCCAGACAGGAGAGGATAGAAACATCTATTCTAGTGTAGTTTTTATCATATTCTTTGATATTTTGGACATATGTGCTTCTCTATGACTTACTATTTTACAGAAGAATGCAAAAACCATTATACGGCAAGTCACTGATCTTACTGTTCCCTCTCTTCAGGGTATGTATGTGCTTGCAAACATTGCGGCTGGAAACGAATTGAACAAGGAAGCTGTGATAAATGTTCTTCTTCCTCACAGAGTAGATCGCATCAAACCATCATTTGTAGTGAACTTTCTGCAAAGCAAGGATAAACAACTGCGGGTTGCCACCCTGTGGTGCCTTCTGAACTTGATTTACCCAAAATGTGAAGCCTCATCTGGTAGAGTTGTCAGACTACAAAATGCTGGAGTGATCCTACAAGTGAAAAGCATGATAAATGACCCCTGCTTAGATTGCAAGGTACTCCCCTCTCCTTAAACAATTTGATCCTATGATGATTAGCATCGTTGGTATCTAGTCTGTCCTAATTGTCAGAAGTTTCTCAATTGATCTCTCTGTGTGATGAATCTAATGTGCAAAATGTTGAATCTCTTCTTCAGCTTAGAGTTCGTATGGTGCTTGAACACTGCGTGGACAATGTGGATGATTGTTTCATGTGAGCAACCAATATATTGATCTTGGCAAAAAAAGCTTATGGAACCATATCAGATCAGGAAAGAGGAAATCAGTGTGCATGAGATCAATATGTGCCTCGAGCATTGGAAGTTGGAACATGAGCACCCGCAGAAAGCTTTTGCTGATATCTCCAGGTCTTTAAGAGCCAACTGTCATTTTTGCACCATGAGAACCTGACAACCGGTACCTGTTGTGCATATTGTCCATCACCTTGTGACCGTGCTGTCTGAAAAACTTGAGCTGCCTGCTCGCAGACTGAAAAGGCTTAGGCGCTAGATCCAGGAATCCCATTTTCCCAGTGCCTGCCGTACCTGGTGCATGCTTTTGCGATGTTGAGTGTATAATTGAGGGACCGCTGTCGCTGTTGTACAAAATTTGTATTTCTGTTGCAATAAGGCCTTTTTACATGCACCTACGGGTTATATGCCCATGGATTCCCATGTTCCCTGAAAATAAAGAAGATGCAAGTGTCTGCATGTTTTGAGTTGCAGATCAAAGTTTGCGCCTACTATTTAATACCGTATGTGGTTAGCTGATCTTGGGGGTCAATTGTGATGTCAAGCCAACTGACAACATAACATTATTGGCTCAAAGTTCAAATTCAGAAATTTTGAACTAATTATTGGTGGGTTTGCCATCTTAGTTTGAAATTTTACTAGAACACCTTAGAATCAGCAGACAAAATCAGTGTACTGAACTTTGAGTGATTAATTACGTTATAGATTTAGATAATCATGTTAGGCTCCACTACAAATTTAGATAATCAAAACAATGTCGTATATGGAATTGGTCGGAAAACTCTTCAACCCTTTTTTACTCTTATATTTGAATACGAAAACGAGCATGAACTTACGGAATATCGAGAATTTTGGAAATGGACCAATTCGAGCGGAATTATATCAAATACGTTCAGTATACAAAAATACAATACGAAATACCTACCTACACGTCTAAGGTAAGCTTCATCTATGATTTCTCCGCTGAATTTTCTATAATTTTTTATTATATTTTATTTATAGTATTTCTTCTGTCCCTAAATGTTTATCACGTACGATTTGCGTGCCATCAAATTTGACTCAATTTATAGAAAATACATGTAATATTTGTATCTCTAAATAAATTTATTAAAAAACTAGATTGTACGATCTAATATTAATTATGTATTATAAATATTAATATTTTTATAAGATATAACTAGTTAAAATTGTCGACACACATTTAGGACGTAGGGTTTACTATGACACGTGGGTCTGGTCGGGGTTCCGCTGTTGGGACTGCAGCTGGGTCTCGACATCAGTCGCCTGCGCAGCCACGAGAGAATCTTGTTCGCCTCCTCCTCGTCCGCCGCCGCCGCTTTGGATCCCCGTTTGCAGCCCGTCGCAGATCTGGCGATAGAGGTGAAGAAGGCGCCGGAGACCGTGATGGAGGTGAAGAAGGTGCCGATGGAGGTCGTGCCGGAGCCCGTGATGGAGGTCAAGAAGGTGCATGCGAAGTTCCAGCTGGAGGTGCGCCCGCGGTTGGTCTGGGGCGCCGCCCTCGCCCCAACGGCGGCCGTCGCCGTCCGCGCGGCAGGTACGGGTACCGAAAGTACGCCACCGTAGTTTCGCGCGGATGCAACCCTATCCCCAAGGCTCCCCTCCCTGCTCCGTGCTTGGACGAGGTATCATTTTTAGTTTTGTTTCCTTTGAGCACAACTGTTGATGTTTTACCACCGATAGCCTACCACGGGGTTACCTGAGACAGTTGTTCGTGCCTCAGCGAATAGTGAAACTTGGTGGTTGGACACGTAGGGACACACGGTTTATACTGGTTCGGGTTTTTGACGTAGTCGAGTAACAACCTTACGTCCAGTTTAGTCGAGTTGCTTATTATTGCTTGAGATGCGTTGTACAAGGTGTCGTATGTCGCTCTACATATCGGGTGTTGTGTTGAACTTGTTTCTAGATGGTGTCCTTACCGGCCCTTTATAGTCTAGGAATCGATTAAGGGTGGAGTCTAATCCTACTCGGGTACAAATTTAGAGTTATATGCTACGCTTTGGTCTTCCTCTCTTTGTCGTATCCAAGTAGTATTCGAGCCCGTGCATTTAACTTTCCTTGCGGTCCGCATGACTGAGGCCTACGATTCGGTAGTCAGGTCAATGGGGAGCCCGTAGCATATCCTATCGACAAACCTCCGAGCATTACATGATTTTACTTAAAGACGACGAGTTATCTGAAATGAAAGCCGAGTTCTTGATATTGGTGGGCCTTGGGTTGAGGTCCATATGGATCTCCCTGTTGGTCCTGAACCATATCTCCTCCCCTCCCCTGCTGGGCTGGGAGTGGTCCACGGACCGGAGTCTTCTAAGTCGGGTGGCCCTGCAAATCCTGAGTCTCGTGAACCATGCAACCTGATGGGGGTGACTGTTGCCGCGGCTTCCTCAACGGAGTCGCCGTCTGTCTCCCAGCACATCGCTACTTTCTCGCCTCTATCAGTGCTCCGGCCTCTTGGGACCCGCGGGGGATCACCAAGGTCTACTCTCGCCGGCGGGCTGGAAGGGCTGCTGCTCCAGAACCTCCGTCGTCGTCCAGCCCGGCCACGGAGTTCATCAAGGCGTTGACCAAGACCCCAGGGGGAATTCTTCCGATCCCCCAAATCAGCAAAAGAAGGAAGAAGAAGCTGATGCCACCTAGCAATGAGCCTCGCTGAAGTCGCCGGATCGCCGGTCTCTCCGCGGCTTCTGCTGAGGTATGCCCGCCACACCTTAAGAAGCGGGCCATGCGTGCTCTTGATCTGAATACTAAAGATGAAGGGGAACATATTAGCCTTCAGATGCTAGAAGATTATGCTCAGCGTTTCAAACAGCCCCTGACATCCTTGCACTCAAGGGCCCTTGTGGCTCTCTTTGGGTGGGTTCTTCCTAAAGCAGCTCCTGGCCCAAAGCTGGTGGAGTGTAGGGTCTGATTGCTCTGCTTGGTCGTGCTCTAGTTTTGTCTTATGGATCCATGGTAGGACTAGGGTTCCTACCGGAGTTACTTCGTAGATTATATGGATGGGAGATGGCTGGACGAGGGCGAGACCCTCGTGGGCGGCGTGACGGCGCCGTGGCGATGCTGCTGCTGCGCAGGGAAGAAGCTAGGGCGTGGTTGCTGCTGTTGCTGCGCAGGGAGGAAGGAACAAAGGGAGATGTCGGAGGCTGGAAGGTGCTACAGTACCGTGGTACTATTCACCCGCGAATAGAGGTGGCTAGGGTTTCTCCCGGCTCCCTGAGGAAGCCGGAAACAATAATATGTTTCTACTTAATCTTTCTCTGTCTTACAATCTGCTATTTATAATAGCTTGTTTCTAAAAATAATAACTAAACTATATGGACTAGGAAATAGATAATAATTCTAATAGGACTAGGAATACTAATAGGGCCTTTAAGGCCCATACGCCTGGGAGTCCTCAGCCACCAGGGAGCCTCTTCCTTGTATACTGGACTCCGGTCATAACATCTCTCCCCGCCTGCGAAAACAGCTCGTCCTCGACCTGAAAGTCGGGAAAATCAGCGCGGAGCTCGTCGAGAAGCTCCCATGTCGCCGACTCTTCCTGTAGACCGTGCCACTTGACCAAGACGCGCCAGACGCCGCGGTGGTCGTCAGGAGCGCTGCGGAGGGCGGCGGCGGCGGTGGAGGCGTGGAGGCTGGTGGTGGTGCAGGCGCCCGAAGAAGGCCCGCCCATGCCTCCTGCATGGACGCGACGCTGTTCGCGATCGTGTCAACCTTGGCCTCCAAAGACTCCAAGGTAAGGGGGGCAGGAGAGCCCGAGTTGGCGTCGGTGGTCGTCGACGCCGCTGCCGACAGCGGCTGCGTGGCCATCGGGAGGGAGGGATCGGGTTGTGTCATTGAACCAGAGACTCTGAATACCAGGTTGGTAGGACTAGGGTTCCTACCGGAGTTGCTTCGTAGATTATATGCATGGGAGATGGCTGGACGAGGACGAGACCCTCGTGGGCGGCGCGACGGCGCCGTGGCGATGCTGCTACTGCGCAGGGAAGAAGCTAGGGCGTGGTTGCTGCTGCTGCGCAGGGAGGAAGGAACAGAGGGAGATGTCGGAGGCTGGAAGGTGCTACAGTACCGCGATAATGTTCACCCGCGAATAGAGGCGGCTAGGGTTTCTCCCGGCTCCCTGAGGAAGCCGGAAACAATAATATGTTTCTGCTTAATCGTTCCCTGTCTTACAATCTGCTATTTATAATAGCTTGTTTCTAAAAATAATAACTAAACTATATGGATTAGGAAATAGATAATAATTCTAATAGGACTAAGAATACTAATAGGGCCTTTAAGGCCCATACGCCTGGGAGTCCTCAGCCACCAGGGAGCCTCTTCCTTGTATACTGGACTCCGGTCATAACAATCCAACACACATACTTAATTGGAATGTGAGGGGCCTGAATTCTGTTGCTAGGCAGGATGCTGTTAGAGTTGAGGTGGGTGCTTCTAAATGTGATGTAATCTGCCTGCAAGAAACTAAATTAAGTAATATTCCTAGAGGTCTGATCCTTTCCATGTTGGGAAGTGAATTCGACAATAACTTCATCTTTTTACCCTCGGTGGGTCTTAGTGGAGGAATTGTGGTCGCTTGGCGCTCTCTGTTGGGTACTCCCGGAGCCACTAGGGTGGATGCCCACAGTGTATCTGTCTAGTTTTGCCCTGCTAATGGTAATGCTTGGTGGTTGACTTGTGTATATGGGCCCCAACTTGATCAGGACAAGATACAATTTCTTCAGGAATTGAGAGATATTAGAGCCCAGTGCTCTGGACCATGGTTTGTAGTCGGGGATTTTAACCTTATCTACATGGAGGAGGATAAAAATAATGACAACCTGAATAGTGAAATGATAGGGCGGTTCAAAAGATGGATCAATGATTTGAAGCTCTCTGAAATTCCCCTACATGGCCGTAAATTCACTTGGACCAGCTCATTCACTAGTGCCTCAGAATGTTCTGTTCTCTTGACTGGGAGGAGCAGTTTCCTGGTTGTCTGCTGCAAGGGGGTGATTCTATCGACTCAGACCACTGCCCATTGATTCTTGGGCTTCAGGATGTTATTGGCAGCAAGAAAAGATTTCATTTTGAGGCTTTCTGGCCTTCCCTTGATGGATTCCTGGAGGCTGTGAGGGATGCGTGGGACAGTGTGCAACCCAGCCAATGTCCTCTCCATGATGTGGCGTTAATAATGAAGGCAACAACCAAAGGGCTACAGAGTTGGAGCCAGAAGAAGTGCGGGCACATCAAGTCTCAATGGTTGCTTGCTAAAGAAATCATTCGCCAATTTGAATTAGCGCAGGAGAGTAGGCCTCTTCAACCAAACGAATTATGGCCAAGAAATAAACTCAAGAAGCATGCTCTGGCTCTTGCTTCTCTGCTGCAAACTATTGCCAGGCTTTGATCTAGAATTGGTTGGCTAAAAGAGGGAGATGCCAACACAAGACTGTTTCATCAGCATGCACGTTACAGAAAGAAGAAGAACTTCATACCTAAATTGCAAGTTGGTGAACAGTTCATTACTCAGCATGAGGAGAAGGCATCTGCAATCCTAGAGTTTTATGATAACCTCATTGGGACAGATTTTGGTAGGCATAGAACTATTGACCTGGGCTCTCTTGGCTGCAAAACTTTTGAGTTATTAAATCTGGACTTACCATTCTCAGAGGAAGAAGTTTTCAATTCCATAAAGGATCTGTCTCCTGATAAGGCCCCTGGACCCGATGGTTTTACTGGCAGATTCTACAAATCCCAAAATTGACATAATGGCAGCTATTCGTTCTCTTTGGCATGGAAATTCTAGAAATCTAGGCAATCTGAATTCTGCCTTCATTACTCTGATCCCTAAAAAATCAAACACGGTGCATGTAAAAGATTTTAGGCCTATTAGCTTGGTCACAGCTTTGCCAAACTTATGACTAAAAGACTTGCTGGCCGGCTGGATGAGATGGTCTCCCCAAATCAAAATGCCTTCATCAAAAATAGATTCATTCAGGAAAATTTCATGTTGGTCCAACAAACAGTGAAGTTCCTGCACTCTCAGAAGCTGCCCAGAATACTCCTGAAACTAGACATCACCAAAGCTTTCGACTCAGTGTCTTGGGCTTTCCTTTTGGAGGTTCTTCAGAAGTTAGGATTTGGAGTTCGCTGGTGTGACTTAATCAGTGGCCTCTTATCCACTTCTTCCACTCAGGTGCTCCTTAATGGCATACCGGGGGAAAGCATTAAACATAGGAGGGGGCTGCGACAGGGGGGCCCTCTTTCTCCCATGCTCTTCATTCTAGTTATGGATATCCTGAATTTGATGTTTACAAGAGTTGCGGATGCAGGCCTATTACAGCCCCTGTCTAGGAGAGCAACCCATCACAGAATCTCCCTCTATGCTGATGATGTCGCCCTGTTCCTTCAGCCCATTGCAGCAGACATAAACTTATCATTGCAGCTCCTGCAATTGTTCAGGGATGCTTCGGGTCTCAAAACCAATGTTCAAAAAAAGCAATGTACTGCCTATCCGCTGTGCCGAGGAGGACTTGACCGTCATTCAAAATCTGCTGCCGTGCGAGGTGCTGGATTTCCCTTGCAAATATTTGGGCTTGCCCTGTCTATTAAAAAATTGACCAAGGTGCAGGTTCAGCCCATCATTGATAGAATAGCTGATCAACTTCCTGGGTGGAAGGCAGATCTGATGACGTGGGTTGGTAGAGCAATCCAAGTGCAATTTGTGTTGACATGCATCCTAATCTATGTGGTGATGGCAACTGATCTTCCGCCTTGGGCTCTCAAAGCTATTGACAAGATTAGAAGGTCCTTCCTGTGGAAGGGTAGAAAAGAAGCAAAGGGTGGTCATTGTCTCATTGCCTGGCCTAAGGTTTGCCGGCCTCGGGAACTAGGTGGTTTGGGTATTACTGATCTTAAAAATTTGGGGATTGCCTTAAAAGCAAGGTGGCCATGGTTGCAGCGGAGTGTGCCCAACAAGCCTTGGGCAAATCTACCGGTCAAAGTCAGTAAGGAAGTTGCTGGACTCATCTCAGTTACGGTTTCTACGGGCTAGGGAATGGAACTGATACCCTGTTTTGGAAGGACAAGTGGTTAGATCGCCAAAGAATCCAAGATATTGCTCCTCTTGTTTTTGCTCTGGTCCCCAAAAGAAGGGTGAGTAAATGTTTGGTCAGTGAGGCCCTCCCTCAGGATAAGTGGATAGAGGATTTACAGGGAGTTATTGATGCGGCTGCCCTATCCCAGTATATCCAGCTCTGGGATCTCCTATCGAGGGTGGAGTTGAATGAGAACACCCCTGATAAACATATTTGGAGGCTTTCCCCTACAGGACAGTATTCAGCGAAGAGCGCCTACACTTCCCTTTTTTATGGAGCCATATCTTTTGAACCTTTTGAGAGAATTTGGAAAACATGGGCACCCCCAAAATGCAGATTCTTCATGTGGTTGGTTGCCCATAACAGGTGCTGGACTGCTGATAGGTTAGCAAAGAGGGTCCTTCCTCATCCAGAAGTGTGCGTCCTGTGTGATCAGATTGAGGAGGACCTTCATCACCTTCTTGTGGGTTGTGTTTTCTCAAGAATCTTTTGGTTCTCCCTCCTCTCTTACTTTGGTGTTGCAGCTTTTGCTCCACTACCTTCTGATCAGAACTTTGACGATTGGTGGAGAAAGATTGATAGTGCTGCTCAAGGAGATCTAGGAAGAGGTCTGAATTCTTTAATCATCCTAGGAGCCTGGAGCATTTGGCGGCACAGAAATGATTGTGTTTTCAATGGTGCAACCCCAAATGTTAACTTGGTTCAGTCCTTGGCCAAGGAAGAAGCTGGTTGGTGGAGTATGGCAGGGACTAAGGGGATTTCCCTAATCTCTTCTCGAACTGCAGCTTAGGGGTCGAGAGTTTTTTCTCTCTTCTATGGCATTTTAACCTTTGTTTTCTAGTGGGTGTGAGAGTGTGTGTGTGTGGGGGGGGGGGGGGTTTAGCCTCTGTATGTATGTTTTTTTTGACTTCTGTCTTCTTTCAATATAATGATACGCAGCTCTCCTGCGTGTTCGATAAAAAAAAAGCCGAGTTCTTCTTGAGGTAAAATCGTGAGATGATCTTCTATTCTTTCTTCTTGAGATCGGCACACACTTTTTGTGGAAAAAGTGCACTCATTGAGTGTAGCCTCCGAGCCTCTGGTTGCTTGGTAGAAGCATCCGGAGAATCCCAAGTTTAAAAGAGGTGTTTTGTGGGGTAGGTATTTTTAGCCCCGAGCCTTCTCCGAATTCTTTTCGGTCAAAAGAAATCGGCAGAAGGGTCTGAAATACTTTCTTCTATCAGCTTTTTGTCACGGGTGGGTACCGTGCTTCCACGGGTGACTAGAATCTTGTTTTTTACTGTTTGCTTTGGTTAGCTCTGCTCCTTTGTCCTTTGTTGTTTTCCTTTCTTGTGATCTTTGGCTCTTTGTGTCCTTGGCTTGCTATAAATTCTCTTGTTGTCTGGTGTGCGATATGCTGAGACTTGCTTGTGATAGTTTTCTGATAGATAGGCTGCCGAGTGAAACTAAGTAGCCCCCGGGCTTTTGTTTGGTCGTTGATAGTTGAGTGGGTAGAAGAATTCTTGTGAAAAGAGTTAGAGGTAGACTAACTCCTCAGTGAGATTTTCCTAAAAAGTTTGGTAAGGTAGGTAGAAGAAGTCTTGTGACTTGGCTTCCATGCCTTCTCTACCTGTTTGCTGAACTCCGGACTGTCACCGTTGTCGCTCCTGAGTTAGTTGACGCGGTGCGCTCCATTATCTTCGCTGTTCACGCTTACATCGAACTTGTGCTGAAAGGGCCTGAGTTGGAGCTGTTCAATATCTTTTGTTAGGAGTGGCTTTCTACCTGTGAACCAGAACTTTTTACATGTTGTGTGGAAGGTTCGGGTTGTTGTATTCTGTCGTGCCTTGATGAACTGCTGCGTCTTCTTTGGAGATAGACTTGATATAGTGTTGGTTTTAGTCTTTATATTTTGTGACTTGTGGTCTTTTGTTATAAGCGAGGCCTCTTCAGCATTGTACTTGTGGCCTTTAAGTCTTCATATTTGTAAGCTGTGTAATCTTTATTTTGCCGAGTTATTTTTTTAGCTTATTCCCTTCTGCTGCAGGGTTGTTTGTAGGCCTTCATGAGTTGTATGATTATCATGGAATATTCTTTTGGATATTCCATATGCTGTACTAGTGTTGTTCTTGTCTTGTACCGTTTCCTTGTGATTGTTGGTGTCATGCTTTTACTGTGGTCGTTTGTACTTTATCAATGCAGTCATTTTAGAATCCTTTGCTTTTCATGTGCTCTTTATTGCCTATTAATACTGCCCTTTCTTTCTTTGTAGACTCGGTCTATGTGTGCCCATTGTTCTTCTATAAATAGTTGTTGCCTAGTTCCTTTGGTGGTTGTTTGCTTATAACCTTCCTTCTCTTGCTCTGTTTGTAATGGATAGTATAGTTGGCGAGCTTGACGAGCCCCAGGCATTTCTTCCCTTTTGTCTTGTATTATGGTGAATGGTGTAAGTCTTGTGATAAAAACTAGTAGCAGACTAGTTTTGGGGTGGTACCAAATTATAGAGAAAACCAAAGCAAATGGTGTAGGCCTTGTGATAGTATTGGTGTGTGCTATGCTGCCTCGTTTTAGTTTTGTTTCCTTTGAGTATTCAAATTTATTACGCCAGTCTGAAGTTACTTTTAGTTAAAATGTTGAGTTTGAAGTTTGAACCTGAAGTCCCTTAGATTGTTTTGTTGGGGTAGGCGTGCTAATAAGCATACATTGTAAACGCTATGATGTTGCTTTGTCATTAGTAAAGCAGGGGAAACCTCTTTTCAAAACAAATATGAATGCCCCACAATTCTATGTAAGCCTGGATTATAATGCTAGCTTATGTGTTCATTTAATCATGTTAGTTTTAGTGCCAATTTTATGCCTGTAGTTTTAGTGTCGATTTTATGCCTGCAATTTTATGCCCAACAATGTTAGTTTTATAATGCCTGCAATTATCATGTTAGTTTTAGTGCCAATTTTATGCAAGCCCTAATCATATGCCAGTTTCAACTTTTGCAATGGACTTGTTGGTTTTCAAACTAAATTTTGAGACTAATGCGCTTATGTGTTCATTTTATTTTGATTTGCAGTTTCCTCTACTTCTAATCAATCCGTCACCCCCCACTGGGAATCCTGTCATTGACAATAAGCTTCAAATGATCTCTCTAGCGTAGGGTGGTGTTGCAAGGATCGTCAGCTGATCTGCACCCGTGCCGACATGATGATTGATGATGACTTGTGGTGTTTACCTTGCTGAAACGCAGGAATACTGGAAGAAGCATGACAACCTTCTCATGGCTGCTGAGGCTCTACGTGAGAAGTTGTTCATTGACAATGATGTTGAAGCCCCACCTGCCCCAGAGTGTTTTTATCAGAAGTTTTGATGGATTAAATCTGTTCACCATACGAAACTTCCAGTTTTCATAACAAAATAATCTAGGAAGAGGGCCACCGCCAAGCTGCAGGGGTGTGTGAAATATATACCCTGAAGAAAGCAAGTAAGCAGCTTGTTATCAGTTTTAGCATAATGTAAATTGTGCATGAAAGCAAGTAAGCAGTTTGACATGCTCATGCTGAAATTAAATAAACCAAGTACCCTGTGCATGAAAGGCTTGACAAGTTGGCATGTCCGTTCAAGTCTTCAATAGCATTCAGGATGATGCACACTACTGTGACAAGCAGGCAAAAATATCAAATCTTGTGCTTTGGAGCATACAGAGCTAGTAGGACAGAGCATCTACTTACAAAGGGGCATGTTAGTTCAAGTCTTCAAGAGCTCACTAAATTCAAAGATCAAGCTCCAGATCACACAAGATTCAACAGATAATCTAAAGCTATGCATAAATGCTCAAGTGACAATTAAACTGATTATTTGCAAGCATCATAGATCAATTAAGACAAAAAGCAAAGTATTGTTACAGCCTATAGAACCGAACTGCATTTTGCAAACAAGGAAATAAAGCAATGCAATCCTGCTGCACCAAATTACACAACATGCAACAAGCCATATTTTCAGACAAATGATGCATTTTCAACAAAGCATTAGCACTAGCAGTATCTGAAAAAAAATAATAACAAACTGCTTTCACTGCAGTACTGAATAATTTCACTGCAGCATTTTTATTAGAACTAAAAGCAGGGACACCAATCTTAGAAGCAAATTAACTGAAACTTCCTAACTGAAAGCAGTATAACAAATAGTAACAGGAACCAATTACTAACTGAAATTGCAAACTGAAAGCACAGTAAAAGCTATCTGAAATTGCTAGCTGAAAGCTTGTACGCAGCCAACAAAGTACAACATCAATCCCTAAACCCATACAGCAAAATTTAAATGAATCAAAATTCAAGTCCAGAGAAATAAACCATGTTCGATCCCAAGCTGTTGGACTACCACCACTAGCAGCTGCATCCCACCAGGTCGAAGATGGTGAAGGGGAGCTGATGAAGACACCTTCAAATGAAGCCACCAGGGGAAGAACCAGAGACATCAAAATATCAAATGGAGGAGATCCCCCATGGAGGAAGGCATGGATGAAGCTGTCTTCTGTGCGCCAGATCCAGACAGCCGGCAACATGGAAGAGGGCCACGATAAACCAGATCCACAACTGTCGTTGTGGATGAAGTTGCTTAGCGCCACTGCTGAAGACGGCGCCGGACCCTTGCCCATCTGGCCTAGAGCAACAACCTTGTTCTTCCTAGATGGGGTCGTTGTCATCTCGAAAGTGGCACATGGCGGCGGAGCCCAAAGAGGATAGCAATATATGGTATGGCATGAGGGATTTTGGAGCGGAAGAGGAAATCGAACGCGCCACAGTTGGATCCCGTGTGCTCGGCTTGGAGACAGCATGCCCTCGGCCGGCGACGACGTCTAGGAGCACAAGCTGAGGGCATCGCCTCGTGAGAGGCTCAGCTCCGTCTCTCACCTCGTTCAATTAGGGATGCCAGGGAGTTTTTTTCTTCTTCAAAAATGCCATTACACAGACGAGGCTTATAGCCTACATGCCCTTAGCTAACCTCCTCTGTTTTGATTCCATGAACTAAAACCAATATCTCGAAAGTGCTTCCCATTTCGTTATTAGATTAGTTTCCAATTCCCCTCAATTTCTGGAAACCAAACATGGCCTTAGGTGCAGAAAAGTAGTGGAAGAAAGAACAGGTGCAGACAAGCCGTCACATTCAGTCAAGAGAAGATTACTGTCAGAGACCTAATTTAATGGTAAACTTTCAAAAACAATCAACAACTAAGGACCTATCGATAATCATCTGAGGAAGGATGGGAGGCCCATCAAGGCCAAGTCGTCGCAGGCCCACGAGAGGAGAAGTGCGGGACTCGCAACCCAGCTGGCCCAGGTAGGCAGACGTGCCCCGCGGAGACATGCCTCCGCCTCGCCCGACGCAGAAAGCGAGGTAGCTCAGCGATCCACAAAAGACGTGGAAGACGTTGGAGGAATGACCCATTTACCCCTATCCAGAAGGAAGCAGCCGCCATCCTTAGCTGTTGACGGTGCATCCTCCACAAGATAAGAATGAAGGTACAGAACAACGAAGAATCGTACACCCCATATAATCCGGTGCTCAGGATAACGCTCTGGCCCCTGCCCGAACGGAGACATGTCGAGTTTCCCAACCAGGACGGGACGAAGCCGGGCAGATAGGCATCATGCCCCTCACGGAGCGGAGCCAGTCTCATACGCCCCCGGATCCCTACAGGAACTCTCCATCGGGTACGGGGGACGCACAGAGTAACGGCGTCCATTGGCCCGGCCTGAAGGAATCTGCCGTATACAAAAAGAATTGGCGGGAAGTACAACGGTGTACCCGCCAACGGTACAGCGGACGCCCATGCCTCTATCCTTCTACGGGCTCAACCAGACACCCCCCCCCCCCCGTATTCTCCGGCGAAGCGACGAAGGGCCGACACGATACCTTTCCTCCGACCAGGTACAAGGGCAATAGGAATATAGTATTATGAGTGTACAAAATCCTTCCGGAGGAATACAAGGATAAGGCACAACCTCCCAGGTAGATCCTTCTCGACGCACGCTTGTAATTCCCCTGAGCTCCTTGCGACTATAAAAGGAGAGCAGGGGGGACGACGCCAAACATCGGATAACACATCGAGCAACACAGCTAGAGCACAACACACTCATACATCGTAGTATTCAGAGACTTGGGATTCATACTCCCTCTCTCGACCAGCTTGTAAACCCCCTCCAAGCAGAGATAAGGAACACGAGCAGCTCCACACTGGACGTAGGGATTTCTTGCCCGAACTAGTATAAGCCTCTTGTCTCTTTGTCTCACCATTCGGAACCCGACACGCGTATAAATTTACTTGTTGGTAGTTTCTAAACACCGACAATTACACTAGAGAAGTAACAAATTGAGTTCAAGAGAATTAGAAAAAAGATAAGATTATGAAGATGGACACTAGTGTCGCGTCCTCACTCAACAGTTCAACATCTCGGTAGCTAGGCGCTATTGGACTGGGTTTAAACTCATATTATTTGATATTTTGTATGGTATTTTGAAATGTTTTGTTTTCAGTGTGCTTGAGTTCAATATCACAGAACATGTACCAATGCCTATTTGGGAATTTGAATATGGAACACGGTTGCTGAGAACTGCATAGATCAGGCAATGAAGTACTATGATAACTGGATTGAATACAAAAACAACATAAGGCCAATTGCGCCACCAATTAATACTGAAAAACAATAGATTACTCAAACTAAGATTATTCAATATAATAAATGTCTCAAACTAAGATCAAATTGACGAGAATGGTAAACCATACATAGCAGTATAGCACTGACCAAGGAGTAGATGGAGCACAAACTACTCCAAGAAATCTCTATAATTGAGATCCAACCCGTGAGTTGAAACTTGAAAGGCGAAGTAGATGGAGCATGGAGCACAAACTACATGGAGAGATTCTCTCCATCGCCTGCTTCATGTTGGCAGGAATTATTCAGTGTTGCTAACTAGCTAGGCAACAAATTAAACCATGTTAGGCCTTGTTTGGATGCGCATGTATCTATCTCAAATTATATGGATTGAGGTGGATTGGAATGAAAATTAGTTCAAATACACTTCAACACATGTAGTTTGAGGGAGATACATGCGCATCCAAATAAGAACTTATTTGGTTGCCCAGCTTGCTTGGACTTGGTGACCCCAGGTCGGAACCTCCTCCAGCCAGGAGGCGGAGGATGGAATTATGATTACCCACTGGCACCGCTGGTTCTTCAAAAGCGTAGCCTTTGGTGTAGTAGTCGTTGAGGATGCGTTCCCTCTGCCGCATGAACCGCGCCTCACTCTTGTTGATCTCACTGAAGATGTTGGCGATGTAGTCGCCGACCTGATCCAACGGGACACGGAGGTTGCCCTGGTCCGCCAGGTCCGCCAGGATCAACACCTCCTTGCTCTTGCTGCTCAGCCTGCGGGCTTCCTCTTCGGGCATGTGCATCGTCTGGTACCCGATTAAGCGCTCGATCTGCTCCTGTGTCATCCTCCGCCGCGGCTTCGCGGTCGCCGCCACCGCCGCAGGCGCCGTGCCCTCCTCCTCCTTGTTCCTCTGGGTGGAACTCGACGACATGGCTGCTGGCTGGCTGCAGATCCAGATCCAATCGATGATGGGCGCTCGATAAGATCGATTGGGGATTATTTGGGGGCATACCTGACGAACCTCCCCTCTGGATTTATTTATCGGTATGCTCGTATCAGGACGTCCGTCCGGACGGACCTGTCCGCGCATCTGTGGCCCTGTTTAGATTCTCAACTTCACTCTCAAAATGTCAGCCTATGCATAGAGTACTAAATGTAGATGAAATCAAAAACTAATTGCATAGTTTTGTTGTACTCTGCGAGACGAATATTTTAAGCCTAATTAATCAATATCTGAATAATTATTACCAAATAAAACCAAAATTGTTACAGTTGACGGGACACTTACTGTGTAAATTTTACACCCCAAATTTGGGCATCTACGTTTCATGCATCGTATTTACGAGTGACCGGACAGACGGACCAGTCGCGCGCCTCTGCGTCTCCTGCCTGGTACTTTTGAGTGCCTCTGCACCTCGCGCGTCGCATGGTCACATCGGACCTGTTATGTGCCCCTGCCCTTCCAGTCTCGCGTCTGGCACGGTCACACCAGACCTGTCCCATGCCATGTGTGTCCACACCTAGTGCCTCAGGCTGCGCATGTCTGCACCTCACACAACAACACAACCTGCTGTTTGCATCCCGGTTCGCCACCGGCTTCTTCTCGCACTATGCTTCCACGTGCCTACTCTTCATTGGACAATATAAGTAGATAAGCATATGTTCGATCTGAAAGTTAAATATGTTGCAGTGGTTATACATAAATGTTGCAGGTGTATTTTCTAAATGTTTCATCTGTTTGATTTGAATGTTTATGTTTTTCATCTGAACGTTGAATATGTTGCAGTAGTTATACGTATATGTTGCAAACTAATATTTCAATTGTTTCACCTGGTTTCAGTAAGTTGCAGTAAGCTGCTTCCCAAATGGCCGAGCACTACTCACCTGGTCAAAGTGCATAGATACATACAGAACATCAACGCCCAATGAACGCCCCTGTACCACCAGGCTTGTCCCCCACAATAAAGTATGCAGCCAAAGTCAATATGGGCATGTGTGCTGTACTGCTGTGCTTCCACCCTCTCTCGTATGCAGATGGACAGGTCTCACGCATATATTCTCCTGTAGAAGCGCAACAACCAGACGTGCAGACCGAGCAGGAGCCGTAGGCGCGGGCGAAGCACGAGCGGACCCAACAGCAGCAGGCGTGAGGCACCAAGCATCACGGGCTGGTGCAGGGCCCGCAGCATCGCAGGCAGGCGCATGCACGCAGCAGCACACAAATGTGCGGGGTGATGGGCTGGTGCTTTAACAATCTAAGATTCATAAAATGACTTATAATTTGAAATAGAAGGTGCAATATACAAAAACTATGGTAGCTAGATGGATTTGAGCACGCTATATCTAGATGGATTTGAGCACCCTAAATGGGCATTGAAGTTGGAGAATTTAGGGGGTGTTTGGTTCCTGCGCACTAAAGTTTAGACCCGTCACATCGAATATTTGGACACATGCATGAAGTATTAAATATAGACTATTTATGAAACTAATTTATCAGCCGGAGACTATTTTCTGAGATGAATCTATTAAACCTATTTAGTCTATGATTTGACAATGTAGTGCTACAGTAAATATGTGCTAATGATGGATTAATTAGGCTTAATAGTTTCATCTCGCTAATTAGTTTACTTCCATGTAATTAGTTTTTTAATTTGCTCATGTTTAGTCCTCCTAGGTACCATCTAAATGTTCGATGTGACAAGGTCTAAACTTTAGACCCTCGATCCAAACACCCCCTTCGAGTCAAAGGCATCAACCATGACCTATGAGTCCATACTACTGGCATCAACCATTCCCGCACAAGCCCAAAGAAAAATTGCATCTAAGCTTCCTGCCATGGACAAAGCAGCACATCCAGATCTTGTATCTTTCCTGCTGCCTCTCATCTCCACAAAATGCTGGCCAGACTTCCACCAATGCGGGAATGCTACAAGGCCCGGGAGGAAAGCCTAGTTTCCTATATATTAAAATAAATAGTTGCTTCAGTAGTCTTATTTATGTTGTGAGGATAAGGATATTTCATCAGAATTTTGTAGGAACATATGTCTATATATAAGAACAGTGTTGTCATGGTGTATATATATGCAAGTAATTGGTCTTCATGAAAGCATCAGTCATCAATCACACGTGGCAGACACGCCCCGTGACTATTTAGCCGTCTGCACATCGCCCTCTTACATTTGGACATAGAGATCTACACAGATATATATGATGCTTCGGTACTCTCTTTACTTCTTAGGAGGTAATATCTCAAATAAATGTAAGCCCTTGATTTTTTGGATTTTTAGTTTTCAAAAATTATTTAATCAATTAATTAATTAATCTAGAAAAGAAAAAAATATTGTCAAATCCTAAATCATGGAAACAGCCATGGGTGCGCGCCTTGGCCCTTTCTTTTTCCGTGATTCCTGCCTTACTTGATAATCATGCATGTGAACAAAAATATATTTATTGATAAATAGATTTCTAGATATTTTATAGTCACGTTTTAAATTTATACACCCAAAATTATTTCAAAAATCTATAAACGATTGTACGTACACACGTACACACAAGTCGAGTGACCGAGAAACATATCACTAACTAATAAAATACATTAAACAAACAAGTCATATTATGAACATGTTATGTCACGTCACATGCAAATAAGGCTCACGTACAAATTCAAATGTATTATTAAGTCACATGTAAAATTAAATGGCAATCAAAATATATCAAATTCAAAATTGTCAAGTAAAAAGATATATCATATCCGTCATATCTCACCTGTATCAATCAAATCTAGAAAAAAAGATTTCTTATATGTAAAACTTTCCTAATTTATCCTACATTACAAAATAAAAAATATATAAAAAAATATTTTATCTATTACCTTCTCAGAGGTAAGATGTAACTATAACCGTTCGATCAAAATAAATAAAGGGCTCACAGTCATTTGAGAGTACCGTAGCAAAGCCCGATATATATACCATCACCTAGCTACTCGCGGACACGAAAACACTAGTACTATTTTCTCCATCCATCTTTCTCTTTCGTTCTCTGATGCTAGGGGCATCTGTTACTCTAAATGTCCATATATATGCATCGTTATGTCTAGCATCATTTGTATGCATATAGAGAGCTGGGCAATGGCTTTCTGAGCTGAATCACATGCAAACATTTTTATTTTATGTTCACTTCCCGAAGTTAGAATAAAACTAGCATATTGTTAGTGTTATGTGAAGAATGATAGAAAGTACACAATTTACAATGGGGAGGAGAGACATTAGGAAGAGAAGGTCTAGTGATACCTTATGGTCTAGTTGTTCTTACTGTTTTGGAGATTCAAGATCAACTGATTATTGGCCATCAGAGTCCTCCATAAAGCATACAGCGAAAACACACTCAGAACTGTGGATCAACCAAGAGTACTGTACTGACCAGGTGTTAATCTTTTTGTCACCCATGAAAATATGAAGCCATAGAAAAATTTGGTCGTCATTTAGTCCATTCACTGTTAGGTTGCAGGGGCAGTAGCCCTATGCTCACGTACATCCAAGCCCAACTCGTTCACTCCATCAGGCCATGGTGTATACACTTGGGGGCTCAATCATGGGATCTGCACACGTGTCCCTACGTGGCAACCATCAGTCCATCAGCCCATGACTTAGACTATTTTCTAGCCATTACCTGACTTTTTTTAGTCCCTTGTCATATCCGATGTTTGGTACTAATTAAATGAATTAAATATAATTTATATTATAAAACTAATTACAGCGTCATGTAGTATATCACAAGACGAATCTATTAAGCTTAATTAATCCATCATTAACATATGTTTATTGTAGCACCATATTGTCAAAGTCAAATCATAGACTATTTTATATCAATAGATTTGTTTCGTAAAATAGTCTTCGGCTGACAAATTAGTTTTATAAATAGTCTATATTTAATACTCCTAATTAGTGTTAAGACATCCGATGTGACAGAAACTTTTTTTTAATCCCTCAAACCAAACAGGGCCGGAATTTTTCATGATGACTTGGTTTGCTTACATGCCGTTCTCACATTATGTCTTTCTGAGCTAGGGGACCACTACCCAGTCACGAGCATCCACATCAACTCCGGTAAAGTGAAATAATTGCGTCGTGAGTTTTGGAAAATCAACGTTTCAATAGAAGATGCTAATTTAAAAGGTACTAAAAATAGGATTCATTGAGTTGATTGATTATCCTCCAACTCGATCCGTAATTGTAGCGAATCAGTGGCCCTTGAGCCTGCAAGACACATGCAGGTCAAAAACTGCAAATTTTGTTGGACTCCCCTTATTTAAAAAAACATTAAATGAATTATCAAAATGAGGTGGTAGTGGCATCATAAACACAATATGAACACGACGCCATATGACTTTAGCCTACAACAATCAAAGAAAATGTGTTGACTGTTTTTTGACTTACTACATAAACAGCAAGCTTTAGTACTATGCAAAATTAGCTAAATTATCTTTAGTTAGGATAACACCCTTTTTTTTGCGAATAAGATATAACACCCTTTTTCAGTACAATATTTTTTTTACTTTAGAGACAACCTCATATGCCAATTTTTTTGTGTGGCTCTAATTGCACTATTGGCTAGATGTCTATACATCCACTTAACTTTGAAAGATCCATTCTTATGTGGACTAACTTTCCTCCTTAATTTAATTAAGTGACTCTCACAACAATTGTGAGCCACTCAGTTAATGTATTTCCATTTCCAACCACTGTTCTTTGAAAAAATACATTAAGTGGGTTAGAACCAAGCACTTGTGCCACTGTTGTTTGTTTTTCTCCAACAATATTGAACAAGGTAGGGTAATGGATTTTTAAAGACTCGGTTCCTAACCATGTATCCTCACAAAATTGAATTTGCTTTCCACTTGACCTTAAACCTACCTAGTTTTAGGTAAATGGTCTTTTACTTCCACAAGAGTCGAACTTGTGGCAGTGAGAAAAGAGGTGTGGTTTAGTGTTTATTTTCAAAGGTTGTTTTTAGGGCAACTTATTGGACCCGTTTTTTGAACTCCCTACACAAGAAGTGCGACAAACCTTTTCTGAAGTGGACATGCCATATGATGGAGGCTGTGGCTATGAAAAATATTCGCCAAGCAAGGATGGTCATTATTGAAAAGGCTTAGCGCTCAACATTTAATCAATTTTCCCTTTGTTTAGTGTTGCTTTTTGGGAACTTAAATAACAGCAGGAGGCTAGATTTGTAATAAAAATTGGTTGTGTGCAAAACTCTTGTAGAGACCAGAATAAGAATCCTTTTTTCTAAAAAAAAAAATCAGTCAAGAGGGAGCAAAGGACAGAGTCTCAAGAGGGAGCAAAGGACAGAGTCATAACTGTCCATCGTCATTCCTTTTTCTTTTGAGCAGGTTTCTAGTGCTGTAACTATTATTATTTCAATTGGCAACAATGGCTGTGCGATTGAACTAGACAGCATTTCAATTACAGCCCACGCGAGCTGGGTTGGAGAACTTCAGTGTCTGGCTTTTTCCTGCTGCCTCTCATTTCGATAGGATATTGTCCATAATACCGAATTTGACATAGTCTTTGAACCAGACCTTCCTCATATATGACTAGCCTTGCAAAAATCAACTACCAGTGCCAGTCTTCAGTTTTAGTTAGCCATGTTGTCCAGGCCTGCAACGAAAGTTGCACCAACTCCCAGCATAATCTCATAGGTATGTTGCAATTGCCATACGAATGTTGCAAAAATAGATCTAGGTCATGTTGCATATGTTGCAAGTGTTCTGGAGTCTTGTTGCAAACGTTTCTTTAAAATGTTTCATCTGTTCCAGACGTGTTGTTTCAAGTGTTTTTATTTGGATGTTACTTATATTTCACACATACGTTACAAAAGTATCTTCTAAATGTTTCGGTTGTTTTAGTCTTATGTTGGATTAAGTGTGTTTTGCAAGTTGCAAGTGTTCTTATCTCGATGTTGCATTTGTTTCACACATATGTTGCAGGTGTATGTTCGAAATGTTTCATTTTCTTTGGACATATGTTTCGTTCAATTGTTTCATGTTTTCAAAGGCATCTCTAGAGAGTTATGGGTGTACGGCCCTGCCGATGAATGTGGTGCAGTGAGCTGGGGAGCCGACGTATGAGCCAGTGCTGAACGGGGCATGCATGTCCTCATCCTAACTCCTGGGTATCGCTCGCACAGAGAGAGAGAGAGTAGGGAGTCAGGGGAAGGAGTGATGGGCGTTGCATTTTCCGCAGACGTGCGTGACAGATGGACACAGGTGTCTAGACTTACAGAGGGAGAGAGAGAGAGAGAGAGAGAGAGAGAGGAGGAGGAGGAGCAGGTGCGGCCTCCGCGGTGTGCGCGATAGGGGAGGCGTGGGCGTTCAGGCCTGGCCTCCGCGGGTGCACGATAGGGGAGTTGCGGGGCGTTCAGACTTGGCCTCCGCGGGTACGCGACAGGGGAGGTGCGGGGCGTCCGGACGTGTGCTTCTGTCCGGACATCCGGGCGCTAGTATCGCCCTTAAATTTAAGAACCAACATCGACGATCAACCCGAACACTACAGGAGTAGGTTTGCCACTTTCGTATTTCGTTTCAGCTGTGAAAAACAGAAACTTAAGAAAGAGAGAACAGTACATTGATCAGGCACGTGAATCAAAGGATGGCAAAGCGCAACAGAAATGAGTTGATAGTCTTGCATGTGGCATTGATGCCCCCCCCCCTCCCCCCTCAAAAGAGAGGATGGGGGGAGTCCACGAGCACAACCCAGCCTCCTCACACGCGTCTCCCAATTCCCAAGAGGTTTCCTGCATGCGCTCCACAATAATGCAACAGGAGCCACAAGGCAGGCTGTGGGCCCCACAACACAAAAGTAGGTCCCTCAACACAAAAATTCATCACCGGCCGTCCGGCCCCACAACACAAAAGTAGTTTTATTTTAAAATATTGTCTACTAGAAAGTTGTAGATTACGTCGAGAGCTTTAAATTTGATATAAAGTTTATCTTCATTAGATTTCGTATGTAAAACTTATGAATTATCTTTTAATACTCTCTCCGTCTTAGAGATCGTCGTTTTCACTTCCGAGAAATATCCTTGACTAATTATATATTTAAAACTACTAATATTTATGACATATAATTAGTATTATTAGAAAGATGTTTGAATCTATTTTTTAAATAAATTTATTTAGATATCTAAATGTTTCATGTATTTTCTATAAATCGAATCAAACTTGTGACAATGAACACCCAAAACGATACTCTTTCTATGATGGAGGGAGTATAGATTATCCTGTTTAGACCTAGATGAGACTTAAAACCAAGTTTAGGAACCTAAATCATACTACCGACCAAGTTTAAGGACCCGTGATGATCATCTTTACAAGTTTGCTAAATGATACTACCGACTAAGTTTAGGGAGCCGTGATGATCACCTTTACAAATTCAAGAAGCTAGATGATACTATCGGCCAAGTTAAAATCCACAATTAACACGATAACACCGCTGGCCAACTCGGCGCCCACCTCGTAGCGCAGAGAGGGAGAGAGGCTCCTCTGACCGCCCCCGGACCCGGAGACGAACCCGCCGAAGCACCTGGTGGAGGTTGCCATGGCTGCCGTCGTGCCAAGCGAGGACGAGTGACAAAGAGGTTAGCGACCGCCAAAGCAGAGCAGGGAGAGCATAAGCTCGACCTCCATCTTAGTCGTAGGTGTACACGATGGACCGCTAGTCGTCGACATTTGCCACCAGCATGTGAACCAAATCTTGCAAGTCCAAGTAGGAGCTCCCACCCTCAGCCACAGCTGCAGCAGCCTTCCGTCCAAGCCCCACGACGCGCTCTCTAACAACCTTCCCCTCGTCACCAACGGCGGCAGCGATAGCCTTCGCCATCCTCACAGCATCAGGCACAGCGTCAGCACCCTCGGCCACGTGGACAGCCACGCCGGCCTCCACGAGCAGGGTCTCATTGACGAAATGGTCTGCGCCCATAGGCCAGGTGAGCATAGCGACGCCGGCCGAGACCGCCTCCAGCACGGCGTTGGTGCCACAATGCATCAGGAACCAGCCCACGGCGCGGTGCTTCAGGATCTCCACCTGTGGCGCCCACCCACGGATCACCATGCCCCTCAAAGCCGTCGCCGCCTCGAAGCCCTCGGGAACCACGGTGCGCGTCCCCGCCGCCCACACGAACGCCGGGCCGCTCCGGTCCAGCGCGTCCGCCACGCACGCCGCTTGCTCCGGCGATAGCGCGTGCTGCGTCCCGAAGTTGACGTAGACGACGGAGCCGTCGGGGAAGGCGTCTAGCCAGGCGGCCACCTCTGATGGCGACACTGCCGGCTTCCCTCCTCGGTTGCCGGAATCGGTGATGGCCCGGACTTCCGACAGTGGGCCTACGGCTAGCACCCGCGGCGGCGGCGGCGTCCGAGCAGGGCGCAAACGGCGGTCCAGGTGTGCAGGCTCCAGAGCCGCGAAGGAGTTGACGACCACGCACTCGGCGCCCAAGCTCCAGAGCAGGATTTGCCGGATCATCTCGGACGGCTCGTCGCCGGCCACGTGTTGCCGGTACATCCATGTCATCCGGCGCCAGGGAAACCTAGGCGCGCCGATCACATCCGGGAACGTGACGACGGCCTCGTCGTCCTCGTCGTCGGCGTGTCTCTTCTGCGGCATGTCGCGCCAGAGGGCGCGCGAGATGGCGACGTAGAGCGCGGTGGTAGGCGAGAACGTGACGTGCCTGGCGCCGAGCTCGGCGGCGAGAGGGTAGGTCCAGCCGGTGAACAGGTCGGAGACGATGGCCGTGACGCCGCGGTTGTGGCGCGCGCGCTGGGCCTTGCACCAGGAGAGGAGCGGCGCGCGCAGCGACGCCAGAGCCGGGATGAACATCCGGGTGAGGTGCAGCGGGAGGTCCCTGGTGTTCTCGGCGCAGTCCGGCGGGAGGAGCGGCGGCGACGAGGAAGGGAACGCCAGCGTGACGACGCCGACGGACGGGCAGGCTGCCAGGAGTGGCTCCAGGAGCGGGGCGTTGCCTGCGGTGATGGCCACCGTGACCGAGAGCTCGCCGCCGCCGCGCGTGGCGAGCAGTGCGGCGAGGTCGAGCAGCGGCAGCATGTGGCCTTGCGCTGGGAAAGGCACCACGAGGACGTGTGGCTTTGGTGGCGGTGGGGCGTCCATCGTGCAGGATGACGATCGACCTCACACTCACAGCAGTTTCAGTCGAGGAGAGATAGATCGGGAGATGTGCGTAGGATGTCACCAGCATTATTAAATATAGATATTACTCCATCTGTAATGCTAGAGCGTCTCCAAGGGTTTAGAAAAAAAGATTAGCCAGTAAAACCGAGTAGAGAGCGAATAAGGTGAAATGAAGTGCTACTAAATTTAGAGTCATTTACAACTGTTGAAGACGTTTTTTTTAACAATAATTAAATTTATCTTTAGAAAACGAATTGACTTGTTCGCTTGACTTATCAGCCCGACTTGTCAGCTATGGTACAGTGTTTTTGTCTCACAACCAAACAGCAAAAAAATAACACCAGCCGGCTTATCGAAACACCAGCGGACCATGTTTAGATCCAACTGATCATATTTAGATCCAAAATTTTTGCACTGTAGTGTTTCGTTTGTATTTGATAGTTATTGTCCAATCATGAAGTAACTAAGTTCGAAAGATTTATCTCGCAAATTACAGACAAACTATGTAATTAGTTATATTTTTTACTTAGATTTAATGCTTCATGCATGCGTCTAAAAATTTGATGTGACTGAAATTTAGAATTTTGAAGAGAATCTAAACTACTGTTAGAAACACAATGCTCTTTTGGAGATGCTAGTATGTACGTGCTAGGCAACCATTATCCTAGCCGTCCAACCCAACCTCAAGGCGTAACCACCCTAGTTTCATAAACACAATGCTCATGGATTGGAGTGCAAATGCAATATATAGTGCGCCCAAGCATCAGCAACACACAGAGCATGCAGGAGGAGGGCAGCAAGCCAGCAACCTATAAAAGACCGCTAAAAAATATTACTCACTAAATTAGTTGCAACAATTAGAGCACTGAGGACCATCCCTCTAACAACTGCTATCTGGTACTCGGTTATTTCAGCCTCTCAGCCTCTGGTAACAATCAGATTCTTGGCCGTAGATTTTGACTACCCTAGCTATGGGGACCCTGCCTTGACCTTGCGCTGGGAAGGCCACGACGAGAACATGTGGCTTTGGTGGTGGTGGGTTGTCCACGGTGCAGGATGACCTACAACTGCAGATGGTCGACCTCACAACAGTTTCAGTTCAGGAGAGATCGATCGGGAGATGCTATTGTGTAGGATACAGTGTTTTAAATAGCCTCCCAATTAAGCTACTGTTTAGCTTTCTCGTGGTCACCACGCTTGCCTGCCTCGTGATCCTCTTTATGTCACTGTCTGATGAGACTCCTCAAGGGAATCAACATAGTACTGAAGCCAACAACCTTTGATTTCGATTGACTTCTCCAGGCCCTACATGGTTGTATTGTATGATCCGTGGCTCATCAGTGGGAGGAGGAGCTAGCTAGCCATGCGCAAGAGATACATGCATGGCTGGTTGTGTGGTCATCGTGTGGCCAGGGCCCAGTGCCGACAACCGACAGATAAAGGCAAAATAGGTGTACCAGAGTAGCTTCAATAGTCTTTTTATATTCTTTCTTATTTGTGAGAATAAAAATTTTATGGATATGAATAAAGTCTTTGGTGAAAATATCCTTGAACAACTTATTTAATTAGATCTCCAAATGTTAACATAATTTATTCTTGATTTCTTGCTAGCTGAGAATAAAGAGCAGGATTAGTGTAAAGAAGTCAACTTGGGCTAAACTATAGGCCTAGGCAACATGGGCTCGGCATTGCTAGTTCCCCATGACATAGAGTAATATCTCACGATGCAGATTTCTGTGGGTCGACCCTTTGACGCATTACCTAAAATGTCAAAAATAGTGTAGAAATCCATTGGGCCGACCCATCTAAAACTGGTGTCAAATAGTGTCGTCGTGTGTGGGTCACTTGGGTAACCCACTTCCGCGCCATACTTATCTTCCCCGACACCTGGCGCCCCGCGCGACGGCGTGAGGCCCAGCGGCAGCTGTTGGCATGCGCTCGCCACATCAACAGCTGTGCCGCAGGGGCCGCCCAGCTCGGAGGATGCTGAACCGCCGCGCCGCCGCATTTGGTGAAGCCGAGGCCGTCGGGAAGTTGCCGCCATTGCCAGTCGCGGGCTTGGAGTCGTGCTAGAGCTACCGGCCGTGAGCAGGATTTGGCAGCACCGGGCCACCGCGAACGGACGAACGGAGATATGATTGTTCTTACCTGCGTGGATCCTTCTTCCTTGCTTGACTCAGTCTTCCGCAAGTTTCTTCCTCCGGAGCGAGTGTGCGTACCCGCCGAAGGATGCCTCCATAGCCTCCGCCAGCCAATCCGACGACGTCGAGCTCAACCTTAGCCACGCACCCGGGCGGTCACCACGGTGAACAGATGGAGGTCAAATGACATAGAGGAGCAATCAGGTAGTCAGGTCTGGTGTTTCGGGTTACCCATCGGGTCACGTGGGTTAAGCATGGGGTCAACCCAAAACCAAAATTTTGGTTAATGGGTTATACGGGTAAGGCACTGGTTGACCCAATGCTGATCCACTTGTATCGTTAGCAATATCATGGATGCTCCAACTATAGCGAGGGATTAATTATACAACCAACAAAACTTCCTCCCATCTCTCCTTCCTCAGTTCCTCCTCTAGATCCTCAATTCCTCATGTAGTATCTCTGATTTTTTTATCCCCTACAAAGAATTTTATTAAAATAACAGGAAAGTAAGTAGGAGACATACAAACCGAGTTCCAAAAACAAATAAGGAAACATGTAGTATCTCTGATGAATGTCTATTAATATCTAGAACTTGCTGCTCTACTCTCAATTCCCTTGCTAGTGCTTTCTCCCCAAACTCTATCCCACTAAGTTGTATCATATTGTATTGGTTCAATACTTGTTCGTGCTTACTATTGATATTTGAGTGATTGGTTGCTAACAATTTGTATCAAAGTGTATCTATTCGATCATCAGATTTGTGCATCAAGATGGAGTGCAACACGCTCATGAATAGCCAGTGGCCGGATTGCTTCAGAACTGTTGTCGACATGAATCGTGCCCACGGTGAAATGCATATTACTGTATCTGCTGAGGTCTGCAGGTCCCCTAGTTGTATCCTTGGGGTAACCATTCACTAGGTACACTATCCTATCATTGATATTGTGCTTGATCAAGTTTTTGCTCGAAATCTCTAGCCTCTATCCGGTTAATCTAATTATTAGGCCGAAAGAGAATCACGGTAATAATAGAAACAAATGATCTGAGATGGCAAGATAAAAGGAAGGCTAATCCAAAAGAAAATTGATGTCATTGGAGATAAATGCGAAAGTAGAATAAATAAGCAAAACACTAACTAACTAGATAATTAGAGACTCTCTTTATTCTTTCTAATTATTAAGAGTAGAGATTTTAATAGAAAATACCCTCCAATCGATTCTTTAACTGGTTCTCAAATATAGACATCATCTATTCTGAATTTCTAGCTAGCTAAAGATAGAGAGTGACAGTAGTTTTCCAGAGTGTGCCAACATTAGAAAAGCTATTAGAGAGTGAAAAGATATAGAAAATGATTTCTATACAAATGACTCTCTAAACACAAAGTAATGATCTTTTTGAGCATGTGTAAAGATATAGTGATAGCTCCATTTATCAATTACAGCATGTCCAACAAAAGTGAAATTATTAGTTAAGTTAAATCAACAATAAAAGTGCTAGTTTCTTATGTAGCTTAATTATGTAAAGTTTGGATAGGGCAAATCCATGTTTTACAAACTAAAGGGCTATTTGGATGGTCCAAGTCTCGCCTGCCCCATTGCCAGAGGCTCGTGAGGAGAGGAGAAATAAGCCTACAAGTTGGGCCTTAAACCGGTTACAGACGCGCGTCTCGCGAGGCTCAGTATTAGTGTGGACCGCCTCCTTCAGAATCCGAAGCTCCGATGATGATTACCGCCTTTGCATGCTGTCTCGTTTATCGATCTTCAGCTTCTCTTCTTCATTCAGTCCTGCCATACGTGTCAGAAGCTAGTGGGTAGGGAATTCAAACCACCTCATTGTCCTCGACATTGTTGTTCTACTCATGATGCCAATAAGTATGGATCACCTACGTACTCAGGGTCTCGTGTTTCACCAAAAAGTCAGGTGCAGCAAAGTTCTTCGCAGAACACATCCCACCTTTCCTTCTTCCTTGATGCTATGGAATTAGGAAGGTGATTTGAGTGATCCCCATGTAATTGTTCCCTAGTACTGGGAGAAAGCTCTTCATACTAGTGTCCTCCAACATCCCTAGTACAGCGGCGGCTGCTTGATCAAGGTATCAGAAAAATGATCATAATTTAGGGATGGTGGCTGACAATGGGAGCCCTTAGGATGTCTATTGTTGACGGGAATCGTGATTATTGAAGCCTCCGAGGTTTCCCATTCCTGCCTCTGCAAAGCACTGCACCGGACTATTTCCAAGACTGATCCTCGGTTCCCTAGAGCAGGATAGAGGTAGCACAACCAATAGATATCATAAGAAGAGTCGTAACACGACCCTCGTCTTGCTTCAGATTCAAGCATCGTTGATCTAGGGGAGGTCAAGGAGAAGTCCGCGTGCACCCAAACTCTCTACCCTAGAAGCTTGAGCCCAACTGGCGCCGTCCATGCCGAGTTGTGCCAGCCTTGTGAGCACATTTGTTAGATTTGATGGGTTGTCAGAAAACAAATAATGTAAAACACAGGAATTTTGGTAACTGATTTAGGCAGTTGCTTAATTTAATTTTGATAATGGTATTGGTGGGTATTTTTTTTAGAAAATCAAATTTATCCGATAGTCCAACAAAGAAATTAGCTTCTAATAAAATATTCCTTAGATGAGATGTATGTCTTACAGTTAGAAGTCAGCATGACCATGACTTGTCGGGCATACCATTCCAGTAGCTCTCAAGTGGATTGATTCTCCTTGAACTCTGGCAGAGTAGCCGTTGATCTTGGGGTGCAGTCCATACACAAACCTGCTTCACAGGTTTCCAGTTGCAATGGCAACAGTGGATCGATTTTTCTTGCTTTCTCTCATGCATGGTTCAATAGCATTGACCACAAGCAGAGCTCAGTTGGAGAATAATCAGGCCTGTGCTCTACGGTCAAGTCATCATATCTTGAGGGAAGATAGTCAAAGTAGGGGAAAAGTTGCATCTCAGCTTTCAACCATGCGCAAAGCAGCTCATTCTGAGCTTGGATTTTTTCTTCCTGTTGCCTCTCGTCTCCGGCAGGTTGTTGTCCAGACTAATACCAATGGAATGGATCGGAAGGACTAGACTTTTCTCTTTCATATTAAGAGAAATATTTACTTGAATAGTTTTATATATGTTGTGAGGATTAGGAAACTACGTAGCTGTATATAAGCCACTAAATCTCGTGGAACCCTCCCGACGATATAGCACACAATTAAGAACTGTCACAGTGCTGTTGAACTGGATTGTCAATCCATTGGTGTCGGTGTGACTCAACTTGGACAATCTGGTCTGTGCTTTCGGACCCATAGGGGTTGAGCACTAGTGGCTGTTAGCTGTGTACATGGCTACATTGTCGTTTTTATCATCTGGGTAACCATCTTGAATAGTAACTCCAGTGCATGGGAAATAGGACGTTCCATCTCAAGTATCCACCATGCAAAAGAAAATGGCATAACTGGCTGGCTTTTTCCTGCTGCCTCTCATCTCGATAGGATATTGTCAACACTACCATCTATGCTAGGACATGGACAAGTATAGCTCCTTCATATTCACATACATAGTTACTTGAATGGTCTATTATATATTGGAGGAAGACAAGGGCACCACATAGATGTAGTTCATGTGTGAAGTTGGTAGGTCCAGAGCTCTAGAACAACAGTATTGCGATGGTGTATATATATATATATATATATATATATATATATATATATATATATATATATATATATATATATATATATATATATATATGTGCAAGTTATTCGTCCTCAGTTAGTAAGAAAACACATGTCACATGTTCCGTATTTATGCTAGTTTCTATCACATGTTAGTAAACTAACCAAAAGATCTTCATGTATATGGATGTGAGAAAATTTTGCATAGTATCGAACAGTTTGCTACGAGAAGGTTCTAAATTCAAAATGGGCCACATGGATACTGGGTAGTACACTTCAATAAAAAGTGAAATTATTAATTAAGTTTAATCAATAGTAAAAGTGATAGAATCCGCAAAGAAAAAATAGTACAAGTGCTAGTTTCTTCTGTAGTCTGTAGATTAATGAAACGTGTCTTTGCGTGTATGGACTCCGCGATTAACATATACTCCTATATGCTACCCTGTGTTCAAGCGAGGGACAAGTGGGATGTGTGTCCATTGTACACTTTTTTTTTTGCAGAAACGAACATCCATTAACCTTGCACTGAGATATCTTATATACTTAAATTCCACATGAGGAATCTCATAAATAGACATGAGCATTTTGCGGGCCAAGCCGAAAAAAGCAAGGCTATTTTGGGCCCAAAAAATCTCGCCCATGATCGTACCACTAGGCAAGTCAGACCTAATTTTTCAGGGCGCCGGGCGCTTATTAAAATGCATTGAGTCATAGAAAAACCCCTATTTAAGACCAATGTATAGCTTTGCAAATACCTCTGTTTTATGATTGACTTCTCTATCAAGACGTTGATAAAGTCAAATAAAACTAATATTCTAAAAGCAAATTATTCATTTCTTAAAGGCCATGACCGACAGGAGTCAAATGCGATCCAACTGAACCTTGCCATTCCAATGGACAAACATGACGCTTGCCTTCATGATTATGTGGTATTGAAGTTGGAGAATTAGAGTCTAACCATGAGCCCATACCAACCATTCCGGCAGAAGCCTAAAGAAAAGTTGCATCTCAGCTTCTCCCGCCATGGACAAGCAGCCCATTCAGAGCTTGTATTTTTCCTGCTGCCTCTCATCTGCACAAAATATTGGCCATACTACCACCAATGCGGTTATGCGGAATGCCATGAGGCCCGAGAGGAAGGCGTAGTTTTCTATATATATTCAGATAAATAGTTGCTTCAATAGTCTTATATCAGTTATAAGGATAAGGACACCTCATGAGAATTTGGTAGGAACATATGTGTATATATAACATTGTTGGTAGGAACATATGTATATGAGAATTTGGTAGGAACATATGTATATATAGTATAACGTGGCAGACATGCCATGTGACTGTTTAGTCTGCACATTAATTTGGACATAGAACTCTACACAAATATATATGCCATCACCTAGCTACTCAAGCACACCAAAACACAAGTATTGTTTTCTCCATCCATCTCTCTTTCGTTCTCTAATACTAGGAGTATCCATTACTCTATATGTCCATATGCATCGTTATGTCTAGCCTCATTTGTATGTATGTAGGGATCAGGGAAACTGTTTTCCTTGAGCTGAATCACATGCAAACATTTTTTATGCTCATTTCCCTAACTTAAAATAGAACTAGCATATTGTTAATTAGTATTGTGTGAAGAATGAGAGGATCCACACAATTTACAATGGGGAGGAGAGACATTAGGAAGAGAAGGTCTAGTGATACTTCATGGTCTAGTTATTCTTACTGTTTTGGAGATACAAAATCAACTGATTGGTCATCAGAGTCCTCTATAAAGCAAACACAGTCTGAGATCTGTGGCTTCAACAAATAGTACTGTACGATGTCGAAAGATGGCGACAAGCTAGGTTATAATGAGCTAAACTCAGGTGTTAATCTTTTTGTCACCAATGAAAATATGAATCCATAAAAAATTCTCGGTCGTCATTTTGTCTATTTTGCAAGCAATCACTGTTAGGTTTCAGGGGCAGTAACCCTATGCACGCTTACATGCACCAAAGCCTAACTCGTTCACTCCATCAGGTCTTGGTGTATACACTTGGGGGCTCAGTCATGGGATCTGGACACATGTCTCCCATGTGGCAACCTGAACGAACTGCCCAGGCCTCCTACATTTTTCATGCCTAGTTCCAAATTATGTCTCTGTCTGAACCGGGGACCACTGCTGTCCGGTTATTAATTAGGAGTCCCACATCAACTCCTGTAAATTTAAATATTAATTTGGGTTGTGAGATGTTCATCTTTTATTGTTTTTTGGAAAATTAACCCTTCAACAGAAGATGATACTACGTCATGCACCGCTGCAGCTGGTGTAACACCAAGTGTCCAAAATTTTGTTTGTATGTCATCGCTCCTCACATAAAAGGTCTGTATAGATGTAACATCTCTCTTATACTTTGGTCATCGCTTAGTATAAAAGTGTTAAACTGAAGATGCTACGGATAGAATGACACAAGGATTATAAGCTGGCATCCACCGTTCTATAATTTACAAGGTGATACAAAACCCACCATGTGCTCGACTCACTACAGGAAAACGATGATTTGCCGAGTGCTAAATAAGTTGCCGAGTGCCAAATATCGGGCACTCGGTAACTAATTTAGTTGCCGAGTGTGATCCTCGGTAAAATATTGCACTCGACAACTAATTAAATGCCGAGTGCCTAGTACTCGGCAAAAAAAAAAAAAAAACACTCGGCAACTTAATTCTTTTTGCCGAGTGCCGACTCTCGGCAAAAAAATGCACTCAGACTTTACCCCGAGGGCTAACGCCATCCCGCTCCGTTTAAGTTGCCGAGTGCCTGCCGTTTGGCACTCGACAACTAAATTTAATTTGCGGAGTGCCACCCTAGGCACTCGGTAACTTAATTAATTTGCCGAGTGCCAACCCTAGGCACTCGACAACTTAATTATTTTTTTTTGTTTTTTGGCTCCCAATTTTTGTGTGTGTGTTTAGTGAACTATTGTAAACAACATGTTCAAATTTGGAAGCTTTTTATTGATTTTTGATATTTTTCCTTAGTTTATTTTATTTTCTTCAATTTTCCGCTTAATGTTCATTTGAACTGCAGGTGCTTGAAATAATAAATTTCGTTCTAAAAATGTTATCCTTGTTTGTTAGTATAAATGATGGCTAAATCCATGGCCTGTCTCGAAAGTTCGATCAACGTGCTAACGGGGTAACGTCGCTAACTTCGGTGCTTGTAGTTTTTTAATTATATTAAATGCAAACAAATTCCGAAAATCACGAAACTTGAGCACGTGTCATGATCTCATGTTCGTATATTGTGGTAAAAATTTGAAAAAGTTTCGAGCATGTCGTCACGTACGTTGTTCACAAATCTCAACATACGCATATGAGATCATGACACGTGCTCAAGTTTCGTGATTTTCGAAATTTGTTTGCATTTAATATAATTAAAAAACTACAAACACCGAAGTTGGCAATGTTGCCCCGTGAGCACATTGATCGAACTTTCGAGACAGACCATGGATTTATCCATCATTTACACTAACAAACAAGGATAACATTTTTAGAACGAAAGAAATCTATTATTTCAAAGTGGGAAAATTGAAGAAAACAAAATAAACTAAGAAAAAATATCAAAAAGGAATAAAAAGCTTCCAAATTTGAACATGTTGTTTACAATAGTTCACTAAATTAACACAAAAAATTGGGAGCCAAAAAACAAAAAAAAATTAATTAAGTTGCCGAGTGCCTAGGGTTGGCACTCGGCAAATTAATTAAGTTGCCGAGTGTCCGTTTTCTGGCACTCGGCAACTGCGCGGCCCAAATCAATTCCTCACTCTCACTCTCACTCCCAGCTCCCAAGTCCCAGCCGCCGCACCCGCCCCTCCCCCCCGAGCCGCCGCGCCACCGCCCGCCGCCGCGCGCCGACGCCCGCGCCGCCCGCACCCGCCCCTCCGCGGGCCCCGCGCCACCCCGGGCCCGCGCCGCCCCACCCCGCGCCCCACCCGTCTGGCCTGCGCCGCCGCCACGCCGCCGCGACACCTTCCCACCCCACGCCGCCGCCCGGCGGCTCCGCCGCCGCGCCCGCGCCATCTCCCCACCCCCCACGCCCAGCAGCCCCCACCTGCTCCCACCCCCCACCCAGCAGCCCCCCTGCCCCGCCCCCCACCCAGCAACCCCCCCACCTCCCCACCCCGCGCCCCCACCCCACCATGCCCAACAACACCTCTGCTCCGATCACCCCCACCCAGCAACCCCCTACCCCCAGCCACACCCCAAGCCGCGAGAGAAAAGGAGAGGAAGGAGAGGGAGAAAGAGAGGAGGGAGGAGAGAGGGGGAGAGAAAGGAAGAAGGGGATTCGTGGAGTCCTTTTGTAGTTGGAGAGAGGGGAGAAAGTGAGAAAGGATGAAGATCGCGCATTTTCGTCATCGTGTTTGTGTCTGTCGCAAAGGTATATCCTCTAGTAGTAGTAGTAGTGTAGTAGTTTAGTAGTAGTTAGTAGTAGTTAGTAGTTAGTAGTTAGTAGTTAGTAGTAGTAGTAGTTAGTGGTTAGTAGTACTTAGTAGTAGTAGTTAGTAGTAGTTAGAAGGAAGGAGGAGAGTAGTAGTAGTTAGTAGTAGTTAGTAAGTAGTAGTTACTAACTATGTATGTGGTTGTTGGTGTGTTTGGTGTATATGTGGTTGTTGGCCTCCGTGCCACTATTTTGTGCATATGTGGTTGTTGGCCTTCGTGCCTATGTTTTTTGCAGGTTTGGTAACCTCCTCGTGCAGGGGAGGTGCTGTCAAAATTTTTAGTTGACACTGACCAATTGATTTTCTTGCAGGAGGACCCGTGGGAGGGACTCGGTGACCCCGATCGACTTCGTCGGCGTTGCTGGTCTGCCTACACCGCGTCGCCTCGTCACCGCACCGCCTCGCCACCGCCTCGTTAGCCTTTCTTCACCGGCACCTTTGGTATAGCCCCCTCCTCCTTTTCATGCATGTTTTATATGATCACGTAACCAAGTTAGGCGTCTCCCGTTCGAAAGAGATACAGTCAGAGGTATGTAAAATCTTTGCATATCTGTGACCGTATCTATTTCGGATTGTCTACGTATTTTGGACAGCCCGTTGATGCGTAGATGATGTTAGTTTCCATGGATCGCTCTGGTCTAAGATAGACTTTCGACATCACCTCCCTGTTGTTCTCCGGATGCACACTCTCCCTTTCGGGACGTGTATCGGGAGAACAGCGGGGAGGTGCTACCGAAATTCTGTCTCGGATCGGAGCGGAGCATGAAAACTTACATCATCTATGCATCCGCGGGTGGGATTATGACCTATCCTCACCTATTAGACAGTAGGCACGCTGTGCAGATGCATTTGTTGGTTATATTGCTCGCTGACATATGTATATGCTAAAGGATGGAGAACCGTGATTGGATGTACACGGGCCACGCTAGTATGACCCCAGAGTGGATGACTAAGACTAATGCTTTCGTGGAGCATTCATTTGGCGAGGCTGCTCAAGGGTCCATTCGGATGCCGTGTCCCTGCGTCAAATGTGACAACAGGCCACGCAAGTCTATTACCTCCCATGGGCGTGCCAAAAAAACCCCAATCTTATGTGTTGGTACCTTGTGCAGTTGGTATCGCCACACGGTAAATTGCCTGTCCCAAATGCAGAGGATTACCACTTTGACCCAAACGCAGAGGAGTTCTATCAATCAGAGGGCCTAGAAGGGAGGTTTGACATAGACATATTATTATTATTGCAATGATGTTTGGTTCATTTTGCATCTCTTTATAAGTATTTGTAATTAAGTGTGCTAATTGGTTTACTCTTTGAAATTGCAGGCACTCGACAAAATGCCTGGCGGAAGGGCTACACGTCGTTCACTCCAGGAGCTCTACACGAACCCACCCTCGGAGGCCGCGGAGCCCGCGGCGCCCGCGGTGGAGACCTCGCAGGCGAGGAGACCTCGCGACCGCCCCCGCGGTCGGGGCGGCCACGGCGGCCGTGCGAGGCTAGCTGTGCAGTCGGCTCCCACACCGGCCGCGGAGGAGGACCATCGGGCCACGGACGAGGACGACTAGGCGGCCGGGCTCCACACAGGCGACGGTGATGCCGCAGAGCAGGCGTAGGAGAGGGCTCTACCTCCTCGTCGACAGTCTGGTTGCGTTGGCCCGCGAGGCTCCCGTCGCGCCCGATCCTAGCTCCCCACCGCCGGTGATTCGACCCGTGGGCAACGAGTAAGTATTATTTCAGTACTATTTCATATGAAATGTTGAAAATCGAACTAGAGACTAACATTTTTTGTTAATGACTCTTGCAGCAACTGGGTAGTTGTGTCCGGACAGAAGGGCTGTCACATCAATGGTATTTTTGGCGTTCTGATTCGGCAGCACTACCCTGGCCTGGTCGAGTACAACGGGGTGACGCCGCCGCCCTGGACGTGGGCCCACTTCTACGCCGCTGAGGACAACGACCATGGATCCGTTGCGGGACGGATCAAGGCCGAGTTCTGGGTGAGTCTTTATCGCACTATATTTGTCTAAACTTCGCATTGATTGGTCATTCGTGATATAATGACTGTATGCAGGACTTCTACACGTGCGAGCCAAGGTACGAGGACAAGGCCGCAAGTGCAGGACAAGGTCTGCAAGGCTCGGCTCTCGCACCTGTACCACGAGACGCGGCTCCAGTGCATTATCAACCACCACGCTGACGTCCTTGGCGAGAAAGTGTCGAAGAGCGAGGCCAGGACCATGACGCTCACCAGGGAGCAGTACCAGTCGGTAAGTATGAAACATCAATACTACCACCCTACATGATTGGTATTTTCTGACGTATCAATAACTTGATGACATGCAGCGATGTCCTGATTGGTGCGCCAGGCACCCCCTCTACTGGGACGGTATTGTGGACAGGTGGCTCTTGCCCGAGTGGATTGAGAAGAGTCAGATCCGTTGTGAGTGCCGCCTGCAGATGACTGAGACCCCACACCACCAGGGCAACCAGAGTCTCTCCCAGTACGCTTCGAGCTGGGTAATATTCGTTATGTTTTCATCTTTATTTTTTTTATTATAACTCTCAATTCTCATTACTTCTAATCATCTTTATGTTTTCCTCGCAGTCCGGGTCGCACCAAGGCCAGGAGTGCAACGACTTCATGGCGTTCAGCCTGGCACACAAAGGCAAGGCGACGGACCCCGCGAACACCTACAACCCAGCGCACGGGCCCGAGCTGTACACCAACCCCAGCGCCCACAGCAAGGTTACCGAGTACATCTCGGTGGCTCGCCAGCGCCATGGGGAGGCCTTCGATCCGGCCACCGAGCCCCTGGACGCAGAGATCGTGATGAGGCTAGGAGGAGGGAAGCAGCACAGCCGCTACTGGATGGCGAACAACGCGCTCGACTCCGCCTCTGTTCCCAACCTTGCGGAAATTCGAGCAAGGAGCACGAGCTCGTCTCTCCCCATACGCCCTCGGCAGCTGAGCTCACAACAGCAGATCTCGGATCTCGTGGTTAGTACTCTTTCATTGCTTTTGCACATCTATCTTGCATTTGCATTGTTTAAACATTATGGGTGGCCTGTTGCAGGCCAATGTGCGGAGGTTGGAGGCGGCGCAGGAGGCGGCTGTGGAGCAGAGGTGGTTGGAGAGGGAGGCTGTACAAGCCCAAAGGGCGGCCGAGGAGAAGAGGTTGCAGAACATGTTCAGCTTCATAGCCAGCCTTAATTCAATTCTAGGTGTGGTCGTGCCAGAGTCGCTTCTCCGTCCAGTTGTGGCTACTCCTCCACAACCTTTTGTTTTCGGGACTCCGGTAAGTATGTCTGGTGGTTTATTCCTTTAGCTTGTGCGAATTTGATGCAGATACTCATGAATTGACTTCTTCTTTGTGCAGCAAGTGTCTATGAGTTCGAACCCGACGGTTGAAAGCGGTGGTCCTTCTCCACAGCAGGGGTGCCCAACTGACACTCCTCCACAGCCCGGGTTGCCAGATGGATCTTCTTCACGGGCCGGCTGGTCAGGATGGCCCTAGGTACTTCTCCCTTGTCTATTTTCATGTTGCCCGGACTTGTATAAGACATAGACTTGTGTTCGACTTAGACTTGTGACATATTCATAGCTATGTGATGGATTATGGACTCTATGTGATGGATTTATGGACGACATTTGTGTATGTGATGTATTATGCACGTTTGTGATGGATGTTTGTGATGCTATATGCGTATGATGGATATGATGATATATATGTGATTTGAATGGTGGATGCGATGTATATATGATTTGAATGGTGAATGTGATATATATATATGTCTATTCTTGTCTCTGTATTGTTGGAAAGCAAAAAAAAATAGCAATTTTTTTTTATTTTCCGAGTGCCACACTAGGCAACTAAATTAGTTGCCGAGTGCAATTGCCATTGCACTCGGCAACTCTGGGAAACAGAGAACCTAAAAATGTCAGTTTCTCAGAGTTACCGAGTGCAATGGTAAATGCACTCGACAACTAATTATTAATAAAAAAAATAAAAAATTTAGTTGCCGAGTGCCAACCACCTGGCACTCGGTAAATAATTTTTGGCAGAAAAAATAAAAAAATTTATTTGCCGAGTGACTTCCACCTGGCACTCGGCAACTAATAGTTGCCGAGTGCCTAATCCGTCAAGGTTGACGGCCCAATTTTTTTTGCCGAGTGCTTGACCTGACACTCGGCAAATTAGTTGCCGAGTGCCCGAAATCTGACACTCGGCAACTAAATTAGTTGCCGACTCGCTGTTTGCCGAGTGCTAGTTGCCGAGTGCGGCAGTCGGCAAACCGTTTGCCGAGTGCAAAAGACTATTTGCCGAGTGCCCCTAGCACTCGGCAACTCGGCGATTTCCTGTAGTGACTGTCACTTATTAAACTTGTATCAAATATGCTAATTTAAAAGGTATTGAATATATGATTCATCGAGTCGATTGATTATCCTCGAACTCTGTAATTGTAGTGAATCAGTGGCCCTTGAGCCTCTAAAAAACACTCCTGCTTCTCTGACCCTACCGCACTACACTAAAAAAATGCCCCCAAGTCTTTTTGAACATTCCAGTACATGATAGGAAACAACTGAGCTGGTGAGAGTGCTCCATGTGGCTGCATCGCTCGTCAGGTGCCCCCAAGTTACTGACGGCCGGGCAGGAGTCATCGATCTTTCCTGTCCAACTCATAAAGAGCCCGTGCAACTGGAGTTGGAACAATCTGGTGCAGGCTCTACCATGTACCATGAAATGGGTTGAGCACTGCCTAACATGGCTGCATTTGCTTTTTCTCCATAAAATTAGATAGACTTCAGTTCCTTCCACCAAATCAAGTACCCATGTCATAATTGTTTTTTTTCTTGCAGCAGGAAGGGTTTTGCTTAATTCCTAGTTTGTTACATCAAGTTGGAATGGAGTCTAGTACTATATATGAAGCTTGGATGTGTTGGATTAGCTATGGAGGTTAAAATGGTTTTGATGTTAGAAAAAGGTACGCAAACAAAAGAAAGACAGATGAGAAGGTTCGGTCTTGTAGATATATTTGTGCAGATGCGCTGGGCCATAGGAAAAACATGATAAAATATATCATCTAACAAAGTGTTGGAGTAGAACTGATTGTAAAGTTTGCATGGGTCTTGTCATAGATCAAGAGAAGGAAAACTACAAGGTGTTTGATCTAATTTTGGAACAAAATCATAGCCTTCATTTGCTACAAACATCGCACTTGATGGTGTCTCAAAGGAAAATTTCAGTTACAAAGTTTTCATATTGAAATAGCTGATGATGCTGGGATTGGTTCTAAAACTGCACATGAATTGATTAGTCTCCAAGTTCGTGGCTCACTTAATCTAAGTTAGACACTGCATGACCACAGGAATTATTTAAGATACAATAGCATATGGTCTGGTTAAGCAGGAAACATGCATGTTTATATTTTTAAGATAAAATCTCTTAGCCTGCTCCATGGTAGCAGGAATTATTCAGTGTTGCTAACTAGGCTGCTAATTAAACCATCTTATTTGGTTTCCCAGCTTGCTTAGACTTGGTGACCCCAGGTCGGAACCTCCTCCGGCCAGGCGGAGGATGAGGATTACGATTACCCACCGGCACCGGCACCGCTGGTTCTTCAAAAGCGTAGCCTTTGGTGTAGTAGTCGTTGAGGATGCGTTCCCTCTGCCGCATGAACCGTGCCTCGCTTTCGTTGATCTCACGGAAGATGTTGGCGATGTAGTCGCCGATCTGGTCCAACGGGACGGGGAGGTTGCCCTGGTCCGCCAAGTCCGCCGGGGTCAGCACCTCCTTGGTCTTGCTGCTCAGCCTGCGGGCTTCCTCTTCGGGCATGTGCACGGTCTCGTACCCGATTAAGCGCTCGTTCTGCTCCTGCGTCATCCTCCGCCGCCGCGGGTTCGCGGTCTCCGCCGCCGGCGCCGGCGCCGTGCCCTCCTCCTTGTTCCTCTGGGTGGGGCTCGACGACATGGCTACTCGATGACAAGATGGGCGCTCGATGAGATCGATTGGGGATTATTTGGGGGTGTACCTGACGATTGCAGCGGTGGTCGGGTACGAACAAATACAAATCCCTTCCGGCCTCCCCTCTGGATTTATTTATTGATTATTGACTGAAACTGACGACTACTCCGATCCGAATAAGGAATGGATATTGGGACACAATTCGAAAATATTTCTGTTTTTCTTCGTATATATCCTTTTGAGATACGGAAACGAAGAAAAAAAACACTTTTTGGAGAACAATACGAGTTCTGAAAAGGTAGCAATGTTTGGTAGGGCTTCTCCGGGAGCTGGAGCCGCTCTGACAGCCCTGCAAAACAAGCACATAGTGTTTATTTACAGTACCTTTGTTATACAAAGTTTAGTATGAAAATACCTGGTTTTATAGCTCGGGGTATAAGTACACGATCCTAGATAAGTTATGGGGTTATAGACTTTTCCTTTTATCACACTTGTTTTTTAGATAATGGATATCAAAACAATATCCGGCCTCTACATCCGTGGATGTACACAGCCCAAACTTACAAGATTCAAACTTCCAAAAACAGAAAGAACAAGCCATGGTCTTACAATGACCAGGAAAACTAGAGCAAACAGTACAACTGTTTCCACCCTTTATTTGAAAAATCTAAAGCAACTGTCTCTAATCTCTTGCTTATCGACGAAAGGATGTCCTTGGCTTGCTCATCACGCTGCAACTGGGCCCAGAAACGAAGCCAATACGCTCCCCTAAAAATAACCTGCATAAAAGAGTTATTTTTGAGTTTATTAAAAATCACGTCATTCCGGCAACGCCAGATGGCCCAGCAGATCGCAGCCACCCCTAAGTACTTGATGGTCTTTAGGGGCATTGTTTTGAAATAATTGAAATCCAGTATGTACGTAGACTAACTGTATTTGTGAATTTTAATATAGGTTTACTTGGCGTATGTGGATGCATTCATAATCCATCTCAAGTTGCATAATGCCATCATTTTGACTATTAGAAGTGTTGGTGCTATGTTGTACCACTAAAAAGCACAAAGTAATAGTCTTTTCGAGCATGTGTAAAGATATAGTGATAGCTCCATTTATCAATTACAGCATGTCCAACAAAAGTGAAATTATTAATTAAGTTAAATCAAGAATAAGAGTTCTATAGTTTCTTATGTAGCTTAATTATGTAAGCTGTGTTTGCATGTATGTACTCCATGGTTAACATATACTCCTATATGCCATTCTCTGTTCAAGGGGGGACAAGTAGGATCTGTGTCCATTGTACTCTTTTATTGACAGAAACAAGTATCCATTTACCTTCCATATGAATCTCATAAACTAGGAAATGTAGAACTCTTGTAAATTACATTAGTCGGAAACACGCCCCCATTTAATACATAAATATACAGCTTGTAAATACCCCTATTTTGTGATTGACTTCTCTATCAAGACATTGATAAAGCCAAATAAAAACAATATTCTAAAAGTAAATTCTGCATTTCTTAAAGGCCATGAACGACATGAGTCAAAAACACCATCCAATCGAGCCTCACCATTCCAATGGACAAACATGACACTTGCCTTCTTGATTATACGGGAATTGAAGTTGGAGATTTTAGAGTCAAAGGCATCAACCATGACCCATGAGACCATGCATACTACTGGCATCAACCATTCCGGCACAAGCCTAAAGAAAAATTGCATCTAAGCTTCCCGCCATGGACAAAATAGCTCATCCAGATCTTGTATTTTTCCTGCTACCTCCCATCTCCACAAAATGTTGGCCAGACTACCATCAATGTGGGAATGCCACAAGGCCCGGGAGGAAAGCCTAGTTTCCCATATATTCAGAGAAATAGTTGCTTCAATAGTCTTATATATGTTGTGAGGATAAGGATACCTCATCAGAATTTTGTAGGAACATATGTCTATATATAAGAACAGTGTTGTCATGGTGTATATATATGCAAGTTATTGTCGGTCTTCATGAAAGCATCACTCATCAATCACATGGCAGACACGCCCCACTATTTAGTCATCTGCACATCGTCCTCTTACATTTGGACATAGAACTCTACACAAATATATATACCATCACCTAGCTACTCACGCACACGAAAACACTAGTACTATTTTCTCCATCCATCTTTCTCTTTCGTTCTCTGATGCTAGGGCATCCGTTACTCTAAATGTCCATATATATGCATCGTTATGTCTAGCCTCATTTGCATGCACATAGAGAGCTGGGCAATGGCTTTCCTTGAGCTGAATCACATGCAAACATTTTTTTTGTTCACTTCCTGAAGTTAGAATAAAACTAGCATATTGTTAGTGTTATGTGAAGAATGATAGAAAGTACACAATTTACAATGGGGAGGAGAGACATTAGGAAGAGAAGGTCTAGTGATACTTCATGGTCTAGATGTTCTTACTGTTTTGGAGATACAACATCAACTGATTGGCCATCGGAGTCCTCCATAAAGCATACGGCCAAAAACACTCTCAGATCTGTGAATTCAACAAAGAGTACTGTACTGATACTGACCAGGTGTTAATCTTTTTGTCCCCATGAAAATATGAAACCAGAAAAAAATACTTGGGCGCGTCAATCATTTAGTCTATTCACTGTTAGGTTGCAGGGGCAGTAGCCCTATGCTCACGTACATCCAAGCCCAACTCGTTCACTCCATCAGGACATGGTGTATACACTTGGGTGCTCAGTCATGGGATCTGCACACATGTCCCCACGTGGCAACCTGACGGTAATGTCCGGGCCTCCTGCAGATTGCCTCCTGCTGCTACACCATTAGTCCATGACTTAAACTATTTTCTAGCCATCCATGCATGCCTAGTTTCTATTTCTCATGATTTGGTTTTCTTACATGCCCTTCTGGCCAATGGCCAGTTTCAATGGGGATTTTATGTTCTAGTTTCCAACGCATTTATATTTTGGAAACAATATAGAAGAGTTTCATCTCAATGAAACTATCTCGGTTCCTGTTCCTATAAAAATTTTACTGTCTCTCTCTTCATCAATACGTACATTGACATATCAACATATTTGATACCTATGAAACTCTGATGAAACACCATTGAGACTGACCTTATATCTTTTGAGCGAGGGACCACTACCCAGTCACGAGCGTCCACATCAACTCCACTAAAGTGAAATAATTGTTTTGGGAAAACAATGCTACAGAAGATGCTAATTTAAAAGTTATTGAAAATAGGATTCGGTTGAGTTGATTGATTATCCTCGAACTCTGTAATTGTAGCGAATCAGTAACCCTTGAGCCTGCAGGCTGCAGCAACAAGCTAAACACACTCCTTTTCCGCGCTACCTCACCGCGTTAAAAAAAATGCCCCAAAGTCTTTCTGAACACTCCTGTACATGACATGAAACAACTGAGCTGGTGAGAGCGCTTGCTGAATCCAACACTCGTCTGGTGTCTGGCCATTGATGGGCGGCATCATCTTTCTTGTCCAACTCATAAATTAAAGAGCCCGCGTGAAACTAGAGTTGGAACAATCTGGTGCACGCTCTAGTGTCAAATGGGTTGAGCACAAGCCGCAGATGGTATCTGCCTACATGGCCGCATCTACTTTTTCACCGTGTCTTGAATGGAGCTTCTATGTCCCATCATTGCAAGTGTGGCTCCATAAGCATGCAAACATTACATCTTTCCTTATCCTCTTGTCCTATTCTCTCAAGATGATGGGAACAATAGTTGTTTTGGTCATCGGCACTATCCTATGAAGCTGCATTATCTCCAGTTCTCCACCGCCATTGTGCGGCGGTCTCATCATATGCACCATTCTGAAAATGTTGCACCACGCGGAGCAAGTGGACGGCTTTGGCACCATATGAGGTCCTTCGGCTTTCTGTTTGAGAAGCTTCAGAGAAACAAAGCCATGCTAGAAGGGGGGAAAGTCTATTCCAGCAGGCTGCTGTAAAATGAGCAGTGAGAAAAGAGGTGGTGGTGTAGTGTTTATTCTGTCAAGAGGGAGCAAAGGACACAGTCATTATAACTGTCCATCGTCATTCCTTTTTCTTTTGAGCAGGTTTCTAGTGCTTTAACTATTGTTATCTCAATCGGCAACAATGGCTGTGCGATTCAACTAGACAGCATATCTATTAGAGCCCACGGGAGCTGGGTTTGAGAACTTCAGGGTCTAGTTCACACGTCGAGCCTGGTTGGAGAACTTGTGTCGGGCTTTTTCCTGCTGCCTCTCATTTCGATAGGATATTGTGCATAACACCAAATTTGCCGGGGAAAGTCTAGCTAGTTTCGTTCATATTTATAGGAATAGTTATACCAAATTTGAACCAGACCTTCCTCATATTTGGCTAGCCTTGCAAAAATCAACTACCAGTGCCAGTCGTCACTTTTAGCTAGCCATGTTGTCCAAGCCTCAACGAAATGTGCCACCAACTCCCAACATAATCTTAATTTAGCTACAAAGTCTTCCGTCAATTATCAAACTAAAGGCAAGTTCTAGAATGTTCTTTGATGCATTTGACAAGAGATGCTTTCTGTTTGTTTATATTTGGTAGCGGAGCAGTGAGTTATTTTGTTACTGTAAGTTTAAGCTATACCTGTGCTACGCTGTTTCGTTTCTATCTACTTCATTCACGCTGTTCCATAGAACCACACAAAGCAGGAACATATATAGTTCATCTCGTCATATATCCTGTATACACATGTAGCCATCATTTAACGCAATTAATAAACAGTCCACTAAACGAATTAACTTTTGTAATATCACAGATAGCATTATCATTTTTGTGTCAGAAGTATCTGCATGTAATTTAACCCAGAATGCCAGGCGTTTCTGGCAGTCCAGCATGACTTTGAAACTTATCCTGGCATGCATTCAAGAATTTTGTGGCCATCCGTAGCACTGGGACGAGCTCTTGCAGACTAACTGATGCGAGCTTTGGAAACAGTCCTTACATACTCATTCTCAGCCATGAGCAACTGGACGATCTGGTTTGCAGTGAAGGGTCAAATGACTCAACCACTAGCGTCTGGTACACCTGCTATCTACATGGCTGCATTTTCTTTTTCATCATGTCGTTGACGACCTCGTACCAGTCCAGCTAATGGAAAAGCAGATGTTGCATCTCAGGTTTCTCCATCGGAAGCGCATCTTGAACAGTGACATGATTTTTCCTGTTGCCTCTCATCTCTAATTTAATATTGGACAACAACAGCACGTAGATGCAATCCATCTGACATTGGAACAGAGCTCTAGAACAGCACTGCTGCGATGATGTGTGTGTATATATGTGCAAGTTTTTGGTTCCTTATTAATTGCCCTTCTTCCACCTAACCAATGTAGTGCGCCACAGTAAGAAGCACATGAGCTCTATTTATGCTAGTTTGTTTCACATGTCAATAAACGAATTATTTTACCTTCATAAGTAGAGGACACTGGAGCCTACTACTTAAAATGTGAGTGTTAATATCAACTATATCTACATATATGAAGGGCATGGCAATACGCTCATATCTCAGACGTGGGAATCTTTAGCTATTATTGAACAATGAATTTGGTACGGGCAGCAAGCTTGGCCTTGACTATATATTTTTCTGTCAGCTATGAAGTTTCATGGATACACTTGAATCAAATTTGTAATTAAGATTTCAATAACATCAAGAGCAACAATCCTTCTGAATGCTCCAGCAAATGATAGAAATTAAAACACCTGAGCCCACTCGTTAGCTCTAGAGAACATGTAGAACATGTGTTCGAACCAAATGGTCAATCAATTGATGATCATGCAACTAGAGTTGGAGAACCTGGTATGCACATTGGGAATCATGGGGGACGACTAAGTGCCTGGTACCAGCCCACATAGCTGCATTTGTGTTTTCACTCGGATGCCCATTCCAGAAGACGACAAACAATATGTTCCACCTCAGGTTTCTGCCATTGACAAAGCAATGGGATCAAAGGCTGGATTTTTCCTGCTGCCTCCCATCTCGATACATTGTTGTCCAGACGACCAATAATGCGGACAAGTCTAGTTTGTTTCCTATGGATAGTTACTTGAACAGTCTTATTATATTGAGAAGATAACCACAACACATAGATGTAGTTCACCACAAGGTTGGAACAAAGACAGCACATAGATATATAAGTTTGTTTTTCTCCTTCATCACATAAAGGAGTGTGTTCTCTTGTTCCAACAACCCACTTCGATATAGTAAGACAACACATGGGCCCATTATGCTAGTTGCTTTCAAATGTAAATGAAGGCATTAATTGATCTTCATATCTAATGGACAACGTAAATGTGTGTGTAGAGTATGAACTATAATGTGTTGATTCTACGTATAAAGCTTAGGAAATCGAACAATTATGTTTGCTTTATTTGATCAAATGGACTATAACGGATGGCCGATGTAAAGTATATCTAGGCTTCCCTGGACACGGCCAGAGCATTTTGTTGTCTAGCCAGGTGCAACCACATCAAACTAGTAAAAAAATGAGAAATTTAATGGTACATGGAAAAAAGTAACAACCATTGATTCAGCGAGATGTAATAGTTACAAAACAAGGAGAACTTATAGGAGGAACTTAATTAAGCTGTGGGCCAGAACAAACATTAGTGGATCCAGAACAAATTAAAAAAAACATTTTAGAGGGTAAATTTGCTCGCGATGGAATCATTGTATTCTCGGTTGCGGTGGTGGCTGTCCGTTTTCCTTCCTGCCGGTGGTCCCCTTCTCGTTTCTTCTAAAATCATGTTTCAAGGATTTATCTCGAGCTAGATCAATTCTCCTCCAAGGCTCCTGAGTTTTGCTGCCGAAGAAATCTGAACAGACTCCTGCTTCTCGGGCCCAACCGCATTATTGCACTAGAAAATTCCCCCAGTCCTTTACAATGATCCATGACGTGATAGTAAACAACTGAGCTACAGTTGCTTTTCCATCTTCTGGTCAACCGTCTTTGTAGCATCGATGTTTCATCATAGGTTTTCACAATTGACACAACACCTACAACTGGGACTTGCCTTTTCCTGCTGCCTCTCATCTCCGTATAGGATGTTGTCCCACCTAGCATAGCCAATACAGCCGTAGTTTCCTTCATTTTAATTTAGAGGAATAGTTATTTGACTAGTATTATGTATGTTAGGACAGAGGACAAGGAAACACATAGTTTATAAAAATGGATCTCCAGAATAGCAGTGTTGGCTGCAATGATGTGTATATATAAGTTGTTGGTCCTCGCTTAATTAGGAGTTTGTTGTCACCTTTAGTACTTATTAAGACAAACACATTTGTTGTATTTATGAAGGCATTAATTGATCTTCATATCTAATGGTCAATATAAATGTGTGTGTGTGTGTAGAGTATGAACTATGATGTGTTGATTCTATTTATAAAGCTTAGGCCATCGAATATTTATCTTTGCTTTATTTGATCAATTGACTATAAGGGATGGCCCATGTAAAGGATATATATAAAGGCTTCTCTTGACATGGCCTGGAGCATTTTGTTGTCTAGCCTGGTGCAGCCACACCAAACTAGTATAATAAAACAAAATGAGAAATTTACAGTGCTTGGAAAAAAATAACAACCATTTGATCATTTGGCAAGATGTAATAGTTACAAAATAAGGAGAGGAGAAACATAAGTTGTGGGCCGGAACAAACATTAGTGGACCCAGAACTAATTAAAAATTATTTTAAAGGTAAATGCACTATCCCGGTGAATTTGCTCGCCATGGAATCGAACCTTCTTCCTCCCCGTGCTGGTGCTCTCATACTCGTTTCTTCCGCAATCATGTTTGGAGGATTTATCTCGAGCTAGATCCATTCTCCTCCAAGGCTCCAGAGTATTGCTGCCGAAGAAATCTGAACAGACTCTGCTTCTCAGGCCCAACTGCATTGCACTAGAAAATGCCCCCAGTCCATTGCAATGATCCAGCACGTGTCAATAAACACGTGAGCTGGTGAGCCCACTCGCTTGCTCCCACGTTCGTTTTAGTGCACGTCCACTGACAGGCAAGGCGCGTATTCCCTGTCACACTCAGTCGGAACTGGCACAACAGGAGTTGGCACAACTACTGAAAGTGGCACAACTGGCATAAAATGGGTTGACCACAAGCTGCAGATGCTATATGCCTGGATGGCTACATTTGCTTTTCTATCTTCTGGTCGACCGACTTTGTAGCATCAATGTTCCATCACAGGCTTTCACAATTGACACAGCACCCACATCTGGGGCTTGCCTTGTCCTGCTGCCTCTCATCTCCATATGATGTTGTCCGGCCTAGCACCATAGCCAGTGCAGGTGTAGTTTCCTTCATATTTAATTTGGAGGATAGCTATTTGACTACTCCTATGTATGTTAGGACAGAGGACAAGGACAACACATAGTTTATAGGAATGGGAGCTCTAGAATAGCAGTGTAGGCTGCAATGATGTGTGTATATATAAGTTGTTGGACCTCGCTTAATTAGGAGTTTATTCTCACCTTAGTACTTAAGACAATCATTTCTTGTATTTATGATAGTATCTTTCAGATGTCTTGAATGAGTTAAATGAGCTTACACTAATTGGAGCCCAACTAAAATGTTTGTGTGTACAATATTGACTAAGGCCCTTTTTTTTTAGGAAACTGGACTAAGGCCCTATTTGAATGCCATGTGATTATACTCCCTATATCTAAGAGTGTACAATATCTAGGGACCCAAACAGTCTAATTAATTACTATAATCCATAATCATAATTATAATAATATTGTGCATATTAATCCATCTGTGATCCAAACACGCCATAAATATGTCCCATTTAAGATAACAAAATATATAGCTGAGTGGTTGCATAGGATTGGTGGTGGCAGCCAACCCGTACTGATCCTCAATGACAGAGATCCTAGGAAGAGACAAGCCTTCATATGTGGGCAACGGCAAGCCCCTAGCGGTGAAACTATGTTTTCCTTCATGTTCCCGTGAAGATGAAAAACTTTGACAATTAGAATTAAATTACAGAAAATTAATAAAGTATCTTTAATTACAATTAAATTAAATAATTCTTTTCATGATCAACGGTTTGAAGTAATTCTTTGTGCGGTGGTTCTTCCAGAGCACATAACATACCTCTCAATATATAGCTTGCAATCCCCTCTTTTGGAAGGACAGATGGATAGATGGCAAAAGAATTCAGGATATTGCTCCTCTGATCCATGCTTTGGTTCCTAATAGAAGGTTAAAAAATCGTACAGTGATGGATGCACTGTCCGAGGAAAAATGGATTGAGGACATTCAGGGTGTAATCGGCCCTTCTGCCCTTTTCCAATATCTTGATCTTTGGGACATTCTGAATGGTGTGGAGCTAGATGAGAATACGCCTGATAAGCATATATGGAGGCTATCTGCTTTAGGAAAGTACACAGCAAAGAGCGCCTATGATTCACTTTTTCAGGGTGCAGTCCTTTTTGAGCCACACGAGAGAATCTGGAAATCCTGCCCCCCCCCCCCCCCCCCCCCCCACCCAAAATGCAAGTTTTTCATGTGGCTTGTCGCTCATAACAGATGTTGGACTGCAGACAGATTAGCAAAGAGAGGGCTCCCACATCCAGAGCAGTGCCTCCTTTGTGATCGAGAGAAGGAGGACATCCAGCATGTTCTTCTGGGCTGTGTGTTCTCAAGAGAGTTTTGGTTTTCCCTCTTGTCGAGGTTTGGAGTTGCTGCACTTGCTCCTCAGCCTTCGGACCAGTCCTTCGATATTTGGTGGAGAAAAGTTGACAGTGCTTCTATTGCCGAGTTTAAGTTAGGTTTGAATTCTCTGATTATTTTGGGAGCTTGGAGCATTTGGCGCCATAGGAATGATTGTGTCTTCAATGGGACCTCCCCAAATATTAATCTTGTGTTGGCATTGGCTAGGGAAGAAGCTTTTTGGTGGTCTATGGCTGGAGCCAAGGGAATTTCCCTGCTCGCCGCTGGTGGACCAGTGTAATGTGATGTTGTAGGGTGGTCGTCTTTTATTATCTTTATCCGGCGATCCAGAGTTTTTGCTGTACTAGTGTGTGTGTGTGTGTGTGTGTGTGAGGTTTGAGACCTTGTAAGACTCTTTTTTCTTCCTTTAATATAATGATACGCAGCTCTCCTACGTGTTCGAGAAAAATCCTCCTATTTATGATTGATTTCTCCATGAAGACATCGATATAGAGAAATAAAAAGAAGTTTCTAAAAACAAACATCAAGAAGAACTTCGCGTTTGTGTGCTATTGAAGTTGGAGAAGCAGTATTGCGCATTTCAATGGAGAAGACCCTGCGACTGTGCCACTTCAATGAACAATGATGTATTTTCGGCTACAGGCTTCGGTAATAGGCATTGACCACGAGCCGTTGCAGTTGGAGAATCTAGCATGTTCTCTGCGGTCGAAACATTAGAACATTAATCGGCTTGGAGAACCATTCCTGGGCAAAATGAAAACATTGCATCTCAACTTTCCACCATGGACATGGAAACTCTTTATGTGCTTGGCTTTTTCCTGTTGCCTCTCATCTCCACTAAATGTTGTATAGAGTCTAGACTACCACCAATGCCATGAGGCCCAGCACAAGTCTAGTTTCCTTCATATTAGAAACAATCACTTGAACGCTCTTATATATGTTGTGGAGGACAACAACACCAGGTAGATGTAGTTCTTACTCACAATTCGGTAGGAATAGAGGTCTAGAAGAGCATTGTTGTCATGATCGGGGTGTCTGTGTCGGTATGTGGTTGTATTTATGTATATATATAAGAAATGTCTATAGGAGGCCTAGCTGTCCCTTTTGTCCTCCATTCCTTCAGGAAACAAAGCATTTATTCCACCTCATTTTACTCTATTCTTAATCACCTTGGATTGAAGCATACATATCTACGAGTGAGGTTGTAGGACAATAGAAACTTTATCAAAACTGTTTCAGTAATATGAAAGCTCATTTAACTTCTTGTTCGTATATGTATTGGTAATCGATTATGTGAATGATTATTGCTCGTGCCATTGATTGGTTCTGGAGATGACTTAATAACTCAGCGGAACAAGAACAGGTTCAGCTGATGGAATCCACCTTGTGATACCGTATATATACCACACTTTCTGGTGTCACGTCATGATATACATAAATTAAATAATAGTACAGTTTATTATTTACTCTCCAAACTCTCAATACTAGTAGTACACCCACTCCAACATGCATCTTAAAGTCACTCTGAATATAATCAGACGTCAGCCAGCAGACTGGTGGTTTCCTATTTGCTTCTCAGTTCCTAGAACAATGCAAGAGCAGGGAAACTAATACACGCGCATTTGGAGACCACGTTTTGACTCCATATTGTCTTTCAATCCTGCTGCCTCTCATCTCTATAGGATGTTTTTCAGACTACCACCAATGACACAACAAGTCTAGTTCCAAACATATTCAGAGAAATGTTATCTGAATAGTCTTCTATATGGCAGAACATGGTGACAACACATAGATGTAGTTCATCAGGAAGTTAGCAGCAGAAGCAGACCTCCAACAATGGTGTTATGATGTTGTGCATATATATATATATATATATATATATGAAAAATGTTGGTCCATGATCTGGAGGAATGTGTTGTCTCATTACCACTATTGCGCTCCTGAGTAAGATAGTACATGAGATCTGTCTAATTTATGGAACTTTGTTTCAAATGCCAATGAGCAAATTAATTGGTCTTCATAAAGAACATTGACGGATGGTGCCGCAGTAACAAATCATTGTGGGACTGTTCGCAAAAACAAATCATTTTGAGACAGTGGTACGTGATATATATGCAGTTGTGAACAAGAAGCTCCAGAAGCCACTACCAAAATATGAAACTTCTCCTAGTGAGGTGGGGTTCTCCTAGTGTTTTTGATAGTGAAAATTTAGTACAAACTTTTCCTACTAAATATCTCCTAGTAAAATTACCATGTGCTATGACTAGTGTTAGTTAAAACACTAGAAGAACTCCACCATTTTGGTAATGAGCAAACGGTGTTTGTTTACCATATGCAGAACATAGTAGTGAGTCATTCCCATTCAGGATAAAATTTGGTGTAACATTTTTATAGCCTACAGCCCAACAGTATACTAAGATTGAACCAGGCACTTTGCTGTGTTTTCATAAGCTAATTGAATCAAATAGGCTGCTACATAGAGCCCATAATGTGTGCCATCCAAGTTGCTAATAATAGAGTTAGTTGTTTAATATACAACGGGCAAGTAAAAGCATGTTTGGTTAAGTTGCCTTCTACAAGCATTGATGTTGTATACCTAAAACAAAGATTACACCTGACCTTAAATCAGGTTGGATCAGGTCCGGGTAGAACTATAGAAGACCTTTTTAATTTCTAGCCCACAATTGACTGGAACACTGCTGTTGCATCAGGTGCTGGCTAAAAAAACACCCGTTCCGACCTTGTCCTAGACCTGGTTTGCACTACTAGAGAATAGGCCTTTGGTCGATGTCCAAAATGAGCTTTAGTTTCGAAATTTTTTGCGTTCGAAACAGTCCCGGTTGGTAACACCAATCGGGACTAAAAGTAGACCCTTTAGTTTCGGTTGGTGTTACGAACTGGGACTAAAGGTTGTAAGGACATGATTAGCCTAGAGGGAGGGGTTGAATAGGCCTGTTTAAAATAACTTAGCAACTTTCTGTCAGCACAGGTTCGGCACTGCCGGGATGGCCGGCACTGCTGCTCTCTGGGGCGGCAGCGCTGGTCACCAGAACAGAACTAAGCACAATTCAAAATGTAAAGAGAGAATGGAAATTGTGCTTGAATAGAAAATGCAAAGCTCCAAGAGTAACAAACTGAAACCACCGGCCACCACGCAAACCAAATGCTTGTAGGAGTTGAAGATCCGAGGAAGAAGCTTCTTCTCAAGCTTGAAGGTTCAATCTTTCAAAGGTTGATTGCAAATCAATGGAGGAGAGTGAATGAGCACCAAGGGAGAAGGGAGAGCAAGAAGAGAGCTTCTCTTTTCTGTTTCACGAAGTGAGAGAGAGAGAGAGAATGGCAGAACTAGCCGTTGGGGGAGAGTGAGGGGGTAAGAAATACCCCTCCACTGTCCAACGGGCAGAACTAGTCACGGCAATGCCGGCCGGCACTGCCAGCCTGCCCGGCACTGCCAGCTTGGAGGCCAGCACTACCGGCCTGGCAGAAACAGCAAAGGAATGATCTTCGAATAGCTGGCTGTTTTGCCTACTATGTATGTGGAGGTGTATGATGTTTGGATAGATATAGCATTTGGTTCACTTGTTGGCATGCGTGTTGAATCCCTCTTAATAGTACGACATACCTAACTCAATTTCAAAGTATAAAATGAACTTAAAGTTCTTTGAGCTTGTTGCCATGCACTTTTGTAATTGGAGGGGTCCGCCAACCTATTCATCAACCTCCTTAAGTTTAACCTGCTTGTCATACTTGTAGAGTCTCATTAGTCTTCTAAATATGTTGTCATGTCACCAAAACCCACTTAAGGCTTGATTGCACTTTCAAAGGTCCCTCGATGGGTGGGTTCAAAAGGAAAGAGTCCTTTCTATTGATAGATGTGTTGAGTAGGTGGATTGGTTAGCTACTCGTGAGGCAGTGTAGGAGGTCTTGGGTTCGAGTCTCAGGGGGTGCAGCGGGTGGTTGGATTCTTTTTTTTTTACTGGACGGACCTTTAATCCCGGTTAGGAAAACCGAGACTAAAGCCACCGGGATTATAGGCCCTCTATGTAGTAGTGTGGGCTGGGCTACTACTTACTAGAGGTGGTTTGTGCCATCTACGTTGGGCTGAGTGGTGGTGTTGGGCTAGGTGCTATGGATATGCCACATGGGTCATGCTCAGGTGGTGTTCTTTATTTATTTTTGTTTTCTACAAGTAGACTAGTTGAAATGTAGAGTCGACTCGCCAGCTAATAAAAAGTAGGCTTGTGCCCGACTCAAATTTTACGAGTATGATGGCCAACAACCACCTGCCATGCCGAATGGGTCTGGTTGGGTTGAGTATATGGTTTTTTGGGCAGGTGACATTTGTTTATTGGGATGATGTTGGGTGACCCATGATCAGATCTCTAACTAAGATTGACGAGTACCCAATAGCAAATGCAATGCATCCACTAGGCCTACGTGAGTATAGGAATGCTCAATTCAACAATACACATGAGCTAGGCTGGATTTCCTTTTTCATTTCTTAACTTTTTGGTAGTTGATCCGTATTGGCAACTAAATAAACATGATATATATATGTACCCACCAGTGCACGACATACTTCTTGTTGGCAAAGCAGACCCTTACATATTGTAGGCGTTGGTATCAGTAATGAGGCCCAGCACAAGTTTTGTTTCCTTCATATTCAGAGAAACAATTGCTTGAATACTCTTATATATGTTGTGGAGGATAACAACACCGATATATAGTTCCTCACAATTTGGTAGGAATAGATGTTGAGAAGAGTATGGTTGTCATGGTTGGGGTGTGTGTATGTGGTTATCTCTGTGTATATAAGCAATGTCTACAGGAAACCTAGCTGTGACTTTTGTCCTCCATCCCTCCAGGAAACAAAGCATTTATTACACCTCATTTTATTCTATTCTTAATCACTTTGGATTCAAGCATACATATGTATACCAATGAGCTTGTTGGACAATAGAAACTACATCAAAACTGATCAGCAATATGAAAGTTCATTTAACTTTCCGCGCTTATATCAATATATGTATTGGTTATCGGCCCTTCAGTGAATGATTATTGATTGTGTCGATGATTGGTTCAGAAGATGCCTTTCTCAGCCGTACAGGAGCTGGTTCGGCTGATGTAATCCACCTTGTGATACCGTATAGACCACAGCGCACATTTAAAGGAGCAGTTTGCAGAACCTTGGCTACCATTGCTTGTTTTTTGCGCACCACATTGTAATATGAGATGGAGGATCACGGAATCATCCATCCTGTGATGATGATAGTGGATATCGCATCAACACTGGTTTCCTGGTCCTCAAGTCAGCTGATGGTGACTGCAACTGCTGATGCCTTTTGACTTGTTATGCGACCAATGGATCAGTGTCCTCAATCAAGAAGCTGCATAGTGCAAATATAGTGTGTACAGAGATTAGCTATGTGCGGTAATTGGACAAAAAGAACTTCTACACAATTGATATACGAAACCAAATAAATGTCCCCATGCATATTTTATACAATTGTTACGTATATATCGTCTGACTTTCATTGCTTATATCATCACGGATATTCTGTTCTCTTTTCACAAACATGAATAGTATCGTCTTTGGAATACATGCTTTTCACTATTCTGTCTTCAAGGAACGGAACAGATTATTGGTATTGAGATTGTTTAATTTTGGAATGCAAACTATAACTAATCCATGCGAGAGAGTTGACCTTCTAATAAACCAAATAAATGTCCCCAAATTTTTTCCCTCCTGCTGTAAATTTTGTCCTACTTTATTTTTTTTTTGTATGCAGCAAGGAAACTAAAGGGATTCCGATCGAAGAGAATACAAACAAAGAGCCTAGATGTATAACGGACAACTTGAAGCCTGAAATTAGATATAGTGCAGCTCAGCAGTGAACTTACTCGAACGTTTATGTGAGCCAGCTTCGCCTTGTTCTCTTCTGATTGACACCACTTCTTCAGTTTCCGGTTGCTACATATCTGTAGCTTCTGAAGCTTGGTGAGTTGCTGTATAGACGGAGGCAACGACTTGATCCTCCAACAGCCCGTGATGACAAGGCTTCTTAGAGAGGAGAGGTCGCCCAGCCACTCAGGCAGTGCTAATATGGCATCGGACCATTGCAACGTCAGCGACTCAAGGGAAGTGATGTGCCGAATGCTTTCTGGCACACTCGTCAGATGCTCTCCCTGGATAAGCAACTCACGAAGGGCAGGGAAGTGGTGGAATAGCCTTATGCTCGGGCAGGAGTCGCCTTGTATATCCAAATTCAGTTTGATGGCTGGACTAGAGGAAGAGCAGTGATGACTGGTTTTATCTATCTCCTCCAATGAAGTTATCACTTGGTCGCTATTCCATATACGGCACTAACGAAATGTTGGTGGGCATGGTTTCAACCTCAACCTCGAACAATAATGTATCTTCAGATGGTCTAGCACAGGGAACATGAACTCCTCCACACCATCCTCAGTAGAGTACGTTGTGTTCCACTCCTCCAAGCCAAACATATATGAGACTTCGAAGGATGACAGTCGACGGAATGCACCTTTGCCACCACAGAATTCCTTGTTGATTATTTTAATTCTAGACATATTGTAGAGAACCAGCTTTTCTAGATGCGGGTAACTGTCCTAGTGGTGGCAGGTTGCTACACGCACGCAGATCACGCAGTTGAATAGAAACAAGATTTGTAAGGTGACCATAAATGCACATAAGCCAGCCTGGTAAGCTTGTACAGCTATAACCTTCAAGATTCAAGTTCTTCAAACCTGTTGGTGGCACTAGTTGTTCCAACAAATCTTTGTCCTCCAGAATTTTATCCGCACTCATATATATAGTCGACCAAGCCAATGTTAACTCCGAGAGATTATGTTTGTCTGACAACTTAACTTTACTTGCTTCTTCTAGAGACCTTACATTTTCAAGACAACGAATTCTTAACTCACTAACATGGACGCTCTCGAGTTCATCAAGATTGCTACAACCATTGACCACATCAGCACGAACTTTGAAGAGTGGTAATGTTTGTGAATAATTTACCAGTGAACTGGCCTGATCCATCAGTTCATCCGAGCAACCGTTCAGAACTAAAGACTTCAGCCCAAGTCTGCCTATACTCTCTGGTAGGGACTTAAGCTGCCGACATCCCGTAAGATCGAGTGTATGCAATCTTGTGAGGTTACCAACACTTTCTGGAAGATATTCAAGTCTAAAATTCCAAGATAGGTCCAGGTGCTCCAGATTGGTAAGGGTAGCAATAAACTCATTTAAGAAATCTTTATGATGACTATATCTGAAACATGAAATATCCAGGTGTTGCAGTGCGGTTAGGCCACGCAGACATGCCAGTGACCCTCTCCTCATGCGCCTGCAGCCTGACAAATTTAGATGCGACAAACTTTGGAGATTCATCAGTGACTCTGGCAGTTCACTGATTTGGTGACAGCCTGGCATGTTTAAATGTTGTATACCAACTAGCCCTTTAAGACAAACACATGATGATAAGTTCAAATATTGGAGTTGTGTTAGGCCACACAATGATTTAGGTAGTGCTTTTACCCTGGAACATCCAGATAACTCAAGATGTTGCAAATGTGTCAGATTACCAAGAGAGTCTGGCAGTTTTGATATACTAGAACAACCAGACAAAGATAGATATATCAGACACCCAAGCTTGCCAATTGATCTTGGTAGTTCAGTAATTTTAGAAGATCCATTATGTTTAGGTACTGCAGTTTTGATAGCTCGGTGATACACTCTGGGAGACTGTCATTCTGCATTCTTGGAGCAATAAGACACCTCAGCTGCTTCGGTTGGCCAATCGATGCTGGCAAGAATATTCCAGAGCATTCACTGAAATCCAAAGTACGAAGGCACTTTGCAAATGAAAATGCACCATTGGGGATATCCAATATGCCACTATCTGAAAAGTGAAGTGCCCTAATCTTTGAAGGCAAAATATCTGCCAATTTTGTTGTCCGGTCATATTGTCTAAGCAATGAATAGCGACAATATTTCTGGCCACGTGTATTTCTGTCCTGTGCGTTATTGGAAACTATTAGCTGATCAGCCATTGTCAATCTTGCTAGGTCATGCACCAGGTCATGCATGGTGTATTGAACCACATGGTTTTGAGAAGTCTGAAATGATAAGGACACAAAAACATTCATTAGAGATATGTCAACTACCACCCATCTTTTTTCTTAAAAAGAAATCACACCCTCATCACATGCTCAGGAATTGACGTTATTACTAACCAGTAGAGCTTATTAATACTCTGTTTGAATTTTGCTTCTGTTTTGAATATGTATAAATTAAAGTTTATTAGTTATTTGGAAACTGGCAATGCAAATTATTATCACCAACGATGTACTTATGTGTCGATGTGGTTATAACCGTTCCAAACTATTTTCTATCAAAATTCATTTTAGAAGATAAAAAAAGCATTTTCACTGAATTCCCAAAAATGTCACAATGTCAAAACTGACTGTGATGATGTTTCCTAATGGTTTCAAAAATCCATTTTCTTGATGACATTCATTCAATTAAACCATCGACATAAGTCACTTCATCAAAATTTAAGTCATGTAATTTTTCATGCATGTACGGTTTGTATGGTTCAAAGTTCTAACATGTCCCGATAAAATGTCACTACGCCACAATGCTTTTTCGTGTCGGTCAAAATCAGTTTATCGCAGCAGTCAAAGGCGTCCACTGCGATGATAAGACCACGGTTAATCAGGCTTTACCGTGGCAGTCACCAGCGCCCGCTGCGGTAAATAGCATTAACCGCAGCGGGCACCCTACAACGCCTGCTGCGGTTAATGCTATTTACCGTAGCGGGCGCTTAAGCCGACCGCTACGGTTAATATAATAACCGTAGCGGGCAAGTTACAATGCCCGCCACAATTAAATTTTTTAATTAAAAAAAATAAAAATGCAGTTTCACAATCTGGATTCAATATTTACAGATTTCATACAATAACTAGAATTCATAGCATAGATAAAGATCATATATATATACATTGAACATCCATACACAAATTCAAATTCACATACCCAAATATCCATACACAAGCACATATAAGTTGTTGTCATCCACCATATACACAAAAGAAACCAAGTATTACATATCAAATTCAAAGTTCCACTTGGTGTTTGTAATCCGCGGAACGGAGCATGGTGTCCCACTTCCTGAACTTCTCAAACTCAAGTAGAACCGCCAGGTCACCCTCATCGTCGAAGAATTCTTGCCCTTCGAGCACACAGTTCTCTAGTAGGAACTTACAGATGTCCGCCTTGAGTTTCTTGAAAGCAAGTTTGTCTCTCGTAATGTATTCCCAATCGTTGATTCCCGCCTTGAGCTTCTTCCAGCTGCTGGTGTACTCCTTGCACTGCCTTAGGTGTGCGCAGGTGTACAAGCCACATGTCTTTGATCCATATGGTTGTTTAGCGCACTGCACGATCGAAAAATAAATGTTAGAACAATACATATAAATGAAAACATGACTGAATATTTGGAATACTTACGGGGAATTCACGTCGAATCTTTAAGTGGTATGAATGCTTCTTCTTGAACTTTTCACTTCTTCGATCCCAGCATTGGGGTTCCTTTAGGTATGCCCTATAAGCACTGTACGAAATGCATTAGTGTTAGTTAGCAACAATTTGAATACGTACGATATAAGCGTAAATGATCAATAAGCTTGGTGACTTACGTTTTCAAGCAATCTTCGAAGGCCTTGTACCCTTGTCTATTTGGTACCCTCAATGAGTCAAATATGCATGCCCTACCATCTTGAGGATAGATGAGAAATGCAACCCAGTGGCCATCGACTTGGCCCTTGCTACACCATTGAAACAAAATACAGGTTACGACGACGATGTAAGTTTATGATCCTAGCCACTTAGCTCTATGTACATTTTTGACTTACCCAAAGTGGTAAGCCGCCTTGATACAGTGCGGCCCATCCGGGTGAACCTTCTTCATCACTCCATTTATGTACCTTGACAATTTCTTCTTCTCCTCTTTCATATTGTCATTGTATTTTTGTTGCCTCTGCCGCGTGGTCAACTTTGGATCCGTTATCTCATACCCTTTGATGACTCTCTCAGCAATATGCATTGGAGAGAGGTAGAGAACAGGATGACTCTTTTTGTTGGTTACTATCACCGACGTCCTGCACGGAGAAGTCATTGTGCCATACTAAGTATACAATTGACCATTTCTATTGCTGAAATCTGTGAAACTGGGAGACTTACAGATTGAATAGGGTGACTTGGACAATGTCAAGGTCTTCTTTCCGGAATAGGTGCCACATGTCGCGGAAGTCTACGGGAAGAGTAATAGTTTCGGCCTCGTCACCGCACCGCCTCGCCACCGCCTCGTTAGCCTTTCTTCACCGGCACCTTTGGTATAGCCCCCTCCTCCTTTTCATGCATGTTTTATATGATCACGTAACCAAGTTAGGCGTCTCCCGTTCGAAAGAGATACAGTCAGAGGTATGTAAAATCTTTGCATATCTGTGACCGTATCTATTTCGGATTGTCTACGTATTTTGGACAGCCCGTTGATGCGTAGATGATGTTAGTTTCCATGGATCGCTCTGGTCTAAGATAGACTTTCGACATCACCTCCCTGTTGTTCTCCGGATGCACACTCTCCCTTTCGGGACGTGTATCGGGAGAACAGCGGGGAGGTGCTACCGAAATTCTGTCTCGGATCGGAGCGGAGCATGAAAACTTACATCATCTATGCATCCGCGGGTGGGATTATGACCTATCCTCACCTATTAGACAGTAGGCACGCTGTGCAGATGCATTTGCTGGTTATATTGCTCGCTGACATATGTATATGCTAAAGGATGGAGAACCGTGATTGGATGTACACGGGCCACGCTAGTATGACCCCAGAGTGGATGACTAAGACTAATGCTTTCGTGGAGCATTCATTTGGCGAGGCTGCTCAAGGGTCCATTCGGATGCCGTGTCCCTGCGTCAAATGTGACAACAGGCCACGCAAGTCTATTACCTCCCATGGGCGTGCCAAAAAAACCCCAATCTTATGTGTTGGTACCTTGTGCAGTTGGTATCGCCACACGGTAAATTGCCTGTCCCAAATGCAGAGGATTACCACTTTGACCCAAACGCAGAGGAGTTCTATCAATCAGAGGGCCTAGAAGGGAGGTTTGACATAGACATATTATTATTATTGCAATGATGTTTGGTTCATTTTGCATCTCTTTATAAGTATTTGTAATTAAGTGTGCTAATTGGTTTACTCTTTGAAATTGCAGGCACTCGACAAAATGCCTGGCGGAAGGGCTACACGTCGTTCACTCCAGGAGCTCTACACGAACCCACCCTCGGAGGCCGCGGAGCCCGCGGCGCCCGCGGTGGAGACCTCGCAGGCGAGGAGACCTCGCGACCGCCCCCGCGGTCGGGGCGGCCACGGCGGCCGTGCGAGGCTAGCTGTGCAGTCGGCTCCCACACCGGCCGCGGAGGAGGACCATCGGGCCACGGACGAGGACGACTAGGCGGCCGGGCTCCACACAGGCGACGGTGATGCCGCAGAGCAGGCGTAGGAGAGGGCTCTACCTCCTCGTCGACAGTCTGGTTGCGTTGGCCCGCGAGGCTCCCGTCGCGCCCGATCCTAGCTCCCCACCGCCGGTGATTCGACCCGTGGGCAACGAGTAAGTATTATTTCAGTACTATTTCATATGAAATGTTGAAAATCGAACTAGAGACTAACATTTTTTGTTAATGACTCTTGCAGCAACTGGGTAGTTGTGTCCGGACAGAAGGGCTGTCACATCAATGGTATTTTTGGCGTTCTGATTCGGCAGCACTACCCTGGCCTGGTCGAGTACAACGGGGTGACGCCGCCGCCCTGGACGTGGGCCCACTTCTACGCCGCTGAGGACAACGACCATGGATCCGTTGCGGGACGGATCAAGGCCGAGTTCTGGGTGAGTCTTTATCGCACTATATTTGTCTAAACTTCGCATTGATTGGTCATTCGTGATATAATGACTGTATGCAGGACTTCTACACGTGCGAGCCAAGGTACGAGGACAAGGCCGCAAGTGCAGGACAAGGTCTGCAAGGCTCGGCTCTCGCACCTGTACCACGAGACGCGGCTCCAGTGCATTATCAACCACCACGCTGACGTCCTTGGCGAGAAAGTGTCGAAGAGCGAGGCCAGGACCATGACGCTCACCAGGGAGCAGTACCAGTCGGTAAGTATGAAACATCAATACTACCACCCTACATGATTGGTATTTTCTGACGTATCAATAACTTGATGACATGCAGCGATGTCCTGATTGGTGCGCCAGGCACCCCCTCTACTGGGACGGTATTGTGGACAGGTGGCTCTTGCCCGAGTGGATTGAGAAGAGTCAGATCCGTTGTGAGTGCCGCCTGCAGATGACTGAGACCCCACACCACCAGGGCAACCAGAGTCTCTCCCAGTACGCTTCGAGCTGGGTAATATTCGTTATGTTTTCATCTTTATTTTTTTTATTATAACTCTCAATTCTCATTACTTCTAATCATCTTTATGTTTTCCTCGCAGTCCGGGTCGCACCAAGGCCAGGAGTGCAACGACTTCATGGCGTTCAGCCTGGCACACAAAGGCAAGGCGACGGACCCCGCGAACACCTACAACCCAGCGCACGGGCCCGAGCTGTACACCAACCCCAGCGCCCACAGCAAGGTTACCGAGTACATCTCGGTGGCTCGCCAGCGCCATGGGGAGGCCTTCGATCCGGCCACCGAGCCCCTGGACGCAGAGATCGTGATGAGGCTAGGAGGAGGGAAGCAGCACAGCCGCTACTGGATGGCGAACAACGCGCTCGACTCCGCCTCTGTTCCCAACCTTGCGGAAATTCGAGCAAGGAGCACGAGCTCGTCTCTCCCCATACGCCCTCGGCAGCTGAGCTCACAACAGCAGATCTCGGATCTCGTGGTTAGTACTCTTTCATTGCTTTTGCACATCTATCTTGCATTTGCATTGTTTAAACATTATGGGTGGCCTGTTGCAGGCCAATGTGCGGAGGTTGGAGGCGGCGCAGGAGGCGGCTGTGGAGCAGAGGTGGTTGGAGAGGGAGGCTGTACAAGCTCAAAGGGCGGCCGAGGAGAAGAGGTTGCAGAACATGTTCAGCTTCATAGCCAGCCTTAATTCAATTCTAGGTGTGGTCGTGCCAGAGTCGCTTCTCCGTCCAGTTGTGGCTACTCCTCCACAACCTTTTGTTTTCGGGACTCCGGTAAGTATGTCTGGTGGTTTATTCCTTTAGCTTGTGCGAATTTGATGCAGATACTCATGAATTGACTTCTTCTTTGTGCAGCAAGTGTCTATGAGTTCGAACCCGACGGTTGAAAGCGGTGGTCCTTCTCCACAGCAGGGGTGCCCAACTGACACTCCTCCACAGCCCGGGTTGCCAGATGGATCTTCTTCACGGGCCGGCTGGTCAGGATGGCCCTAGGTACTTCTCCCTTGTCTATTTTCATGTTGCCCGGACTTGTATAAGACATAGACTTGTGTTCGACTTAGACTTGTGACATATTCATAGCTATGTGATGGATTATGGACTCTATGTGATGGATTTATGGACGACATTTGTGTATGTGATGTATTATGCACGTTTGTGATGGATGTTTGTGATGCTATATGCGTATGATGGATATGATGATATATATGTGATTTGAATGGTGGATGCGATGTATATATGATTTGAATGGTGAATGTGATATATATATATGTCTATTCTTGTCTCTGTATTGTTGGAAAGCAAAAAAAAATAGCAATTTTTTTTTATTTTCCGAGTGCCACACTAGGCAACTAAATTAGTTGCCGAGTGCAATTGCCATTGCACTCGGCAACTCTGGGAAACAGAGAACCTAAAAATGTCAGTTTCTCAGAGTTACCGAGTGCAATGGTAAATGCACTCGACAACTAATTATTAATAAAAAAAATAAAAAATTTAGTTGCCGAGTGCCAACCACCTGGCACTCGGTAAATAATTTTTGGCAGAAAAAATAAAAAAATTTATTTGCCGAGTGACTTCCACCTGGCACTCGGCAACTAATAGTTGCCGAGTGCCTAATCCGTCAAGGTTGACGGCCCAATTTTTTTTGCCGAGTGCTTGACCTGACACTCGGCAAATTAGTTGCCGAGTGCCCGAAATCTGACACTCGGCAACTAAATTAGTTGCCGACTCGCTGTTTGCCGAGTGCTAGTTGCCGAGTGCGGCAGTCGGCAAACCGTTTGCCGAGTGCAAAAGACTATTTGCCGAGTGCCCCTAGCACTCGGCAACTCGGCGATTTCCTGTAGTGACTGTCACTTATTAAACTTGTATCAAATATGCTAATTTAAAAGGTATTGAATATATGATTCATCGAGTCGATTGATTATCCTCGAACTCTGTAATTGTAGTGAATCAGTGGCCCTTGAGCCTCTAAAAAACACTCCTGCTTCTCTGACCCTACCGCACTACACTAAAAAAATGCCCCCAAGTCTTTTTGAACATTCCAGTACATGATAGGAAACAACTGAGCTGGTGAGAGTGCTCCATGTGGCTGCATCGCTCGTCAGGTGCCCCCAAGTTACTGACGGCCGGGCAGGAGTCATCGATCTTTCCTGTCCAACTCATAAAGAGCCCGTGCAACTGGAGTTGGAACAATCTGGTGCAGGCTCTACCATGTACCATGAAATGGGTTGAGCACTGCCTAACATGGCTGCATTTGCTTTTTCTCCATAAAATTAGATAGACTTCAGTTCCTTCCACCAAATCAAGTACCCATGTCATAATTGTTTTTTTTCTTGCAGCAGGAAGGGTTTTGCTTAATTCCTAGTTTGTTACATCAAGTTGGAATGGAGTCTAGTACTATATATGAAGCTTGGATGTGTTGGATTAGCTATGGAGGTTAAAATGGTTTTGATGTTAGAAAAAGGTACGCAAACAAAAGAAAGACAGATGAGAAGGTTCGGTCTTGTAGATATATTTGTGCAGATGCGCTGGGCCATAGGAAAAACATGATAAAATATATCATCTAACAAAGTGTTGGAGTAGAACTGATTGTAAAGTTTGCATGGGTCTTGTCATAGATCAAGAGAAGGAAAACTACAAGGTGTTTGATCTAATTTTGGAACAAAATCATAGCCTTCATTTGCTACAAACATCGCACTTGATGGTGTCTCAAAGGAAAATTTCAGTTACAAAGTTTTCATATTGAAATAGCTGATGATGCTGGGATTGGTTCTAAAACTGCACATGAATTGATTAGTCTCCAAGTTCGTGGCTCACTTAATCTAAGTTAGACACTGCATGACCACAGGAATTATTTAAGATACAATAGCATATGGTCTGGTTAAGCAGGAAACATGCATGTTTATATTTTTAAGATAAAATCTCTTAGCCTGCTCCATGGTAGCAGGAATTATTCAGTGTTGCTAACTAGGCTGCTAATTAAACCATCTTATTTGGTTTCCCAGCTTGCTTAGACTTGGTGACCCCAGGTCGGAACCTCCTCCGGCCAGGCGGAGGATGAGGATTACGATTACCCACCGGCACCGGCACCGCTGGTTCTTCAAAAGCGTAGCCTTTGGTGTAGTAGTCGTTGAGGATGCGTTCCCTCTGCCGCATGAACCGTGCCTCGCTTTCGTTGATCTCACGGAAGATGTTGGCGATGTAGTCGCCGATCTGGTCCAACGGGACGGGGAGGTTGCCCTGGTCCGCCAAGTCCGCCGGGGTCAGCACCTCCTTGGTCTTGCTGCTCAGCCTGCGGGCTTCCTCTTCGGGCATGTGCACGGTCTCGTACCCGATTAAGCGCTCGTTCTGCTCCTGCGTCATCCTCCGCCGCCGCGGGTTCGCGGTCTCCGCCGCCGGCGCCGGCGCCGTGCCCTCCTCCTTGTTCCTCTGGGTGGGGCTCGACGACATGGCTACTCGATGACAAGATGGGCGCTCGATGAGATCGATTGGGGATTATTTGGGGGTGTACCTGACGATTGCAGCGGTGGTCGGGTACGAACAAATACAAATCCCTTCCGGCCTCCCCTCTGGATTTATTTATTGATTATTGACTGAAACTGACGACTACTCCGATCCGAATAAGGAATGGATATTGGGACACAATTCGAAAATATTTCTGTTTTTCTTCGTATATATCCTTTTGAGATACGGAAACGAAGAAAAAAAACACTTTTTGGAGAACAATACGAGTTCTGAAAAGGTAGCAATGTTTGGTAGGGCTTCTCCGGGAGCTGGAGCCGCTCTGACAGCCCTGCAAAACAAGCACATAGTGTTTATTTACAGTACCTTTGTTATACAAAGTTTAGTATGAAAATACCTGGTTTTATAGCTCGGGGTATAAGTACACGATCCTAGATAAGTTATGGGGTTATAGACTTTTCCTTTTATCACACTTGTTTTTTAGATAATGGATATCAAAACAATATCCGGCCTCTACATCCGTGGATGTACACAGCCCAAACTTACAAGATTCAAACTTCCAAAAACAGAAAGAACAAGCCATGGTCTTACAATGACCAGGAAAACTAGAGCAAACAGTACAACTGTTTCCACCCTTTATTTGAAAAATCTAAAGCAACTGTCTCTAATCTCTTGCTTATCGACGAAAGGATGTCCTTGGCTTGCTCATCACGCTGCAACTGGGCCCAGAAACGAAGCCAATACGCTCCCCTAAAAATAACCTGCATAAAAGAGTTATTTTTGAGTTTATTAAAAATCACGTCATTCCGGCAACGCCAGATGGCCCAGCAGATCGCAGCCACCCCTAAGTACTTGATGGTCTTTAGGGGCATTGTTTTGAAATAATTGAAATCCAGTATGTACGTAGACTAACTGTATTTGTGAATTTTAATATAGGTTTACTTGGCGTATGTGGATGCATTCATAATCCATCTCAAGTTGCATAATGCCATCATTTTGACTATTAGAAGTGTTGGTGCTATGTTGTACCACTAAAAAGCACAAAGTAATAGTCTTTTCGAGCATGTGTAAAGATATAGTGATAGCTCCATTTATCAATTACAGCATGTCCAACAAAAGTGAAATTATTAATTAAGTTAAATCAAGAATAAGAGTTCTATAGTTTCTTATGTAGCTTAATTATGTAAGCTGTGTTTGCATGTATGTACTCCATGGTTAACATATACTCCTATATGCCATTCTCTGTTCAAGGGGGGACAAGTAGGATCTGTGTCCATTGTACTCTTTTATTGACAGAAACAAGTATCCATTTACCTTCCATATGAATCTCATAAACTAGGAAATGTAGAACTCTTGTAAATTACATTAGTCGGAAACACGCCCCCATTTAATACATAAATATACAGCTTGTAAATACCCCTATTTTGTGATTGACTTCTCTATCAAGACATTGATAAAGCCAAATAAAAACAATATTCTAAAAGTAAATTCTGCATTTCTTAAAGGCCATGAACGACATGAGTCAAAAACACCATCCAATCGAGCCTCACCATTCCAATGGACAAACATGACACTTGCCTTCTTGATTATACGGGAATTGAAGTTGGAGATTTTAGAGTCAAAGGCATCAACCATGACCCATGAGACCATGCATACTACTGGCATCAACCATTCCGGCACAAGCCTAAAGAAAAATTGCATCTAAGCTTCCCGCCATGGACAAAATAGCTCATCCAGATCTTGTATTTTTCCTGCTACCTCCCATCTCCACAAAATGTTGGCCAGACTACCATCAATGTGGGAATGCCACAAGGCCCGGGAGGAAAGCCTAGTTTCCCATATATTCAGAGAAATAGTTGCTTCAATAGTCTTATATATGTTGTGAGGATAAGGATACCTCATCAGAATTTTGTAGGAACATATGTCTATATATAAGAACAGTGTTGTCATGGTGTATATATATGCAAGTTATTGTCGGTCTTCATGAAAGCATCACTCATCAATCACATGGCAGACACGCCCCACTATTTAGTCATCTGCACATCGTCCTCTTACATTTGGACATAGAACTCTACACAAATATATATACCATCACCTAGCTACTCACGCACACGAAAACACTAGTACTATTTTCTCCATCCATCTTTCTCTTTCGTTCTCTGATGCTAGGGCATCCGTTACTCTAAATGTCCATATATATGCATCGTTATGTCTAGCCTCATTTGCATGCACATAGAGAGCTGGGCAATGGCTTTCCTTGAGCTGAATCACATGCAAACATTTTTTTTGTTCACTTCCTGAAGTTAGAATAAAACTAGCATATTGTTAGTGTTATGTGAAGAATGATAGAAAGTACACAATTTACAATGGGGAGGAGAGACATTAGGAAGAGAAGGTCTAGTGATACTTCATGGTCTAGATGTTCTTACTGTTTTGGAGATACAACATCAACTGATTGGCCATCGGAGTCCTCCATAAAGCATACGGCCAAAAACACTCTCAGATCTGTGAATTCAACAAAGAGTACTGTACTGATACTGACCAGGTGTTAATCTTTTTGTCCCCATGAAAATATGAAACCAGAAAAAAATACTTGGGCGCGTCAATCATTTAGTCTATTCACTGTTAGGTTGCAGGGGCAGTAGCCCTATGCTCACGTACATCCAAGCCCAACTCGTTCACTCCATCAGGACATGGTGTATACACTTGGGTGCTCAGTCATGGGATCTGCACACATGTCCCCACGTGGCAACCTGACGGTAATGTCCGGGCCTCCTGCAGATTGCCTCCTGCTGCTACACCATTAGTCCATGACTTAAACTATTTTCTAGCCATCCATGCATGCCTAGTTTCTATTTCTCATGATTTGGTTTTCTTACATGCCCTTCTGGCCAATGGCCAGTTTCAATGGGGATTTTATGTTCTAGTTTCCAACGCATTTATATTTTGGAAACAATATAGAAGAGTTTCATCTCAATGAAACTATCTCGGTTCCTGTTCCTATAAAAATTTTACTGTCTCTCTCTTCATCAATACGTACATTGACATATCAACATATTTGATACCTATGAAACTCTGATGAAACACCATTGAGACTGACCTTATATCTTTTGAGCGAGGGACCACTACCCAGTCACGAGCGTCCACATCAACTCCACTAAAGTGAAATAATTGTTTTGGGAAAACAATGCTACAGAAGATGCTAATTTAAAAGTTATTGAAAATAGGATTCGGTTGAGTTGATTGATTATCCTCGAACTCTGTAATTGTAGCGAATCAGTAACCCTTGAGCCTGCAGGCTGCAGCAACAAGCTAAACACACTCCTTTTCCGCGCTACCTCACCGCGTTAAAAAAAATGCCCCAAAGTCTTTCTGAACACTCCTGTACATGACATGAAACAACTGAGCTGGTGAGAGCGCTTGCTGAATCCAACACTCGTCTGGTGTCTGGCCATTGATGGGCGGCATCATCTTTCTTGTCCAACTCATAAATTAAAGAGCCCGCGTGAAACTAGAGTTGGAACAATCTGGTGCACGCTCTAGTGTCAAATGGGTTGAGCACAAGCCGCAGATGGTATCTGCCTACATGGCCGCATCTACTTTTTCACCGTGTCTTGAATGGAGCTTCTATGTCCCATCATTGCAAGTGTGGCTCCATAAGCATGCAAACATTACATCTTTCCTTATCCTCTTGTCCTATTCTCTCAAGATGATGGGAACAATAGTTGTTTTGGTCATCGGCACTATCCTATGAAGCTGCATTATCTCCAGTTCTCCACCGCCATTGTGCGGCGGTCTCATCATATGCACCATTCTGAAAATGTTGCACCACGCGGAGCAAGTGGACGGCTTTGGCACCATATGAGGTCCTTCGGCTTTCTGTTTGAGAAGCTTCAGAGAAACAAAGCCATGCTAGAAGGGGGGAAAGTCTATTCCAGCAGGCTGCTGTAAAATGAGCAGTGAGAAAAGAGGTGGTGGTGTAGTGTTTATTCTGTCAAGAGGGAGCAAAGGACACAGTCATTATAACTGTCCATCGTCATTCCTTTTTCTTTTGAGCAGGTTTCTAGTGCTTTAACTATTGTTATCTCAATCGGCAACAATGGCTGTGCGATTCAACTAGACAGCATATCTATTAGAGCCCACGGGAGCTGGGTTTGAGAACTTCAGGGTCTAGTTCACACGTCGAGCCTGGTTGGAGAACTTGTGTCGGGCTTTTTCCTGCTGCCTCTCATTTCGATAGGATATTGTGCATAACACCAAATTTGCCGGGGAAAGTCTAGCTAGTTTCGTTCATATTTATAGGAATAGTTATACCAAATTTGAACCAGACCTTCCTCATATTTGGCTAGCCTTGCAAAAATCAACTACCAGTGCCAGTCGTCACTTTTAGCTAGCCATGTTGTCCAAGCCTCAACGAAATGTGCCACCAACTCCCAACATAATCTTAATTTAGCTACAAAGTCTTCCGTCAATTATCAAACTAAAGGCAAGTTCTAGAATGTTCTTTGATGCATTTGACAAGAGATGCTTTCTGTTTGTTTATATTTGGTAGCGGAGCAGTGAGTTATTTTGTTACTGTAAGTTTAAGCTATACCTGTGCTACGCTGTTTCGTTTCTATCTACTTCATTCACGCTGTTCCATAGAACCACACAAAGCAGGAACATATATAGTTCATCTCGTCATATATCCTGTATACACATGTAGCCATCATTTAACGCAATTAATAAACAGTCCACTAAACGAATTAACTTTTGTAATATCACAGATAGCATTATCATTTTTGTGTCAGAAGTATCTGCATGTAATTTAACCCAGAATGCCAGGCGTTTCTGGCAGTCCAGCATGACTTTGAAACTTATCCTGGCATGCATTCAAGAATTTTGTGGCCATCCGTAGCACTGGGACGAGCTCTTGCAGACTAACTGATGCGAGCTTTGGAAACAGTCCTTACATACTCATTCTCAGCCATGAGCAACTGGACGATCTGGTTTGCAGTGAAGGGTCAAATGACTCAACCACTAGCGTCTGGTACACCTGCTATCTACATGGCTGCATTTTCTTTTTCATCATGTCGTTGACGACCTCGTACCAGTCCAGCTAATGGAAAAGCAGATGTTGCATCTCAGGTTTCTCCATCGGAAGCGCATCTTGAACAGTGACATGATTTTTCCTGTTGCCTCTCATCTCTAATTTAATATTGGACAACAACAGCACGTAGATGCAATCCATCTGACATTGGAACAGAGCTCTAGAACAGCACTGCTGCGATGATGTGTGTGTATATATGTGCAAGTTTTTGGTTCCTTATTAATTGCCCTTCTTCCACCTAACCAATGTAGTGCGCCACAGTAAGAAGCACATGAGCTCTATTTATGCTAGTTTGTTTCACATGTCAATAAACGAATTATTTTACCTTCATAAGTAGAGGACACTGGAGCCTACTACTTAAAATGTGAGTGTTAATATCAACTATATCTACATATATGAAGGGCATGGCAATACGCTCATATCTCAGACGTGGGAATCTTTAGCTATTATTGAACAATGAATTTGGTACGGGCAGCAAGCTTGGCCTTGACTATATATTTTTCTGTCAGCTATGAAGTTTCATGGATACACTTGAATCAAATTTGTAATTAAGATTTCAATAACATCAAGAGCAACAATCCTTCTGAATGCTCCAGCAAATGATAGAAATTAAAACACCTGAGCCCACTCGTTAGCTCTAGAGAACATGTAGAACATGTGTTCGAACCAAATGGTCAATCAATTGATGATCATGCAACTAGAGTTGGAGAACCTGGTATGCACATTGGGAATCATGGGGGACGACTAAGTGCCTGGTACCAGCCCACATAGCTGCATTTGTGTTTTCACTCGGATGCCCATTCCAGAAGATGACAAACAATATGTTCCACCTCAGGTTTCTGCCATTGACAAAGCAATGGGATCAAAGGCTGGATTTTTCCTGCTGCCTCCCATCTCGATACATTGTTGTCCAGACGACCAATAATGCGGACAAGTCTAGTTTGTTTCCTATGGATAGTTACTTGAACAGTCTTATTATATTGAGAAGATAACCACAACACATAGATGTAGTTCACCACAAGGTTGGAACAAAGACAGCACATAGATATATAAGTTTGTTTTTCTCCTTCATCACATAAAGGAGTGTGTTCTCTTGTTCCAACAACCCACTTCGATATAGTAAGACAACACATGGGCCCATTATGCTAGTTGCTTTCAAATGTAAATGAAGGCATTAATTGATCTTCATATCTAATGGACAACGTAAATGTGTGTGTAGAGTATGAACTATAATGTGTTGATTCTACGTATAAAGCTTAGGAAATCGAACAATTATGTTTGCTTTATTTGATCAAATGGACTATAACGGATGGCCGATGTAAAGTATATCTAGGCTTCCCTGGACACGGCCAGAGCATTTTGTTGTCTAGCCAGGTGCAACCACATCAAACTAGTAAAAAAATGAGAAATTTAATGGTACATGGAAAAAAGTAACAACCATTGATTCAGCGAGATGTAATAGTTACAAAACAAGGAGAACTTATAGGAGGAACTTAATTAAGCTGTGGGCCAGAACAAACATTAGTGGATCCAGAACAAATTAAAAAAAACATTTTAGAGGGTAAATTTGCTCGCGATGGAATCATTGTATTCTCGGTTGCGGTGGTGGCTGTCCGTTTTCCTTCCTGCCGGTGGTCCCCTTCTCGTTTCTTCTAAAATCATGTTTCAAGGATTTATCTCGAGCTAGATCAATTCTCCTCCAAGGCTCCTGAGTTTTGCTGCCGAAGAAATCTGAACAGACTCCTGCTTCTCGGGCCCAACCGCATTATTGCACTAGAAAATTCCCCCAGTCCTTTACAATGATCCATGACGTGATAGTAAACAACTGAGCTACAGTTGCTTTTCCATCTTCTGGTCAACCGTCTTTGTAGCATCGATGTTTCATCATAGGTTTTCACAATTGACACAACACCTACAACTGGGACTTGCCTTTTCCTGCTGCCTCTCATCTCCGTATAGGATGTTGTCCCACCTAGCATAGCCAATACAGCCGTAGTTTCCTTCATTTTAATTTAGAGGAATAGTTATTTGACTAGTATTATGTATGTTAGGACAGAGGACAAGGAAACACATAGTTTATAAAAATGGATCTCCAGAATAGCAGTGTTGGCTGCAATGATGTGTATATATAAGTTGTTGGTCCTCGCTTAATTAGGAGTTTGTTGTCACCTTTAGTACTTATTAAGACAAACACATTTGTTGTATTTATGAAGGCATTAATTGATCTTCATATCTAATGGTCAATATAAATGTGTGTGTGTGTGTAGAGTATGAACTATGATGTGTTGATTCTATTTATAAAGCTTAGGCCATCGAATATTTATCTTTGCTTTATTTGATCAATTGACTATAAGGGATGGCCCATGTAAAGGATATATATAAAGGCTTCTCTTGACATGGCCTGGAGCATTTTGTTGTCTAGCCTGGTGCAGCCACACCAAACTAGTATAATAAAACAAAATGAGAAATTTACAGTGCTTGGAAAAAAATAACAACCATTTGATCATTTGGCAAGATGTAATAGTTACAAAATAAGGAGAGGAGAAACATAAGTTGTGGGCCGGAACAAACATTAGTGGACCCAGAACTAATTAAAAATTATTTTAAAGGTAAATGCACTATCCCGGTGAATTTGCTCGCCATGGAATCGAACCTTCTTCCTCCCCGTGCTGGTGCTCTCATACTCGTTTCTTCCGCAATCATGTTTGGAGGATTTATCTCGAGCTAGATCCATTCTCCTCCAAGGCTCCAGAGTATTGCTGCCGAAGAAATCTGAACAGACTCTGCTTCTCAGGCCCAACTGCATTGCACTAGAAAATGCCCCCAGTCCATTGCAATGATCCAGCACGTGTCAATAAACACGTGAGCTGGTGAGCCCACTCGCTTGCTCCCACGTTCGTTTTAGTGCACGTCCACTGACAGGCAAGGCGCGTATTCCCTGTCACACTCAGTCGGAACTGGCACAACAGGAGTTGGCACAACTACTGAAAGTGGCACAACTGGCATAAAATGGGTTGACCACAAGCTGCAGATGCTATATGCCTGGATGGCTACATTTGCTTTTCTATCTTCTGGTCGACCGACTTTGTAGCATCAATGTTCCATCACAGGCTTTCACAATTGACACAGCACCCACATCTGGGGCTTGCCTTGTCCTGCTGCCTCTCATCTCCATATGATGTTGTCCGGCCTAGCACCATAGCCAGTGCAGGTGTAGTTTCCTTCATATTTAATTTGGAGGATAGCTATTTGACTACTCCTATGTATGTTAGGACAGAGGACAAGGACAACACATAGTTTATAGGAATGGGAGCTCTAGAATAGCAGTGTAGGCTGCAATGATGTGTGTATATATAAGTTGTTGGACCTCGCTTAATTAGGAGTTTATTCTCACCTTAGTACTTAAGACAATCATTTCTTGTATTTATGATAGTATCTTTCAGATGTCTTGAATGAGTTAAATGAGCTTACACTAATTGGAGCCCAACTAAAATGTTTGTGTGTACAATATTGACTAAGGCCCTTTTTTTTTAGGAAACTGGACTAAGGCCCTATTTGAATGCCATGTGATTATACTCCCTATATCTAAGAGTGTACAATATCTAGGGACCCAAACAGTCTAATTAATTACTATAATCCATAATCATAATTATAATAATATTGTGCATATTAATCCATCTGTGATCCAAACACGCCATAAATATGTCCCATTTAAGATAACAAAATATATAGCTGAGTGGTTGCATAGGATTGGTGGTGGCAGCCAACCCGTACTGATCCTCAATGACAGAGATCCTAGGAAGAGACAAGCCTTCATATGTGGGCAACGGCAAGCCCCTAGCGGTGAAACTATGTTTTCCTTCATGTTCCCGTGAAGATGAAAAACTTTGACAATTAGAATTAAATTACAGAAAATTAATAAAGTATCTTTAATTACAATTAAATTAAATAATTCTTTTCATGATCAACGGTTTGAAGTAATTCTTTGTGCGGTGGTTCTTCCAGAGCACATAACATACCTCTCAATATATAGCTTGCAATCCCCTCTTTTGGAAGGACAGATGGATAGATGGCAAAAGAATTCAGGATATTGCTCCTCTGATCCATGCTTTGGTTCCTAATAGAAGGTTAAAAAATCGTACAGTGATGGATGCACTGTCCGAGGAAAAATGGATTGAGGACATTCAGGGTGTAATCGGCCCTTCTGCCCTTTTCCAATATCTTGATCTTTGGGACATTCTGAATGGTGTGGAGCTAGATGAGAATACGCCTGATAAGCATATATGGAGGCTATCTGCTTTAGGAAAGTACACAGCAAAGAGCGCCTATGATTCACTTTTTCAGGGTGCAGTCCTTTTTGAGCCACACGAGAGAATCTGGAAATCCTGCCCCCCCCCCCCCCAAAATGCAAGTTTTTCATGTGGCTTGTCGCTCATAACAGATGTTGGACTGCAGACAGATTAGCAAAGAGAGGGCTCCCACATCCAGAGCAGTGCCTCCTTTGTGATCGAGAGAAGGAGGACATCCAGCATGTTCTTCTGGGCTGTGTGTTCTCAAGAGAGTTTTGGTTTTCCCTCTTGTCGAGGTTTGGAGTTGCTGCACTTGCTCCTCAGCCTTCGGACCAGTCCTTCGATATTTGGTGGAGAAAAGTTGACAGTGCTTCTATTGCCGAGTTTAAGTTAGGTTTGAATTCTCTGATTATTTTGGGAGCTTGGAGCATTTGGCGCCATAGGAATGATTGTGTCTTCAATGGGACCTCCCCAAATATTAATCTTGTGTTGGCATTGGCTAGGGAAGAAGCTTTTTGGTGGTCTATGGCTGGAGCCAAGGGAATTTCCCTGCTCGCCGCTGGTGGACCAGTGTAATGTGATGTTGTAGGGTGGTCGTCTTTTATTATCTTTATCCGGCGATCCAGAGTTTTTGCTGTACTAGTGTGTGTGTGTGTGTGTGTGTGTGAGGTTTGAGACCTTGTAAGACTCTTTTTTCTTCCTTTAATATAATGATACGCAGCTCTCCTACGTGTTCGAGAAAAATCCTCCTATTTATGATTGATTTCTCCATGAAGACATCGATATAGAGAAATAAAAAGAAGTTTCTAAAAACAAACATCAAGAAGAACTTCGCGTTTGTGTGCTATTGAAGTTGGAGAAGCAGTATTGCGCATTTCAATGGAGAAGACCCTGCGACTGTGCCACTTCAATGAACAATGATGTATTTTCGGCTACAGGCTTCGGTAATAGGCATTGACCACGAGCCGTTGCAGTTGGAGAATCTAGCATGTTCTCTGCGGTCGAAACATTAGAACATTAATCGGCTTGGAGAACCATTCCTGGGCAAAATGAAAACATTGCATCTCAACTTTCCACCATGGACATGGAAACTCTTTATGTGCTTGGCTTTTTCCTGTTGCCTCTCATCTCCACTAAATGTTGTATAGAGTCTAGACTACCACCAATGCCATGAGGCCCAGCACAAGTCTAGTTTCCTTCATATTAGAAACAATCACTTGAACGCTCTTATATATGTTGTGGAGGACAACAACACCAGGTAGATGTAGTTCTTACTCACAATTCGGTAGGAATAGAGGTCTAGAAGAGCATTGTTGTCATGATCGGGTGTCTGTGTCGGTATGTGGTTGTATTTATGTATATATATAAGAAATGTCTATAGGAGGCCTAGCTGTCCCTTTTGTCCTCCATTCCTTCAGGAAACAAAGCATTTATTCCACCTCATTTTACTCTATTCTTAATCACCTTGGATTGAAGCATACATATCTACGAGTGAGGTTGTAGGACAATAGAAACTTTATCAAAACTGTTTCAGTAATATGAAAGCTCATTTAACTTCTTGTTCGTATATGTATTGGTAATCGATTATGTGAATGATTATTGCTCGTGCCATTGATTGGTTCTGGAGATGACTTAATAACTCAGCGGAACAAGAACAGGTTCAGCTGATGGAATCCACCTTGTGATACCGTATATATACCACACTTTCTGGTGTCACGTCATGATATACATAAATTAAATAATAGTACAGTTTATTATTTACTCTCCAAACTCTCAATACTAGTAGTACACCCACTCCAACATGCATCTTAAAGTCACTCTGAATATAATCAGACGTCAGCCAGCAGACTGGTGGTTTCCTATTTGCTTCTCAGTTCCTAGAACAATGCAAGAGCAGGGAAACTAATACACGCGCATTTGGAGACCACGTTTTGACTCCATATTGTCTTTCAATCCTGCTGCCTCTCATCTCTATAGGATGTTTTTCAGACTACCACCAATGACACAACAAGTCTAGTTCCAAACATATTCAGAGAAATGTTATCTGAATAGTCTTCTATATGGCAGAACATGGTGACAACACATAGATGTAGTTCATCAGGAAGTTAGCAGCAGAAGCAGACCTCCAACAATGGTGTTATGATGTTGTGCATATATATATATATATATATATATATATGAAAAATGTTGGTCCATGATCTGGAGGAATGTGTTGTCTCATTACCACTATTGCGCTCCTGAGTAAGATAGTACATGAGATCTGTCTAATTTATGGAACTTTGTTTCAAATGCCAATGAGCAAATTAATTGGTCTTCATAAAGAACATTGACGGATGGTGCCGCAGTAACAAATCATTGTGGGACTGTTCGCAAAAACAAATCATTTTGAGACAGTGGTACGTGATATATATGCAGTTGTGAACAAGAAGCTCCAGAAGCCACTACCAAAATATGAAACTTCTCCTAGTGAGGTGGGGTTCTCCTAGTGTTTTTGATAGTGAAAATTTAGTACAAACTTTTCCTACTAAATATCTCCTAGTAAAATTACCATGTGCTATGACTAGTGTTAGTTAAAACACTAGAAGAACTCCACCATTTTGGTAATGAGCAAACGGTGTTTGTTTACCATATGCAGAACATAGTAGTGAGTCATTCCCATTCAGGATAAAATTTGGTGTAACATTTTTATAGCCTACAGCCCAACAGTATACTAAGATTGAACCAGGCACTTTGCTGTGTTTTCATAAGCTAATTGAATCAAATAGGCTGCTACATAGAGCCCATAATGTGTGCCATCCAAGTTGCTAATAATAGAGTTAGTTGTTTAATATACAACGGGCAAGTAAAAGCATGTTTGGTTAAGTTGCCTTCTACAAGCATTGATGTTGTATACCTAAAACAAAGATTACACCTGACCTTAAATCAGGTTGGATCAGGTCCGGGTAGAACTATAGAAGACCTTTTTAATTTCTAGCCCACAATTGACTGGAACACTGCTGTTGCATCAGGTGCTGGCTAAAAAAACACCCGTTCCGACCTTGTCCTAGACCTGGTTTGCACTACTAGAGAATAGGCCTTTGGTCGATGTCCAAAATGAGCTTTAGTTTCGAAATTTTTTGCGTTCGAAACAGTCCCGGTTGGTAACACCAATCGGGACTAAAAGTAGACCCTTTAGTTTCGGTTGGTGTTACGAACTGGGACTAAAGGTTGTAAGGACATGATTAGCCTAGAGGGAGGGTTGAATAGGCCTGTTTAAAATAACTTAGCAACTTTCTGTCAGCACAGGTTCGGCACTGCCGGGATGGCCGGCACTGCTGCTCTCTGGGGCGGCAGCGCTGGTCACCAGAACAGAACTAAGCACAATTCAAAATGTAAAGAGAGAATGGAAATTGTGCTTGAATAGAAAATGCAAAGCTCCAAGAGTAACAAACTGAAACCACCGGCCACCACGCAAACCAAATGCTTGTAGGAGTTGAAGATCCGAGGAAGAAGCTTCTTCTCAAGCTTGAAGGTTCAATCTTTCAAAGGTTGATTGCAAATCAATGGAGGAGAGTGAATGAGCACCAAGGGAGAAGGGAGAGCAAGAAGAGAGCTTCTCTTTTCTGTTTCACGAAGTGAGAGAGAGAGAGAGAATGGCAGAACTAGCCGTTGGGGGAGAGTGAGGGGGTAAGAAATACCCCTCCACTGTCCAACGGGCAGAACTAGTCACGGCAATGCCGGCCGGCACTGCCAGCCTGCCCGGCACTGCCAGCTTGGAGGCCAGCACTACCGGCCTGGCAGAAACAGCAAAGGAATGATCTTCGAATAGCTGGCTGTTTTGCCTACTATGTATGTGGAGGTGTATGATGTTTGGATAGATATAGCATTTGGTTCACTTGTTGGCATGCGTGTTGAATCCCTCTTAATAGTACGACATACCTAACTCAATTTCAAAGTATAAAATGAACTTAAAGTTCTTTGAGCTTGTTGCCATGCACTTTTGTAATTGGAGGGGTCCGCCAACCTATTCATCAACCTCCTTAAGTTTAACCTGCTTGTCATACTTGTAGAGTCTCATTAGTCTTCTAAATATGTTGTCATGTCACCAAAACCCACTTAAGGCTTGATTGCACTTTCAAAGGTCCCTCGATGGGTGGGTTCAAAAGGAAAGAGTCCTTTCTATTGATAGATGTGTTGAGTAGGTGGATTGGTTAGCTACTCGTGAGGCAGTGTAGGAGGTCTTGGGTTCGAGTCTCAGGGGGTGCAGCGGGTGGTTGGATTCTTTTTTTTTTACTGGACGGACCTTTAATCCCGGTTAGGAAAACCGAGACTAAAGCCACCGGGATTATAGGCCCTCTATGTAGTAGTGTGGGCTGGGCTACTACTTACTAGAGGTGGTTTGTGCCATCTACGTTGGGCTGAGTGGTGGTGTTGGGCTAGGTGCTATGGATATGCCACATGGGTCATGCTCAGGTGGTGTTCTTTATTTATTTTTGTTTTCTACAAGTAGACTAGTTGAAATGTAGAGTCGACTCGCCAGCTAATAAAAAGTAGGCTTGTGCCCGACTCAAATTTTACGAGTATGATGGCCAACAACCACCTGCCATGCCGAATGGGTCTGGTTGGGTTGAGTATATGGTTTTTTGGGCAGGTGACATTTGTTTATTGGGATGATGTTGGGTGACCCATGATCAGATCTCTAACTAAGATTGACGAGTACCCAATAGCAAATGCAATGCATCCACTAGGCCTACGTGAGTATAGGAATGCTCAATTCAACAATACACATGAGCTAGGCTGGATTTCCTTTTTCATTTCTTAACTTTTTGGTAGTTGATCCGTATTGGCAACTAAATAAACATGATATATATATGTACCCACCAGTGCACGACATACTTCTTGTTGGCAAAGCAGACCCTTACATATTGTAGGCGTTGGTATCAGTAATGAGGCCCAGCACAAGTTTTGTTTCCTTCATATTCAGAGAAACAATTGCTTGAATACTCTTATATATGTTGTGGAGGATAACAACACCGATATATAGTTCCTCACAATTTGGTAGGAATAGATGTTGAGAAGAGTATGGTTGTCATGGTTGGGGTGTGTGTATGTGGTTATCTCTGTGTATATAAGCAATGTCTACAGGAAACCTAGCTGTGACTTTTGTCCTCCATCCCTCCAGGAAACAAAGCATTTATTACACCTCATTTTATTCTATTCTTAATCACTTTGGATTCAAGCATACATATGTATACCAATGAGCTTGTTGGACAATAGAAACTACATCAAAACTGATCAGCAATATGAAAGTTCATTTAACTTTCCGCGCTTATATCAATATATGTATTGGTTATCGGCCCTTCAGTGAATGATTATTGATTGTGTCGATGATTGGTTCAGAAGATGCCTTTCTCAGCCGTACAGGAGCTGGTTCGGCTGATGTAATCCACCTTGTGATACCGTATAGACCACAGCGCACATTTAAAGGAGCAGTTTGCAGAACCTTGGCTACCATTGCTTGTTTTTTGCGCACCACATTGTAATATGAGATGGAGGATCACGGAATCATCCATCCTGTGATGATGATAGTGGATATCGCATCAACACTGGTTTCCTGGTCCTCAAGTCAGCTGATGGTGACTGCAACTGCTGATGCCTTTTGACTTGTTATGCGACCAATGGATCAGTGTCCTCAATCAAGAAGCTGCATAGTGCAAATATAGTGTGTACAGAGATTAGCTATGTGCGGTAATTGGACAAAAAGAACTTCTACACAATTGATATACGAAACCAAATAAATGTCCCCATGCATATTTTATACAATTGTTACGTATATATCGTCTGACTTTCATTGCTTATATCATCACGGATATTCTGTTCTCTTTTCACAAACATGAATAGTATCGTCTTTGGAATACATGCTTTTCACTATTCTGTCTTCAAGGAACGGAACAGATTATTGGTATTGAGATTGTTTAATTTTGGAATGCAAACTATAACTAATCCATGCGAGAGAGTTGACCTTCTAATAAACCAAATAAATGTCCCCAAATTTTTTCCCTCCTGCTGTAAATTTTGTCCTACTTTATTTTTTTTTTGTATGCAGCAAGGAAACTAAAGGGATTCCGATCGAAGAGAATACAAACAAAGAGCCTAGATGTATAACGGACAACTTGAAGCCTGAAATTAGATATAGTGCAGCTCAGCAGTGAACTTACTCGAACGTTTATGTGAGCCAGCTTCGCCTTGTTCTCTTCTGATTGACACCACTTCTTCAGTTTCCGGTTGCTACATATCTGTAGCTTCTGAAGCTTGGTGAGTTGCTGTATAGACGGAGGCAACGACTTGATCCTCCAACAGCCCGTGATGACAAGGCTTCTTAGAGAGGAGAGGTCGCCCAGCCACTCAGGCAGTGCTAATATGGCATCGGACCATTGCAACGTCAGCGACTCAAGGGAAGTGATGTGCCGAATGCTTTCTGGCACACTCGTCAGATGCTCTCCCTGGATAAGCAACTCACGAAGGGCAGGGAAGTGGTGGAATAGCCTTATGCTCGGGCAGGAGTCGCCTTGTATATCCAAATTCAGTTTGATGGCTGGACTAGAGGAAGAGCAGTGATGACTGGTTTTATCTATCTCCTCCAATGAAGTTATCACTTGGTCGCTATTCCATATACGGCACTAACGAAATGTTGGTGGGCATGGTTTCAACCTCAACCTCGAACAATAATGTATCTTCAGATGGTCTAGCACAGGGAACATGAACTCCTCCACACCATCCTCAGTAGAGTACGTTGTGTTCCACTCCTCCAAGCCAAACATATATGAGACTTCGAAGGATGACAGTCGACGGAATGCACCTTTGCCACCACAGAATTCCTTGTTGATTATTTTAATTCTAGACATATTGTAGAGAACCAGCTTTTCTAGATGCGGGTAACTGTCCTAGTGGTGGCAGGTTGCTACACGCACGCAGATCACGCAGTTGAATAGAAACAAGATTTGTAAGGTGACCATAAATGCACATAAGCCAGCCTGGTAAGCTTGTACAGCTATAACCTTCAAGATTCAAGTTCTTCAAACCTGTTGGTGGCACTAGTTGTTCCAACAAATCTTTGTCCTCCAGAATTTTATCCGCACTCATATATATAGTCGACCAAGCCAATGTTAACTCCGAGAGATTATGTTTGTCTGACAACTTAACTTTACTTGCTTCTTCTAGAGACCTTACATTTTCAAGACAACGAATTCTTAACTCACTAACATGGACGCTCTCGAGTTCATCAAGATTGCTACAACCATTGACCACATCAGCACGAACTTTGAAGAGTGGTAATGTTTGTGAATAATTTACCAGTGAACTGGCCTGATCCATCAGTTCATCCGAGCAACCGTTCAGAACTAAAGACTTCAGCCCAAGTCTGCCTATACTCTCTGGTAGGGACTTAAGCTGCCGACATCCCGTAAGATCGAGTGTATGCAATCTTGTGAGGTTACCAACACTTTCTGGAAGATATTCAAGTCTAAAATTCCAAGATAGGTCCAGGTGCTCCAGATTGGTAAGGGTAGCAATAAACTCATTTAAGAAATCTTTATGATGACTATATCTGAAACATGAAATATCCAGGTGTTGCAGTGCGGTTAGGCCACGCAGACATGCCAGTGACCCTCTCCTCATGCGCCTGCAGCCTGACAAATTTAGATGCGACAAACTTTGGAGATTCATCAGTGACTCTGGCAGTTCACTGATTTGGTGACAGCCTGGCATGTTTAAATGTTGTATACCAACTAGCCCTTTAAGACAAACACATGATGATAAGTTCAAATATTGGAGTTGTGTTAGGCCACACAATGATTTAGGTAGTGCTTTTACCCTGGAACATCCAGATAACTCAAGATGTTGCAAATGTGTCAGATTACCAAGAGAGTCTGGCAGTTTTGATATACTAGAACAACCAGACAAAGATAGATATATCAGACACCCAAGCTTGCCAATTGATCTTGGTAGTTCAGTAATTTTAGAAGATCCATTATGTTTAGGTACTGCAGTTTTGATAGCTCGGTGATACACTCTGGGAGACTGTCATTCTGCATTCTTGGAGCAATAAGACACCTCAGCTGCTTCGGTTGGCCAATCGATGCTGGCAAGAATATTCCAGAGCATTCACTGAAATCCAAAGTACGAAGGCACTTTGCAAATGAAAATGCACCATTGGGGATATCCAATATGCCACTATCTGAAAAGTGAAGTGCCCTAATCTTTGAAGGCAAAATATCTGCCAATTTTGTTGTCCGGTCATATTGTCTAAGCAATGAATAGCGACAATATTTCTGGCCACGTGTATTTCTGTCCTGTGCGTTATTGGAAACTATTAGCTGATCAGCCATTGTCAATCTTGCTAGGTCATGCACCAGGTCATGCATGGTGTATTGAACCACATGGTTTTGAGAAGTCTGAAATGATAAGGACACAAAAACATTCATTAGAGATATGTCAACTACCACCCATCTTTTTTCTTAAAAAGAAATCACACCCTCATCACATGCTCAGGAATTGACGTTATTACTAACCAGTAGAGCTTATTAATACTCTGTTTGAATTTTGCTTCTGTTTTGAATATGTATAAATTAAAGTTTATTAGTTATTTGGAAACTGGCAATGCAAATTATTATCACCAACGATGTACTTATGTGTCGATGTGGTTATAACCGTTCCAAACTATTTTCTATCAAAATTCATTTTAGAAGATAAAAAAAGCATTTTCACTGAATTCCCAAAAATGTCACAATGTCAAAACTGACTGTGATGATGTTTCCTAATGGTTTCAAAAATCCATTTTCTTGATGACATTCATTCAATTAAACCATCGACATAAGTCACTTCATCAAAATTTAAGTCATGTAATTTTTCATGCATGTACGGTTTGTATGGTTCAAAGTTCTAACATGTCCCGATAAAATGTCACTACGCCACAATGCTTTTTCGTGTCGGTCAAAATCAGTTTATCGCAGCAGTCAAAGGCGTCCACTGCGATGATAAGACCACGGTTAATCAGGCTTTACCGTGGCAGTCACCAGCGCCCGCTGCGGTAAATAGCATTAACCGCAGCGGGCACCCTACAACGCCTGCTGCGGTTAATGCTATTTACCGTAGCGGGCGCTTAAGCCGACCGCTACGGTTAATATAATAACCGTAGCGGGCAAGTTACAATGCCCGCCACAATTAAATTTTTTAATTAAAAAAAATAAAAATGCAGTTTCACAATCTGGATTCAATATTTACAGATTTCATACAATAACCAGAATTCATAGCATAGATAAAGATCATATATATATACATTGAACATCCATACACAAATTCAAATTCACATACCCAAATATCCATACACAAGCACATATAAGTTGTTGTCATCCACCATATACACAAAAGAAACCAAGTATTACATATCAAATTCAAAGTTCCACTTGGTGTTTGTAATCCGCGGAACGGAGCATGGTGTCCCACTTCCTGAACTTCTCAAACTCAAGTAGAACCGCCAGGTCACCCTCATCGTCGAAGAATTCTTGCCCTTCGAGCACACAGTTCTCTAGTAGGAACTTACAGATGTCCGCCTTGAGTTTCTTGAAAGCAAGTTTGTCTCTCGTAATGTATTCCCAATCGTTGATTCCCGCCTTGAGCTTCTTCCAGCTGCTGGTGTACTCCTTGCACTGCCTTAGGTGTGCGCAGGTGTACAAGCCACATGTCTTTGATCCATATGGTTGTTTAGCGCACTGCACGATCGAAAAATAAATGTTAGAACAATACATATAAATGAAAACATGACTGAATATTTGGAATACTTACGGGGAATTCACGTCGAATCTTTAAGTGGTATGAATGCTTCTTCTTGAACTTTTCACTTCTTCGATCCCAGCATTGGGGTTCCTTTAGGTATGCCCTATAAGCACTGTACGAAATGCATTAGTGTTAGTTAGCAACAATTTGAATACGTACGATATAAGCGTAAATGATCAATAAGCTTGGTGACTTACGTTTTCAAGCAATCTTCGAAGGCCTTGTACCCTTGTCTATTTGGTACCCTCAATGAGTCAAATATGCATGCCCTACCATCTTGAGGATAGATGAGAAATGCAACCCAGTGGCCATCGACTTGGCCCTTGCTACACCATTGAAACAAAATACAGGTTACGACGACGATGTAAGTTTATGATCCTAGCCACTTAGCTCTATGTACATTTTTGACTTACCCAAAGTGGTAAGCCGCCTTGATACAGTGCGGCCCATCCGGGTGAACCTTCTTCATCACTCCATTTATGTACCTTGACAATTTCTTCTTCTCCTCTTTCATATTGTCATTGTATTTTTGTTGCCTCTGCCGCGTGGTCAACTTTGGATCCGTTATCTCATACCCTTTGATGACTCTCTCAGCAATATGCATTGGAGAGAGGTAGAGAACAGGATGACTCTTTTTGTTGGTTACTATCACCGACGTCCTGCACGGAGAAGTCATTGTGCCATACTAAGTATACAGTTGACCATTTCTATTGCTGAAATCTGTGAAACTGGGAGACTTACAGATTGAATAGGGTGACTTGGACAATGTCAAGGTCTTCTTTCCGGAATAGGTGCCACATGTCGCGGAAGTCTACGGGAAGAGTAATAGTTTCGGCCAAGTGGAAGTACTTCGGGGGAATCTTGATTGTAAAACCTGACATCCCGACTTTTGCCGCTTCCATATACCACCTATGAAATCTCCTTGTTTCCCATAGTTCCTCATCTATGAGCTGTGCCTTAGGAATCAAGAACTTCCCACGCTCATAGATGTCAGGACAGTCTTCGTCCTCCCGAAATAGCTGTCGGCTAGTATTTGGAGGCCTAGAGAACGGTTAAGAGAGTTTAGTAAAGGTTACTACCATTTTATAGGATACAAAGTTGAACATGATATTATGCATCACGATACCGTACCTTTCGAATGTAGTAGTGTACGGCAGCGATTTGGCGCTCATGCCTGGATCCTTCCTTGGTGGGCTCCTTGGTGCCTCCTTGCCTTGTTGCCCCGCTGGCCCTTCCTTGTCCCCCGTTGGTGCCTCTGCACTTCCCGGTGGGTCCATAGGTGGGTCCCCCATAGTTGAATCCACCATAGGTGCCTCTGTATTTCCCGGTGGATCCGGAGTTGGGCCCGCAAGTGGGTCCACAGCTAGACTTCATAATGGATCTGCATGTGGACTATTTGGAGGAGGGGTTGAGCTTGTGCCCATGTCCATGCCCTTGTCCTTCTCCGCGCCATCTCCTTCTCCCTTCTTCTCCCCGCCCTTGCCCTTGTCCCTACCATTGTCCTTGTCACCATCTCCGCTGTCATTCGGATCTTCCGGTTCAGGGGGACAAGATCCGGCAACTGATGGTTGTGATCCGCCGGTGGTCGGCGTTTGAGTTGGTGTCTCCGGGATGATCTCAACGTCTTCTTGATTCCACAAGATTTGGCATCCAATCGCTGTTCCTAGAATTAGGTGTCGCTGTAAGTTAGGATGATCCAATTCATAATCATCCTGATTTGGCGCAATCTAGACGAGGGTCACAACGACATAGTTCTCAGGGATGTCATCTACGTTGATTTCCACAATTTTGTGGACTGGATGTACAATTCCCTCTGCGATAATCATCTTCTTGCCTGACCGCCCGAACGGGACCAGGAGCTAGATATGTAGGATTTCCTTGATGTCTTGTAGCCTCTGCACCAATCGTCTTTCTGGAACTTGAGTGGGAGGTGTGGACAGACGAGCCTGACGAAACATCTGTGACCTCATTGCCACCATCTCGGGGTTGTTGCTAGTGAAGGCCTTCTTTATTCCTTGGCTAATCATTTCGGACACGCCTTCCTCATATCATTTCTGAAAGATTTCTTTCTTGTACCTTTCCCTTGAACGGTACTTGGTAGAGTTGGTTTGCCAGGTCTGAACGAAAAACCAGCTCATCTTGAACTGCATTCCACGAACGCGACCACGATGCTCAGGGGTTCCAAGGCACTCGGTCAACATGTCGTGCCCTCTGCGGACCTCGATGGTGTCCTTGGATTTGGTGGCCTCGATGACAGCCTGCTCCACCGCCTCGAAATGAGGCTCGTTGAACCTGGTCGCGCCTGGCTTGAGCCTCTTCGGAATACGGGCAAAAATGAAGTCCTTTTCCCTAGGATCAACCCCTTCGTAGGGATCGGGAAGTCCTACCTCCTGTCTAGCTTGTTCTTGTGCCCGCCACCGGGGCCTATGACCAGCAAAGCTAATCATGCCCAAGTGGTGGGGATGCTTGTTCTTCTTCGCTAGTGCCCTAAACTTGGCACTCTTTTCCTCTGCTTCAGGTATAGTCCTCAGCCTGACAAATTCGTCCCATACGTGCGCCTTCACCATGGTGTACTTGTGTATGGGTGACTTCTCCTTCTTCAGGAAATCCCTAGCAAGCATGGACTTGAAGTTGCGCCATTAACAGGACGCCACGTGCAGTGCCCACTCCTTGTATTCGGCCATGTCGGCGCCTTCTGGATAGGAGAATTTCCTAATCACCTCGCCCTAGACATTCTTCTTGATATCGTCTGGGACAGCATGCCAGGTCGACCAAGTGATGAGCACCTTCTCCCTGACTATGCAACCCACCTGGTTGCTGTATCGGCCGATGACCTCAAGCGGCATCAACGGGTTTCCCTCTGGCCCCACCATAAGGATCATGTGGACATCGTCATTCAACTCCCTCTGGTGCCTCCCATGTTCCCCCCTCCTCCGTTTCACCCCCTTAGATTTCGCTGAGGATGATGTCGTCGAGCGAGTAGGAGCGGGAGCGGGAGCGGGAGCAGGGCCTTCTTCATCCCTGACCTCTTCTTCCGCATTGAACTCCAATTGACGAGGCGCAATTGGGATCTGTTCAGGGGCACTAGCATTAATTTTTTCACTTACTGAATGGTAGATGCCAAAAAACCACCTAGAGTATCACTACTGGAAACTGAAAATTCCCTGTCGGGTGAAAACCGACATAAAAATAGAAGATACCGACAGAAAAAATAGAAAATCAATTTTTCTGTCGGTATATACCGACAGAAAAACACCGCCAGAAATAGAGCGACAGAAAAATACAATTTCTCTGTCGGTACTCAATTTTCTCTGTCGGTGTCCCATTTTTTCTGTCGGTTCTAGCGTTGACAGGGATATACTGAGCTACCGACAGGGAAATTCTGAGCCATCGGGTCTAGAATCCCTTGTGACCGACGGAAAAATGTAAATAAACCGACAGAAAAAATGCACTTCCATTTCTACCAGTGCCATTATATTATAATCAATAGAATAATCTCAAATTTAACTTAGAACCATTTATATTGAAATCCACATAATATATCTCAAATTCAATGAAGAGATCATTTACTACACAAGGCACATGGCTAGATTCTCCAAATGACATAGAAAACCAATCCACGCTCAAACATTATCAAATTCAAAAATGGCATCAACAGTTAGAAATATCATAAGTAATTTGGTACAAACCAACTTTCCAAACAGTAATAATCTACACTACTCTACTCTAATCTTCACACCACTGAGTTAGCCTATATTGTACGACACGTCCTTGCACAGTTTGTCTTTGTTTGAACAAAACCTGTAGAAATATAAAGAAAACTTACATCAGATGCCACATACTGGAGCATCAAAAGGCAAAAATGAGGATAGGAAAACCTGTACAGTTTTAGTTTCACACTTTGACTAGACCTGTTGGTAAACTAAAATTAAAAGAGCAGAAACTTCACCTGAACTGTCAATAAACTTGCTTCTCCTGCCGAATTGATGTATATTAAACTGCACAATGAAAAATAGTTGGCATGGGGGTAGAGTAACATCAACCTAGAGGCAAAAAATGGAAACCATAGAAAGGGAGATATCTAGGTTAAGTCATGATGAGGCCTTGTCTCAATTACGGATAGAAAATCAATGCCAACTTACAGATGTGCCTTTTAACATATCTACCAATTACGTACTTACTGGTTATGTTTATGAAACCTGATGTTTCATTGCACAATGATTTTCTCCCAACTTTCATGATAATGGTCTTGCAAAATTACTGGCATTCTATACATTTAAAGCCATTAACCTTAGAGGATGATGCATATCATCTATTCATCTAATACCTACAGAACCTAATCTCTGAAAGCAAGGCACTGAAAGCAAGAAAACTATTTTTTTCTGGCACCTTGTCCTTGTCATATAATTGAAGAGAATCTGTTGTGCTCTAATGCCCTGCTGTGCATCCTTAAGATGGCCTGCTGGCTGCTGCGTAGCCTAAAAAAAGAAAGAATGCATCCGTTTCTTAACATATTGATTTTCATTATTCCTAACAGATTAATTCTCAGATATTCCTATCATGTCTCTAATCTAATAAATGCATGAATAGTCATAAGATGAATCTTATACCTACTAGAGATATCCTTTCTACAGATCTTGCATCAAAGTAGTTTGAGTAAAAATAATTTTGCTCAGTTGATGACCAGCACACATCATCACAAAATTCATCCTCAAATCAAATCACTAACATTCCCCACTCAAATCACGTTTTTTTTCTGTTCCTATGATAGAAAAAACAGCCAACAAGCATTTTATCAAAGAAGTTACAAGCAAGTAGATTAGTCATTAGCCGTATACCACATAGCAGCAAGCAGACTCGCGTGGCTGAAAGAAGGTAGATTCAACAAGCCTCACTTTACCTCTCCAGTGAAGGAAAAGTAGCACGCAAAAGGCTACAGCAGATCAACAGCTCCAACCACCGGTCTAGGACTCCAGGTGCTGCTGCTCGCTATCCAGAAGCCAGATCCAGGCCGGACGCAGTGAGATCGAAGCGGACCATTTGTACGTACATATATACCCCAAGTCAAAGAGATGCTTAGTTCCTGAACAAATATATCCCAACGCAAGAACTTAACTAAAAGAACTGAACCATCTGTACATATATATACCTCTGCGCCTACCACACACCAAATCCAGAAGCAAACCAAAAACTATAACAAGACAACGAATCAATAGCTGATTACTATGCTCCACCATGATGACCAGGAGAAGCAATTGAAACGGGAGAAGAGTTGACAAACTAACCGGGTCGGCTACCCAACCTCTCCGGACGGACGGAGCGGCATCTCGCGTGGTGGGCGGAAGCAGGAGGGTTGCCGCACCATGCGCCATCTGGAGCCTGCGCCCTCATCTCCGTCTCCAGGGCCCGGCCGTCCGCCATCCAGATCGCGCCTCGCTCACCGGATCCGGACGCTGCGATCCTAGATCCTCCCAGCTCTACCGCGAGTGCTAGGAGCAGCGACGAGAGCAGGGGCGGCGCCGGGAACTCGGCTAGGGTTTGGCACACTTCATTATATATGCGTGCGGGAAAACCACGGCCTCTGATGGGCTGCCTAAAAGGCCGCCGTGGCCCAGGCCCACGTTAGCTACAAATTTCAGTTTTACTCGCACCTCAAAAACCTTTCTCTGTCGGTCGCCAGATTACACACAAACTAATTGTAATTTTTCTGTCGGTTTCTTCATTTTTCCTGTGTGTTTCGTGGCGACCGACAGAACATATACTATTTTTCTGTCGGTTTCTTCATTTTTCTGTGTGTTTTGTAGCGACCGACAGAATATATACTATTTTTTTGTCAGTGGCTTCGGTACCGACAGGAATATTTTAGTTTCCAATAGTGTATGCTTCTACCTCACGCTTGGCGCCAGCGGTTGGTCCTTCAATCTGTGGAGCTCTTCTTTTATACTCATACTTAGTCCCTTTCTGTGAATCAGAGTCAGCATCACCCTTAGCCTCAGCCTCATAGTCCGGATCATCGTCCTCCTCTGTATGGATCTTCTTTGGCTGTGGTGGTGTAATGGACACCTGGCTCTCGTATTCAGTCGAAGTAGGTGGACTAGGGGTAGGGTCCCTCCATTCGTTGAACGGGTCCTCTGCCGCCATTTGAAGTTTCACTAGAGGTAACTTATATACATGAGACGTTTCAGTATAGTACAAGTACAAGAAGTAGAGTATAGTAGAAGTATCTAGAGTAATTAGTAGTAGTGCTAGAGTAGTAGTAGAAGTAGTATAGTACAAGTAGTAGAGAAGTAAAGTATTAGATGAGTAGTAGAAGTACAAGTAGTAGAGTAGTAGAGTACAAGTACTGAAGAAGGGAAGTAGAAGTAGTAAAGTAGAAGAAGCACCGAGGGAAGTACAACTAGAAGAGAGTAGTAGAGAGTACAAGTATTAGATGAGTAGTAGAAGTACAAGTAGTAGAGTAGTAGAGTACAAGTAGTGAAGTAGGGAAGTAGAAGTAGTAAAGTAGAAGAGCACCAAGGGAAGTACAACTACAAGAGGCCACAGTAATAGCGCATCACAGGCAGTGACCTTCACCCATGCTCAGTGAAAAAATAACAAGGCATCATAGGCATCATAGTGACAATGGACATCATAGGCATATCATAGGTAGCATCATAGAAGGCATCACAGGCATCACAGAGGAGAAGGTAAGCAAACCGAGGGGGAGCGGAGCACCAACGGCCGGGGAGCGGAGCAACGAGGAGCACCGAGGGGCACCGAGCGGAGAGGAGCACCGGCGGCCTGGGAGAGGAGCACCGGCGGGCACTGAACGGAGAGCGAAGCACCACGGGGCACCTAGCGGAGAGTGAAGCACCGGAGGAGCACCGGCGGCCGAGGAGCAGAGCACCGGAGGAGCACCGGCGGCCGGGGAACGGAGCACCGGAGGAGCACCGAGCGGAGAGTGGAGCACCACGGAGCACCGAGCGGAGAGCACCGAGCGGTGAGTGGGGACCGAGCGGAGAGCGGAGACCGAGTGGAGAGCGCGTGGAGCACCGAGCAGAACCGAGGGGCGGCGGCGGCGGCGGATTTGGGCAGCTCTTCAGGGAGAAGAACCCTAACTGCTGCGATGAAGAAGACCTTGCTCGGGCCCACACCGTATATATAGAAGTCATTTACCGCAGCGGGCGTTATAAGGTGCCCGCTGCGATAAATATTAACCGCAGCGGGCACCTTATAACGCCCGCTGCGGTAAACCGTTTCTCAATGTCTCCTAGTTTTTAGTTTTTAAAATTGCAATAAATACCTATTTGCTTTCATAACTAGTTTTTATTACATGTCATTTTGATATATATATATATATTCATACAAGCTTTTATAACCATAACCATTTGCTTTCATAACCAATTGTCCATAACATGTCAATTCATTACATAACCACTGCCTCAATTCATTGCATAAGTTCTCTACTACTATAAATACATCTCATTTGGGTACTAGCGCTTTCACGGATCGCACCTCACCATCGGGGCGGGCCCAGGGCTTAAGACCCCTCTTGTTGCAACGATCCTCGACGGCCTTGACCTTCTTTGGTAGATCGGTGAAAAGTTGGAGCTCTTCATAGTTGTTGTATTGTTGTGGACTCTGGACACCATCAGCTCCCACGATCCTCTGCTTTCCAGACACGACCAAGTGTTTCTTTGTGTCCTCTGGATAGATATAGTAAGCCACTTGCGCGACATTTGTAGCAAGTACCCACTGATCATCTTTATATCTGGTACTTTTGAGGTTCACTGTGGTTAACCCTAATCTGTCCACAACAACTGTTTTTGAGTTAACCCAGTCGCATCGAAAGACACCTATGCAAAGGTCTTTTCCATAGTCAAGCTCCCATATTTCGCCAACCTGTTCATAGCATTTTGTCCTCGTGTTTGTGGCCCCGTCGAGTCCTTCGTATCGAACACCGCTATTCTGTGACGCGCTCTTCTTGTCCTTGTCTTTCGTGTGGAACCTATACCCCTTCACATCGTACCCTTGCCAAGTCGTAACTTGAGGGGATGGCCCTTGTATCAACTTCTTCACGGTATCCATATCTTCATCAGGGCATCCTTCCAGGGGGATGCATTGCTCTTTAAGCCACTCTATGAAACTGCTCTTGTGATGTTTTTAGACCCATTCCTCCGTGCGTTGTCTATCCTGTGCGGCGCGAATCTCATCTAGGTGCTTTTCAACATATTTGTCCATGCTCACCAACTGATGAAGGATGTTGTAATGAGCTTCTTCCACATATTTGTATGGTATATCGGTGCGTACTTGTCGTCCCATGCACCCCTTCCCGGCGGTTCTGCCCTCGTGCTGATGAACAGACAATCCAATGGCCCTCCCATCCTTTATGTACCTCATACACCAGTTGACAGACTCCTCGGTTGTGTATGCCTCGATCATAGAGACCTCCGGGTAAGCATGGTTATGGACATATCTGTTGAGGGTGGACATGAACCGCTCGTACGTCCACATCTGGTGAAGGGGAATGGGGCCCAGTTGCTTGATCTGATCAACCATGTGTATCATTAGGTGAGGCATAATGTCAAAGAAAGAAGGGGAAAAGCACATCTCGAGCTGGTAAAGGGTCTCCGCGATGAACTCCTTCAGGGCATGCAGTTCAGCTTTGCCGATGACCTTCCATGTGATGCGGTTAAAAAAGTACGACATCCGAGTGATTACCATCTTCACGTACTCTGGACCGATAGACCTGATAACGATGGGAAGGAACACCGTCAGCATGACGTGGCAGTCATGTGAGTTGAAGCCAGCCATTGTGAGGTCTTTCATGCAGACGAGGCTCTTGATGTTTGAGGAGAAACTGGTCAGTACCTTGATACCCATCAACAAGTTGAGCATAGATATCTTCTCATCGCGTCTTAGGTTATATGCTGCACCTGGTATGTCAACTTTACCATTATGAGGTGGTCCTGGGTGAAGGTCATGCCTGATGCCCTGATGGAGAAGATCCATCCATGATTTGAGACCATCCTTAGTCTTGTTCTTGATGTCGAGCAATACACCGATCGTGCTTTCGAAGACATTCTTCTCGAGATGCATGTAGTCGATGGCATGGGGTGTGTTTAGTGTTTTCCAGTATGACAGGTAGTTGAAGAAGATCGACTTCTTCTTGAAAGGAACATGTGGTGTTTTGTCCTCTTCCTCCTCCGTCTTGTTGTCCCGCTTTCGCTTTCTTGTTTATTTTGTCCCTTCCTCTGATGGCTTCTTCTTCTTGCCAAACTCGATAGCATCCATATCCTTCACCATCTCATACACCTTTGGACCCCAGCAAGTCTGTGCCGGTGGTTCACCCTGCAGCTCTACCTGGTTGTCGAAGTATTGATTCATACCAAGTCTTCTATACCTGTGATTTTTGCTTAGAAACCGCCTATGCCTCATGTAAACTGTCTTGTAGGATGCCTTAAGGTAAGTGTGGTATGTCCCATCAATGCACTTTACGCAGCCAATTTTCCCTTTGATCTGCCCTGACAGTGAGAAGAGACCAGGGTAATCGGTGATCGTGACAAATATGATGGCCCTTAGGGTTAACTTCTCCTTGCGATACGCATCAGTCATATCTACCCCAACATCAAATAGCTCTTGCATTTCCTCCATTAACGGTTCTAGGAAAACATCAATATCGTTACTGGGTTGCCTCGGTCCTGAGATCAACATGGCCAACATGAGATACCTGCGGTTTTGACATAGATGGGGAGGTAGATTGTACATGGTGAGTATGACGGGCCAGGTGCTGTGTGAGCTGCTAAGCTCGCCGAAAGGGTTCATCCCGTTAGTACTGAGCGTGAACCGAATGTTCCTTGACTCGTTGCCGAATTCCGGATATGCCTTGATAAATCTTTCCACTGTTGGCCATCAGATGGGTGCCGCAGCATGGCATCATCCTTCTTGCGATCATCTGATGCATGCCAGGACATGAGCTTGGCATCCTCTGGGTACCCGAATAGTGCACGCAGGCGGTCGATCATAGGCAGATACCACACCGACATTGCCAGGCTTCTCCTTTGCGTGTAGCCCTCTTCCTCCTCGTCCTGCTGAGCCGAGATGCGATTTTCTGCAATAGTGCTCTTCTTGCCCCCTTCTTCTTCTTCGGACCACCTCGCAACGACTCGTCGCCGTCTGCATCCACATGACAGCCAGCATTCTTCTTGTATCGACTCGCGGCGCAGTGCGGACAGCTCGTCATCTTCTCATACTTAGTGCCCGGCCGATACATGATGCAGAGGTTAGGGCAGGCATCGAACTTTTGAACTTTCATCGACACTGGATAAATCAACTTCTTTGCCCGATAAGTATTCATGGGAAACTTGTTACCCTTCAGATACGTGGTAGCAAGGTAACTTAATAGCTCATTGAAGTTGTTGTCAGACCAACCATGTCGGGCCTTCATCATCAACATGTGGAGGATAAAACGGAGCACGGTGCACTCTTTCGGACATTCGCCACCATCCTGATACAGAGGATCAAGTGACGCCTGCTTCATCTCTCTGAAATTTTCCAACCACTTTGGGGAAGCATACACAACGTCGTCCTCATCGATGTGCTTCACTAAATCTTCAAAAAGCTGCACATCCTCGGGTTCCTGCACGGTGGCCTCCTGACCACCATCATCATCTTCCATGTCCTTGAGTAGATCCTCCACCGTGATATAATCACAATCATTATTGTCGTTGCAGGCTGGCGCTGTTGTGGCTGAACATGAGACGTGTGGCGCACGTGGCTCTTGGTTCATCGTCGTCGATGCCGAGCTCACTCCAGATGCACCCCCACCACTAGGGTCGACACTTTCGCCGTGCTGAGTCTAGACCGTGTAATTCTCTACGAAACCAAACCGAATCAAATGAGATTGCACCTTGCCATCGTCGGTGAAGGCTGTCAGATTCTTGCAGTGAGAACACGGACACGCGATTGCCATCCGCTTCGATCGGTCACGGTGAGCTCTCACAGCGGCAATAAACTTCCTCACTTCACTGAGATACCGTGGATCAAGTACTCTACTAATCTTGTACATCCATTCTGACCTATCCATATTTCCTGCAAACCGTACACATCAACAACAAAAACTATTAGGCATATAATATTATGAAACTAGATAAAAAAGACACAAGCTTTCTCTTTCCTCCCTTAATCTAGATCTAGATGTAGATCTATAGCTACAGAGCTCAAAAAGCAAAGAAAAGAGAGAGAAAAGAGCATGGGAACCCTCTAAAAGTTTTTAGTCACCTAATACTATGACTCTAGATAAAAAAACACAAGCTTTCTCTCTTTCCTCATAAAACTAGATCTAGATCCAAAGAGGTCAAAAAGCAAGGAAAAGAGAGAAAATAGACCATGGGAACCTTTTAAATACCTCTTATGATGTCCTCCTCCTCCAAAACAACACTCAAAACCTCAATCTTATGGTTTGGTTAAAAAATCGGGCAAAGCCTCTCTCCCCACGAGTTTGGAAGAGAGAAGACTTGAGGAAGAAGAAGGTCAGATTGTAGCTATATATAAACAACATAACCGCTGCGGACTTTGTAATATGACCGCTGCGGTTAACAGTGATTAACCGCAGTGGGCACCTTATGCCGCCCGCTGCGGTTAACCATTGGCGGTCGCATTATGCCGCCCGCTGCGGTAAATGGTTAACCGCAGCGGGCGTTAGGCTGCCGGCCGAGCAGAGCCGGTGCAGGGAATTACCGTGGCGGGCAGGAAGGGTGTCCGCCACGGAGGCCTTTTTTGCAACACTGCGCAAAATCGATTTTGACGTAGTGTGTCTCCTTACATCCCACCTAGGACATATTTATGCAGCATCAGTCCATTTATGGCCAACCAACAATCGCTGCGGTTGGATTTTGACCATGAAACTAAATATATTGGAAACCTTTTGTATGTGGTTTTAATTAACCATCTTGCTGCCTTGTAGGTGGTATTCGCTAACATGGATAACATGTGGCAGTGGGACTCAGCAGTCTACATTTTTGTCCTCTTTTATTAGTCTGTCTGTCTGTCTCTCTCTCTTCTCTCTCTTGCGTATCCTAATTGCATTGTCACTACCGCCTCTGCTCCCACCACCACCTCTTGTCATCTGGGTTCCATCTCTCCCCATGGTTCCCAGCCCATGCACTCCCACCTTCTAGGCCAATGCACGCTTTTGCGTTGGCTGCTCTCATCGTTCCCCTTCTCGTTTAGCCCCGACACCTCTGTTCCAAGCCATAGCCTCTGCTTGAGATCCCGTACCAGTCCTTTTCCCCATTGCCCCCTCCATGTCCCTCTCATTTAATTCTACCTCCCTCTCCGCTTCCGCTAGCACTATCACCTTGCTCATGCACCCGACCAAATCGCTCGATGTCAACAATGCCTTCACCGACATGTACCGCATCTTTCCCTCACTTGAATTCGCTTGGGCACATCACGACACCTTCTCTGCTAGCCCGGATAGCATTGTGCTCCTCCTCACTGAGTTCGCCTCGCTGTCCTACATCCTCTCTAGATCCAACAAAGTCGATGAAGCTAGCATCCCCTCTCTCAGCCGTCAAAGCCATGGAGCCTCATACTGGCCTCCATCATTGTTGTTGTCTTCACCCTTTGCAATGTTAGTACCCTATAGTGCAACTAGTGGAAGCTCTTCTCTACACACTTGCCATGCTTTCCAGGAGCTAGGTGTCACCCATGGCAATCGCCAACATGATCTCCTTATATATTCGTTTTATATTCCTACCAATATTGGTAGGTATTTAGTTATAAAGTTTGGAACCCCTCAATAGCAGTAAGATATATACTTGGGTTAAAAAAACGTGCTTTAGGCAACCCTAATAATTTTTAATACTGGTTTAAGACAACTGGAATTACATATATAAGGGTGAAACCTTTACTAACCATATACTTTATGTGACATACACGTACTATAGGCAAAAACAAAATATGAGAACCTACATATAGTCAACAAGGAAAAAGAGTAGTTATGGCCTGTTCATTTCGCTGAAATTTGTAACGTACCAAATGCAACTTTGAAATTTGAAGAAAGGACATTCCCAAAAGTTGCTTGATGTATTCCTTCCCCTTTGATGGCTCGATGAAATCCAAAGCACTCCATTGGTAAATCAAGTCATCTTCAACAATATTGTGACCTTTTGAGAATATGGCACAATAGGAAAAACATATCCTCAGTTGTTGTGGCATCCTTTGATAACTTAACTTCAACGATGGAAGCACACTGTCCTCAGAAGATTCATTCCAAATATCGCTGTTGTTATTTTTTTTCCATTCCGACAGATCTCGGGATTGTAGCATGTATCCAAGTGCTTGAGCTGCTAATGGCAGACCTCCACACTTCTTAGCAAGATCCAGTCCAATCTGCTCCAAATCGTTTTTATTAGATTTACCTTCATAGTTACTGTATCTCTTAATTATTTCCCAACATGTATCATCCTGCAAAGGCTGTAGCTTGTATGGTCCACTTGTTGAAATTTGTCTTGCAATGCCTTCCTCACGTGTGGTTACTATGACATCTATCATATTGCCCTTCCTACCCACAAGGAGCATATGTTTCAGTTTCCTCAACTCAGCGTGGCCGTTTTCCCATAAGTCATCTAAAACAATCAGAACCTTCTTGCCACGAAGTAGACCATCAAGGCGCTGCTTTATCACCTGCAGACCCCTAATCTGGTAATCCTCATTTTGCTGAACTTCTGTATTTAGTTGCGAAATTATAGATGTTCCTATCTTCAATAAATTATACTCTTGGGACACATAAACCCATACACGATGATCATACTTCTTGAAATTGTCATCATTGTAAACTAGTTGTGCCAAAGTGCTCTTGCCCATGCCTCCAAGGGCATAGATAGCTACAATTACTGTCTCACTATCATCATTGTTCGCACATTCATGTAATAATAAGTTTATGATTTCCTTCTTTTCTGCGTCCCTCCCTTTCACTTCAGGAAAAAAACCTGATGTTGTTTCGTATTCGTCACAACACTGGACAATAGTAGGGCTAGTATCCTGTGTAATGATGAACTTAAACTTCTCAAATTCCTTACTAATTTTGCTGAGTTCCTCTCTCTCACATTCTTCATCCTAGCTATTAGCCATGACAATCTTCTTGTATGAAATTGGGAGACATGAGAGCACCCCTGGCTTCTGCAAGAATATAATGTCATTTATTTTTCAGTTATAAGATACTTA
>CM039132.1:7863668-7888109 GCA_022036555.1 Microstegium vimineum
TTTTAACTTAACATATACATGAAGTACTTTATGTATATTGGATGAAATTTCATAATAGATTTATCTATTAATTACATGAGGATCTGAGATATATTTTTATTGATTTGTATATTTTCTTGAGTTTGGTATTTACTTTATGTTACCTTTCATAATGCAACATACCATATTTTCTATAGTTTTCGGTAATGATAGATGTGATTAATATATAAAAATATTAAGTGATTATTTTAAATCATCTTTCATAATGACTAATATGGATAGTTTAGGTAAAATTTAGAAGGTTAATTTGAATTTTCATTCATAATTGTATATGTGGCGGATTTAGATGCAAATTTAAGAATTATATTGAATTATTTCCAATCTATGGACAGTGAAAACAACATGTCAAATGCCAAACAGATGGCTAATCTGTTTCTGGTTGACAAAAATTTGTCTCATTTTTAGACTATCATGTCTCATTTAAGTTGATAAATTATACCATATATAGACTAACTTTGTTTCTATTTGATTTTTATTAAAATATTGTTTTTTAGCAATATCAAAATATTAACTAACCAATGTCGGCTGATATCTTATTAATACATTACCTAATTGTTAGTTAAAGTGATCGTTAAGGCCTATTATTTATTAAGATATTAACCAACCTTTAATGTGATCGGTAGTATCTGTTAGATATTTTATTAATCAATGGTCCCCCTGTGCGGTCAGTTATTTTTTTGGGCAATTATATAGATAGCGTGAAGACTAATAATATAGTAGTAATAAGGAAAACGTGAAGACTAATATTTTATTAATAATATATTAATAAACAACCTTTAATTTGATTGATACTACCAATTACAATAGATTTATTAACCAATGAGCGTTCAATATTTTATTCCGTGAGACTAGAGTTTTTTTCGGCAATAATACTCTAGGCTATTTTTATTTGTTAGATAGAGGAGAATATATTTTTAAAAGAATTAGATCTAATGGTTATGTATAAAATAGATCTAATGGTTACGGATAGCTAGAGTCTTCTCTTCTGATTAATGGCTAGATGTTTCTGAATAACGTGAGAATTTCTAACATTTATCTTTTTTCGTAGCGCTTCTGGTGAGGATTAACGTGGAGGCTCCGTTGGGGCCTCCAATTAGTAATAGTAAGATGCTCAGGGTTACAGATAAAGTGCGGACAGTTTTAAAAGTTGACTTATATGATGCAGACACCAGTACAGAACCGGCGTTTAACCCCGGTCTGTAAGGGCCTTTAACCCCGGTGCCTGAACCGAGGCTAAGGATTCGGGACTAAATGTCCCCCCTTTAGCCCCGGTTCGTAGGCCCAGTCCCGTTTGATAATACCAACCGGGGCTAAAGGGTGCGCCAGATGGCGCAGGCGGACCACGCGTGGCAGCACCCTTTAGCCCCGGTTGGTTATTACCAACCGGGGCTAAAGACCCTTTTTTCTGATTTTTGTATTTTTATTTTAGTTTTTCAATTAGATTAGGTATTCAAATGTGTGTATTCTACACTTCTAAAACATGTATTCGCTGGTAATGCATGTATTCGTTGTTAATACATGTATTCACACGCTTATAAGTTAGTTTCAAGCATTAAACACAAATAAACTATGAAACTCTATAAGTATAATATATATATATATATATGCACATAAAATTTACATCATTATCTATTGTGACTTAAGACACAACCGCTCTCGTCACTTAAATATTATACAGATGTTCGTCTTGATTTAGCTTGAGTGGTTCGGCCGGGTCGTAATAGTACTCGCCTTGTGGGTTGACCACTTTTTTAAGAAAAAATCCAGCAAGTGTCTCTTGAATTCCTTTGAGGCGGACTTCTTGCAACACTTGTTGCTGCAACCATAGCGTCTTCAATTTGCATTATAAAGAAACAAGTGTTAATATATATAAGATTAATAGTTTTTCTTGCAACAAATAAATAAAATGGATGTATTATATATACATATCATATACTTTTAGTGTCTGATTAATAGTTCTTCTTGCATACACTGTGAGGTACTCGCAAACGTAGTATCCACACAGATTATTGCCTTGTGGCTGCCTTAGAACCTACTGTAAGATATGAAAAGATTACTATCGTCATCATATGCATATGTTAAAGCATGATAAGGTAATAGATTATGAGAGCTAGTAGAACTTACATTTAGCAGACGAGGACCCTTTAGTGGCACTTCCAGTTTCGGACGGTGTTTCGGGACCAACCAAGCCCAAACCCTACTCAATAATTGGATCATTAGTTAAATAACTCTTGTAGTGTAGTTAAAGAGCAGGAATCCATATTTAAAGATCAAAGTTACCCCTTGATAATGTCTATCATATCTTGGTAATCTCCCTGTGGTTTTCTCAATGAGTCAAAGATTATCAATTGACTTCTGGTCATATCGAAGACTATGAGTATCCAGTGAAAACTGCATTTCTTTATAGAGTCAACATATATATCTTTATGCTGAATTGAGTAATAAGTAAGATAAATTGTGCAAACGATAACAACACTCACCCAAAGTTGTAGGGGAAGAGTATATATTCTCTGGTCTTTTGGTTGACCAAGAACCTCCGAAAATTCCTCTCTGTTTGAGGTATCCATTGATCGCGGGGAGTGTTTGGATCCGAGAATATGATTGATGGATCAATGAAACCAATATCCGTGTCTCCGTTGCGTTTGAGCAATAACATCAAGAATCTGCATATATATGTTTGAGGATAGTTAGTTACTATACATATACATATGCTATAGTCCAATTACTAAAAGAAATGATCACTTACAGACAGTAGCAGCTCATCAGAGATTTGTCTAGAGCGTCCATATGGCATAGTTGGTGGAGCTCACTAAACGGAACAAATATAAGGTCATCGCCCCGGAAGTAATGTTCTTGTCTAATTCTGACGCAAATGCAGTCGTCATCTGGGTTTTTGGTACATGCCTCCATATACCACGAGTTTAACCTGCGCATTTGCGTACCAAGTTCCCTGAGGGCGAATGGGTTGTACAGACTTCTGCCACGTACATAAGTTCTCTTCCACTCATCGACTACAGTGGCATTTGCGATGAGTGCATTTCCTAGAAATTGAGTCGCTGTTAGACCCAACTCCTGACAAGAAGTCTTCCATACCATCATAATTAACTTTGGGGCCACTGTAGTCTTCTAGCACGCTCATGTTTGAACCATATTGATTCCCAACAACTAGCGGGGGCACTGATTGATTCGATTGTTCCCCGAGCTGTGGAACACCCTTCCCTTCTCTTCTCTCTTTATTCTTCTCCTTGTCAATTGCCTTTTTGAGAGTGCGATCATAGTCCGATAGTGGAGAACTCTTCTGAGCATCACGTAGCTTTCTCTTCTTTTCTTCCACCGCTTGCCTTAGAGCTGATTGATGTAAGTAGAACGGCTGTTTAGCTTCATTCCTTGCTTTACGGTCGTCTTCCACTTTCTTGAAATGTGCTTTCACTGAGGCCTTTACTGAAGCATCTATTTCTTCTTCAGTCTTCTCATACGAAAGTTTCGGAGGAATCTTAACTTTCCTTGTAGCTTGCCTCTTTGCTTTTGGTTGGGCGGCCGACACCTTTGCTTTTGTGGCGGTCCTCTTCTTTGGCGATGGGGCTGGTTTTGGCGTTGGAGAACGTCGTGGAGGCGATGGGGCCGGTTTCGGCGTTGGAGAACGTCGTGGAGGCGATGGGGCTGGTTTCGGAGATGGAGACCGCCTTGGAGGTTCTGGGGACGAAGCCGTGTCGTGCATTTCACCATCATCATCTCTCGCAACACTATGACCACCAGGTGATGAATGGTGACTTAGGTCTCTGAGTGAGGTCCTGCAGTGAAAACAATGAGTGTGAATAAAGTATCGCTATTTAAGTCTATGCAAAGTTAGTGAAAAAGAGCTAGGTATATATGATTCACTTTCATTCCCACCTAGGATGACGAGGAGGAGGCGGTGACGGTACAATAGGAGGTGATGCCTCAGGAATAATGATATAGCGCTTGCGCCAACAAATAAATGTCTTCTCCGCTTGTCCTAAAGTCGTCTCCCCATCACCTCCTTCAATGTCAAGCTTAAAATCGCGATGACCTTTTTGAACTCTATCCATCGAGACACGAGCATATCTAGCTGGTATTTTTGACCCATGGCATAGTGGTGTCTTCGTAGGGTCGATAGGAGATACAACACCGGTAGCCACCATGATTGTGGTAGCCCCCTCTGGAATGTGCAGCTCACATGGTGTATTCGGTTCTGTGATGTCATCCATGGGGAAGCGTAGCTTTGCGTCATCACCAGGTTGAGGCACTTCCGTGGAAGCACAACTGCTTTTCAACTGAGCTGATGGGCTGATGTTGACTTCCGGTACTGATCCAGTACTTTGCATTCGGCTCATTACTAACTCCACTTGCCTTATGATTTCTTCGCTCATTCTCGCTTCAAGTTTCTCTTCTCGCTATTTTGCTTGAATAGTTGTTTTGCGTGCTTCACTAAGCATTTGCGACATACTAAGTTTCATAGCTTCCTCCTCTTTCTTCTTTCTCTGACGGCTTCTATATGTATCTTTGTCTTGAGGGAAGGCATGCTTCCACGACACCGCACCATGACCTCTCGTTCGCCCACCGTGTTCCGCAGTCCCCAGGGCATATGTCAGCTCATCCCTATCTCTATCTGGTGACCATACTCCTTGTTCCCTCAAAGATTGAGCGTAAACCAGTTTCCTTGCTGCTTCTGTGAGTCCTTCGGTATATGTTAATCTCCCGGTCTGAGGGTCAAGGCCTCCCCTATGACCAAAAAACCACCACTTACCATGCTCAGACCAGTTACCCGATTCTAGTTAGATTCCCCTAGCTTGAAGATCCTCTTCTTCTTTTTCCCACTTAGGAATGGCAGTAATGTAGCCACCTGATCCCAAGTGATGGTGGTATTTCTTTTCATGGGCATTCTGTTGGTTCTGTAGCGCTCATGCTTCGCCCTCTTCGGATGTCTTGAAAGCTACAAAGTCATCCCAAAACGGTCTCAACTTGACATAGGCCTTATTGTTGAAATCTGGAGTAAGGTTCTTCTTGATAAATTCGGTGTGCAATTTCTTCTTCCAGGCCTGGAATTGTGTTGCTATCTTCTTCATAGCCCAGTCCCTAACTCTCCCCTTCAAAGCTTCATCTTCTATATCGAGCGAGAAATGTTGAAGGACTTCTTGCCAAATTAGTTCCTTGTCACGATCAGAGACAAAACTAATATCAAGACGTCCTTTCCTTTGCCGCCATTCACGAGCACTGATCGGAAGCCTATCCCTTACAAGGTAACCACAGTTGTTGGCAAATCTATGTGCATGTGGTCCAAGTACTGCCCCTGTTTTCTCGTCAAATTCTGTGATAATGTACCGACCCTCCAATGGCTTCTTCGGGCCTCGTACTTTTTTACTCTTCCCCGTAGTTGTCGTTGATGCAGACGGCTATGTATGTAGACACACAAAACTTAGTGTAATTATTTTGATTTTCATGTATACACAAGAGATTATAGACATATATATATACCTCAGCAACATTTTCTTGCGCGATATTTTCTTGCTCAACATCTTGCGCAAGGTACTGACTTCCGTCATCTACTTGATTGGTGTCATCTACTATTTGATCAGTGCCATCGTTGATCATTGAAAACAAGAAAGCCTCCATGTTGTCATTCGGGTCATCCATCTATCAAATCATATATATACATGTTTACTAGCAATAATGGAAGGTCAATATTTCTCTAGAGTAGACACTTGGGGTAGACACTTAGTCTTTATGTGACTAATAAAAGGGTTTAGGGTACACATACACTTAGTGTTATTAGGCACACTTGGGGTACACACTTAGCTTATATTAGTCTTTGTGTGACTAATAAAAGGGTTTAGGGTAGACACTTAGTGTGTGTGTGTGTAGGTTTGGGGTAGACACTTAGGATGTATATCTATAGGGTTTAGACACTTAGGGGTTTAGGGTAGACAATTAGTGTGTGTGTGTGTAATAAAAGGGTTTAGGGTTTAGGGTAGACACTTAGGATGTATATCTATAGGGTTTAGACACTTAGGGGTTGAGGGTAGACACTTAGTGTGTGTGTGTAATAAAAGGGTTTAGGGTAGACACTTAGGATGTATATCTATAGGGTTTAGACACTTAGGGGTTTAGGGTAGACACTTAGTGTGTGTGGAATAAAAGGGTTTAGGGTTTAGGGTAGACACTTAGGATGTATATCTATAGGGTTTAGACACTTAGTGTGTGTGTGTGTGTGTGCAAAACCCTAAACAAGTGTGTGTGTGTGTGTGTGTGTGTGTGTGTGTGTGTGTGTGTGTGTGTGTGTGTGTGTGGAGGGTTTAGGGTTTAGGGTAGACACTTAGGGTTTACATGTATATCTATAGCAATAATGGAAGATACATATATATATATATCAAATCATATATAGAAATAATGGAAGGTCTATAATGGAAGGTCTATATTTCTCTAACAAATCTATATTTCATAAAACTAGAATATATTACTAACATAAATCAATTTCATAAAACTAGAATATATTTCTAACATCAATCAATTTCCTAAATCAATTTAATAAAACTAAAATATATTACTTCTTCCTTTTTTCTCCTTCTTCTTTCTCTAGCTAAGTGCTAAAATCTATTTCTAAAACTAATGGAAGGTCTATATTTCTAAAACTAGCAATATAATTAAGATACATATATATCATATATAACAATAATGGAAGGTCTATATTTCTCTAAGTGCTAAAATCTATTTCTAAAACTAAAATCTATTTCTATTTTATTACACACAATTCACCTTCTTCTTCTTCCTTCTTTGATCTTCGATCTTCTTCTTCTCGATCTCCTCTTCACCTAGAAAAACATTTAGAAAACAAGAAACTAATTAATAACATAGAATATTATCAATTTTCCTTTTTTTCTAACAAATCCATTTACAAATTTATAAAAGCATTTACTAATTTTTTTCTTTTTTCTTTTTTCCTTTCTTTCTTTCATCCTTCTTCTCTCTCCCTACCTTCTTCCTTCTTCCTGCTTCTTCTTCCTTCTCCTCTTCTCCTTCTTTCCTCTTCTTCCTTCTTCCTTCTTTCTTCTTTCTTTTTCCCTTTCTTTCTTTCTTTCTTTCTTCTTTTTCTCCTTCAATGGCGAGCCGGCGGCTGGCGCGCACGGTGCAGGGCTCGAGCGCGGCGGGAGGCTGGCAGACGGCGGCGGTGGTGCAGAACCGAGGTTGCGCGGCGGCGGCGATGGAGGATCTCGATCGGAGTGGTGCCGAGGACGGCCGTGCGGGCGTGAGCCGAGGCGAGGCGAGGAGGGGCCGTGCGGGGCCGGTGCAGAGGCGGAGGTGGCGCCCGGCGGTGGCGCAGGGTGGCGAACGGCGTCGGTGGCGCAGGTGGCGGTGGCGGATTATGGAGCTCGATCGACGTCGGTTGCAGCAAAGAAGACAGATGAGGAAGGAGAGTGTAACACCCAAATTTTTGCTTTGAATTTCAAATAATAGAAAATGATTTAATTATGGAATTGTGTGAGCATTTCATTTAGTGGATTATTAAAATTCTTGCAAATAAAACTTATTCTAGTTTAGAAACTTGTTGATGCACTCATGCATTTGCATATTTTCTTTGCTTGTTTGAATTTACAAAGCTCAAGTTTCAAATGGTTTCAAATTTATTTTTGAAAGGAATTTGGAAAAGAAAAAAAAATGCCCAGCCCACCTCTCTTTCTCCCTCCCTCACTCTTTCTTCGGCGCGGCCCAGCAGGGACCGGCCCAGCCCGAGCTCCATCACCCTCCCCCTCTCACTGACACCGCAGGGTCCACATGTCGGTGCCAACTCCCTGTCTCTGCTCTCTCTTTCTCTCTCTGCCGGGTGGGACCCATCTGTCGGCGCCGCCCAACCCTCTCTTCTCTTCATCTCACTCGCTGACTGGATGTCCCCACCTGTCGGCTCTTTCTTCTCCCTCCCCTCTGCTTCACGGGACGCCGAGCGCCGTAACCGCCGCGACGCGCACGCCGCTCTGCTCGCTCGAGAACACGCGTGGACGCGTGGAGCACGGCAACCGCCCACGTCCCTCATCCTCTCCCCTCTCTCTGCGGCTTGGCCCCAGTTGGCAGTCGTCTTCCACCTTCCGCGAAAATCGGACGCGTGCGGACGACAACCGCCGCACGACGTCTGCCCCGCTCCCACTCCCCGCATCTCGCCCTTGAATCCGCCAGCAACCGCACGCTCCCTCTCTCGCTATAAAGCGGAATGCCGTGCGTCCTTTCCCCCTTTCCCCTCTGAGCTCTCACTTTCCGCCGAACGCCGCTGCCGTCGTCGTTGTCGCGGAGAAGCATCACCGGAGTCTAATCCGTCTGGGTGAGTGCCGTTCCGAGACCGCGAACTCCCCGCGAAGCTCCCGGCCTAACCTCTTTCTCTGTGTTCCGTCCTTGGACGCAGAACACCCGACGCCGTGGACGCGGAACTCTCGGACGCCGCCGCGACACCGACCGCCGCTCTTCGCCGTCAAGCCATCCCGAGCCATCTCTGTCCTAATTGAAGTCTCGGTGAGCTTCGCCGTTGCCCTCTCTACCTCCCCGTCCGCTTAATTCGGTCAATTAGACCCTGTACGCGCCATCCCTCTACACACCGAGACCGTCGGCAATGGCGCCGCCGTGGCCAGCCCTCTCGGTGACGCTCTGTCGTGTCCGAGCACCCCTCTAGCACCGCACTGACACATTGCACGTTCCTAGCCCACCAATTTGATCTCTACAGCACTGTGTCGACCTGTCCGCACGCACAGATCGCGTTCGGTCATGGCGCCGCCGCGGACTTCCCTGTTCCGGCATAGCTTCGCTCCTTTTGGGTTCTCTGTTAAACTCGCACGAGCGTGTAGTAAGTTTCGGTGCAATTGGTTGAACGTGCGGCACTCGGGAAAGTCTTCCACGCGTTCGCCGACGAGCCAGAGCCACCGGGAACCATGGCGCCGCCTCTGTCCGTCTCCCCGCGTCCAACCGAGCACGCCATGAGCTTCGCCTCGTCCCCCTCTTTCTTCTCATGCGATCGGCATTCGAAACAGGCACCGGACGAGTCTTTCCGGTGGAACTCCGGCGAGCCCGGCGCTCGGGAGCCACGGCGCCGCCGCGCAGTTCTCTGCTCCGGCCGCCGTTCCCCCTCCCTCTCCCATGGATCTGCTCTGAACCGTCCATTTCCCGATCTGCGCTCACGATTAAATCCCCCGAAGGGGTATACACCTCGGTCCACCGTGGACCCGTAGACCCTCGGGCCCACGCTGACTCAGCCGGTGCGTGCACTGTGCCCGTGGACCGCCCTATCCCGAGCCGCCGCGTGGCAGCTCTGCCGACCCCGCGTCGCAGCGCTGGCGCATTTCCGGGTTTACGTCTTCTCGGTTCAGAAAACGTATTCCTTCTCGGTTTATTCTAAAAATAGAAATCTGATATTTACAATTTTGCCACTGCAATAAATTGTTTATAAAGTCTTCATTTTAACTCCGATTTGGACGATTCGAGTTGCGTTAGGTTCGTAATGAATTTCTCTACATGTTAAAACATCTGTTGCTCATGTTTGAATTATTTTATTTCCATGATAATTCAAATACTAAAAATGCTCCTAGAGAACCAGTTAAATTCATATCTTTTGCGTTTTAAATCCGATTTTCGTGAAATTCGTGTTGAAATGATCGTAGCAATGCGTAGTACCTTTTTTATAAACTTTTTAACTCTGTTTATTGTTATTGGTGTACTGTTCTAATGATAGTCTTGTTTGCTTTGTATGTATGCAATTGGAATGCGTGTTGTTGCATTGTCTTGATCGAGTTCAGGCAGTGAGGAGTTTCCTGGTGATCAGGAATTCTTTGACTAGGAGTGTTTTGACCAGCAGGACTTTGAGAACCAAGGCAAGTATAGCATGGGACTTTCCTTGTTATCCTAGTCACTATAATTATCATTTCATGTGCATGTGATAACTTGATACCCGTAGCTTAATTCCCTAGAGTTGAAACCTTTACCTTGATTCCTATGGGTGTTGCATATGGATAGATGGCTAGTGCTTTACATAAACGAATACTTGATCCCTGCCAAAGGTTAAAATGCTATGAATGAATTGGTGATCTTGTTATGACAATTGGAACATAACCCTTTTATTAACTCACTGTTGGCAAAAGCTGGGACTGACAGTGCTTCCGTGGGAGCTACATGGCTCTGGCTTTAACTTAGTAGTAGGCTCTTTTCTAGCTCGTTAGCGGTTACCCGAAAGGGCGCATTAGGCTCTTGCCGAGCTGGTTATAGTGCGGCCTCTGTCCGAGTTTGAGCGTAGGCTGCGGGTCGTTATGCTACTCGGAAGGGGAGCTCTATCGCCCCTTGCCAATCCTAGCGGCCCTAATCTTGTTAGACGAGATACTATGAAAGGTTTCATAGTGAACCCCGCCCACTCACCTTGGCAGTGTTATGGGAGTAATTAACCCGGGCAATCGGGGCATCACGACTCACGGGTAAAGTTGCACAACCTCTGCAGAGTGTTAAAACTGAAGTATAACATAAAATGTATAACATAAAATCTTTTACCGTCTGTATAATATCAAATATAAATGTAACTAACTATTAGTATTTGGTTAATTGAAAAGTATATTGTTCAATTAAAAAAACTAAAATGCTTGGTTACCAACAGGAAATTAGTTTATGCATTATTTTAACGTTAATCTTTTTATTTTCCACGATTAATTGTCGAATTATGCGATAAATAAGTTTACCATTAAATAGGAAATTATTAATGAGACACTAAATGACCTCATATGAAAAACTTTTGAATACAAAGGTTTCATATGAAAAACTTTTGAATACAAAGGTTTCACTGACAAATATAGATCTTCATTAGTCACTAAATGACTACAAAAGAATTGTTAGTAAACATTAATTAGTCACTAAATGCAAGATTGTCCAAATACAAATGTAGATCTTCGTTATTTGACCAAACTTAGCAAAAATGACCAATACACATGTCACTTGATTGACATCACACTGCTAAGCTAGCTACATCAAGCGGGCACATTAGTGATCTTCTTCTTGACATATGTCCCTTGGTCATGATCATGTCGTAACCATGGAGTGTCCTCGGCATTTAGAATTATGCTTGGGTCTTTGGTCACACTGAATGGCGCAATTCGGTCATCCCTTTCGTAAAGTTCTGACATGTCTGAGTTGTCCTCAATTCCCAAAATATTTCTTTTCCCTGAAAGAACTATGTGACACTTGGGCTCATTGATGATTGATTTGTCATCGTTCTTTCCTTTCTTTGGTTTTGTAGACATGTCTTTTACATAGAACACCTGATTCACATCAGCAGCAAGGACAAATGGTTCGTCTTTGTACCCAATAGTGTCGAGGTCCACTGTTGTCATCCCATAATCCTTGTCAATTGTCACCCCGGCTCCGGTCATCTTCACCCATTGGCACTTAAACAAAGGGACTTTAAAATTAGGTGCATAGTATAGTTCCCAAATCTCAACTATGCGGCCATAATATGTTTGCCTTTTTCCATTTGGGTCAATGGCATCTATGCGGACACCACTGTTTTGGTTGGTGCTCCTTTTATCTTGGTCTACCGTGTAAAATGTATTTCCATTTATCTCGTAGGCTTTGTACGTGAGGATGTGCCACGATGGTTGTCTAGCCAACAAATACAGTTGGTCATCAATACTGTCATCACCGAGACATTTTTTTTGCAACCAATCGCCGAACGTTTTCATGTGTTCACGCATAATCCAAGCTTCATTCTTCCCTGAAAACTGGGATCGTAGGAACTTCTTGTGTACCTCAACATAGGGCTCCACCATGGAGGAGTTTTGAAGAACTGTGTAGTGTGCTTTGTTGAAATAATCATCCCCGTATCGATATATGTTTTCTTCCCTAGTGTTCCTTTCCCACTAAGTCTCCCCTCGTGTCTTGATTCAGGAACACCAATCGGGTCAAGTTCGGGAATATAGTCAACACAGAACTCAATGACCTCCTCTGTCCCGTAGCCCTTGGCGATGCTTTCTTCTGGGCGAGCACGTTGGTGAACATATTTTTTCAGGACTCCCATGAACCTTTCAAAGGGGAACATGTTCTGTAGGAACACAGGACCGAGAATACTAATCTCCTTGACCAGGTGAACTAGGAGGTGTTCCATGATATTAAAGAAGGATGGAGGGAAAACCAACTCAAAGCTGACAAGGCACTGAACCACATCATTCTCTAGAGCAGCTAGTTCCATTGGATCGATTGCCTTCTGAGAAATTGCATTGAGGAATGCATATAGCTTCACAGTGGCTAGACGTAAATGTGGAGGTAGAATTCCTCTTAACACAACCGGAAGCAATTGCGTCATAAGCACGTGGCAGTCATGAGACTTTCAGTTTAGGAATTTCTTCTCTAACACATTTATTATATTCTTTATATTGGAGGAAAATCCAAATGGGACCTTGATGCTGCTTAGACATTCAAACATGCTTTTCTTCTCTTCTTTGCTAAGAGTGTAGCTAGCATGCTTTAAATAATGGCGTCCATCTTCTGTCTTCTCTGGATGTAGGTTATCTCGTTCTTTCATGTCTTGCAAGTCCTGTCGTGCTTCAAGTGTATCTTTGCCTTTTCCATACACACCCATGAATCCTAGAAGGTTCACACAAACATTCTTTGTCAAGTGCATCATGTCGATCGCGTGGCGGACCTCTAGGACATGCCAATAGGGTAGCTCCCGAAATATGGACTTCTTCTTCCACATGGGTGCGCGTCCATCGGCATCTTTTAGAACTGGTACGGCCCCTTCTCCCTTTCCAAAGACTACTTGCACATCCTTGACCATATCAAGTACATCCTCTCCAGTTTGGTTGTGAGGCTTGGTTCGTTTCACTTCTTCTTTATAGTGCTTGCCTTTCTTTCTGGCTTGATGATTCTTAGGAAGAAAACGACGATGGCCAAGGTACACGACCTTTCGACATTTTTTTAGATATGCACAGTCAAGGTCATCAAAACAGTGTCTGCATGCATTATATCCCTTGTTTGTCTGTCCTGAAAGATTACTTAGGGCAGGCCAATCATTGATTGTTACGTACAGCAATGCTCGTAGGTCGAAGTGTTCCTGTTTGTACTCATCCCAGACATGTACACCTGGTTTGCTCCATAAAAGCAGGAGTTCCTCAACTAAGGGCCTCAGGAAGACATCGATGTCGTTGCCAGGTTGCTTCGGGCCTTGAATCAGCACCGGCATCATAATGAACTTCCGCTTCATGCATAACCATGGAGGAAGGTTGTAGATACATAGAGTAACAGACCAAGTGTTATGACTACTGCTCCGCTCCCCAAAAGGATTCATACCATCCGTGCTAAAACCGAACCTTAAGTTTCTTGCGTCTTCTGCAAACTCCGGGAATTCTCTGTCAATTGCTCTCCACTGGGACCCATCAGCAGGGTGTCTCAACATGTTGTCTGCCTTATGGTCTTCTTTGTGCCATCCCAACAACTTTGCATGGTCCTTGTTTCTGAACAGACGTTTTAAGCGTGGTATTATAGGAGCATACCACATAACTTTGGCAGGGATTTTCTTCCTAGGACGCTCATCGCCCTCAGCATCACCAGGGTCATCTCGCCTGATCTTATACCACGACGCTTTACATACGGGGCATTCATCCAAATTCTCGTAGTCCTTGCCACGGTACAGGATGCAGTCATTAGGACATGCATGTATCTTCATGATTTCTAATCCCAGAGGGCACACGACCTGTTTTGCTTCGTACGTAGTGGCAGGCAATTCGTTAGGCTTCGGAGGCATCTTTTTTGGATCTTGAGTAATTGTCCAAATGCCTTGTTGGATATGCCATTTTTTGCCTTCCATTGTAGCAACTCCACTGTTGTACCCAACTTATTTTGCCAATCTTCGGCGCTCGGGTATAGTAGTTTCGTGTGATCCTCTAGCATGCGGTCAAACTTACTTTTCTCTTTTTCACTTTCACAATCTCTTTGTGCATCACGAATAACTTCACCAAGACCATCATCTTCAGATAGTGTGTCCTCTGCCCCTGCCACTTCTTCTGCTTCCTCCATTGCAGTATCATTGAAGTCACTGTATTGAGCAATAATGTCGTCAGGGTCCAATTGCTCTTCTTCGTCTTCTTCCATCATAATTCCAGTTTCTCCATGCTTGGTCCAACAAATATAGTTTGTCATGAAACCCGACTTCAACAAGTGTGAGTGAAGAGTCCTTGAGCTACAATATTCCTTCAAATTCTTGTACAATGTGCATGGACAACACATGAAATTACCATCCCGCTTGTTTGCCTCAGCCGCTCTTAAGAAATCATGCACGCCATCAATGAACTCTTTGGAGCGGCGATCTACATTGTACATCCAATCGCGTGTCATTGTCTGCATTATATAACCCAAAACATAATTAAATTTCTCATTTTGGTCAAAAAATGAAGTTATAAAATACCGAACGAAAGGTCATCTACATTAAAATAACATGAGATGGAACACCATCATGTGTCATTTCCGAGTCACACAAATACTAATGTATGCTCTATGAAAGTCTCGACATAGCGTATGCTAAGACCACTAGCACTATACACAGAAAACCTAAAATGCACTTCAGTAGCATAATGATCTCCCGACCAATCCTAACTAAAGCAGACACATCATCATTCGTCTGCTCAACATCGACAGACTTCTTGAGCTGGCTCACTGCCTCATCAGCCTTCGAACCTTCGTGATGTGTTTAACATAGTCTTCCTCCCAGTACCAGCCGCGACATCCAATGCCATCCCACTGAAAATAAAATACAAAATAAGCACTTTAATCAAAACAATCACGAATAATAGGTAGAAATTAACCATAACCATGGAATGTGACAAAATATATAACTCACATTGCGTTCTGGACACTTATAGAAGATCCGACCGTTGTTGACACCCGCCTTCGCCACTCGGTACTCTTTCACAGTCTTTTGCATACACTCGCCACAGGTAATGAGAGGGAGGTCTGGGCTTAGTCACTTTGGAAGCCGATCAGAGGCCGAGTACCCCGAAGCAGTTGTCATCTACACTCTCTATACTCATTTTTCAAACTAGATATTATAAATTCCTCATATTCTAAACAAAGAAAATAAAACAACTAAATTTTACATTTCTCTAAAATCATCAAATGTGTCATGTATACAACTAAAGTATTCTAGGTAGCTACCTTCTCTATCTAAATATATAATTATTTTGAGCTCAAATGGCATATATATAAATCAAGAACAATCCACCATAAATTCATCATTTAATAATATCCTAAAAATCTATATTTCTCAAACTAAGCTAAACTAATCTTAAATGTATGTTGAGCTCAAGTGGCATATAAATCAAGAACAATCCACCATACATTCCTCATATAATCCACAAATTAAATAAATTAATAATATCCTAAAAATCTATAATTCTCTAACTAAGCTAAATAATTCACTAAAATCTCTATTTTCAACTAATTAAACCATAAAATATGGTAGACATAGTACAAATGGAAGGTGTATACTTAGAATACTAGTTTTAGTTGCATTTTTCAAAATATTCAAACAATGTCAAGTGAATGAAGCTTAAAATGGTAAAGAGATAAAATCATAAAGAAAAATCACACATAGACCAAGAAACAACATATGCTGCCGCTAAAATATGAGAGGTTGAAGATAGTAACCTTTGAACGAGTGGATGGAGGCGTAGAAGTGATCAAATGAAGCAATGGCCGAAGAGGAGATGAAGAACAATGAAGAACACACCAAGAACAAGCAAAAATAGAGAGGAAGAAATGAGCTCTCGGGCTCAGGCAGGGGGAGAAGAGAGTTCAAATAGGGGGATCTTTAGTCCCGGTCCATAGAACCAACCGTGACTAAAGGACAAGAAATAGCCACGGTTGGTGCCTTAAATCGGGGCTAAAGGTTTAACCCCGGTTGGTAATACCTTTAGCCCCGGTTGGTAACACCAACCGGGACTAAAAGTCCCCCCTGACAATGTCTGACAACTGAGCCGTTGGGAGGGGACTTTTAGTCCCGGTTGGTGCCAACCGGGACTAAAGGTACCTTTAGCCCCGGACACAATTTCCACCGGGGCTAAAACCGATTTTGGAAATCAGCCAAAGGTGTGTTCTGTAGTAGTGAGAATTTAGGGCACATTTAGATTAACTAGAGCTATTAACTGGAGGTAGGAATTAGTCTAAACTAGTTAAGATTAGTTAGCTAATTGACTAATAACGTACTAGTTGAATTCTAGGCTATAGAATTAGCCCATCATTAGCACCATACTTTGATGGGATGGGGATAAAAATTAGCCATATGGATCCAAATTATTCGTTATTAAAGCACATCAAAAGGCTTTGTATCCCACTGCCATCCCATTTTCTTCTGATCGGCAGGTTATGGTGGGCCTATTTTGGTAAAACTTATAAGTTTCTTAGGTCCAAAATAACCTGAAACCAATAGAGAAATGGCATGATTTTTTCAGCTTATCGTGACCATGATTATTCTCATGGTTCTATTTTCTTCTAAAAAGCAGAAGCTAAACTGACTTACTGTATTTGCGCACCTACAGTACTAAATAGGACCTAAGTGAGCCGGCTTGGCTCCCCATCTATATCGTCTAGCCGTTTCCCATGCGTAACAGGTGGTCGTCTCTCGGTTTTTTCTATCATCGCGGACCTCGTCAATTTTGACGCCTAAGGCCGCTAAGAAAGCGTATACACTATCCGTACTGGGTCAAAATAGCGCCCACACCAGGTATATAACCCATAGATAACAAAAGTAGGTCATATATAATGAATTACATACTTAAACCCATAAAATAATTGATGCGAACATAAAGTTGGCCATCTATTCGTAAAATTTGAGTCGGGCACAAACTTACCTTTTAGATGACATGATAACCCTACATTAATTTCTACTGGTTACTTCCTCTGTTTCAAATTATATGTCGCTTTGACTTTTTTGATTCATCCATTTTGCTATGTATTTAGACATATTATTATAGCAAAATAAATATAAAAAAATCAAAATGACTTATAGAACGAAGAGAGTAGTAAAAGTAAAAAAATAAAAATAAAAAAGAACACCAGCTGACCATGACCCATGTCGCATGGCGCCTAGCCCCAACACCACCACGCAGCTCAACCCAACATACGGACCCTAGCAACGGCAGGTGGTCTAGACTGGACAAGGTCAGATCAGGCAAGAAAAAAAAAGGAAAATACCTCTTTCCATCGCTTAACTTTTACGGAGCAAAACACCTCTTTAAACCATGCATTTTACCTCCCTTGTTTAGTTATAAGCGGTTTTGAAAGTGGGTTTTTCTTTTGTCTTTTCTTATTTATTTCGGTTAAATCTTTAAAAATCATAATAAATCACATAAAATTCATAAAATGGAAAATCTAATTTTGTTTGACTCCACATGAGTAGATCTACACAATGAACATATAATATGGTATGTTTTAGTACAAAGTTTTTGCTACAGGTTTAGATCTAGTTTTTTTTATAATTAATTGGAATAATTCATAATTGAAGTTTCTATGGTCCAATTATGGTGATAGTTTTATGGTAACCTAATTATTGTGTATACTTAAAAGACAGTAAAAACTTTATACTCATTGGATCATGTATCAATATACATAAATCTATGACTAATTGATGCATGATTCAATGAGTATGAAATTTTACTATAATTCAAGCATACAATATTTAGGTCACCACAAATTTTCCATCACAGTTGGTCAATAGAAACTATAGTTATGAATTATTCTAATTAATTATATAAAATAATAGATCTAAATCTACGGCAAAAAATTTGTACAAAAACATAACATATTATATGTTCACTGTGTAGATCTACTCATGTGGAGTCCAACAAAATTAGATTTGCTATTTTAAGATTTTTTTATGATTTACTATGATTTTTCAAAGATTCGGCTGAAATACATAAAAAAAAGATAAAATTGTCTTCAAAACAGTTTATAACCGGGCCAGGGATGTAAATGCACGTTTCAAAAGTTGAGGGAAGTGTTTTGCTTGATTTTGGAGTTCTCGGAGAAAAAAAACAAACTTTCACAAAAATTGAGAGAGAAAAAATGGACTTTTTTCCAATAAAAGAAACAGTGTTTTTTAGCCGGCACCTGATGCGATGCCAGCATCCTGTCAAAATTTTTTGCTCGTGCCCACCCGATAAATAAGTAAGGTTGGACCACACTATTTGTTGGGTTTTCTTATATATATTGGGTCGGGTTTTACCGTGTTATATGTACTAGCAAATTTGCTCGTGCGTTGCAACTAGAAAAAAGAAATAAAATAATTTTAACAGCCATAAAATAGAACAAAAAATTATAGCATAATTGCGGATCTACAAGTGTAGTAGAAGCAAATCTCAAACGCACCGGACGGAGGAACATAATTAGTAGACACAATCTAGGCGGATAGAAAAACAGACAGACAACACAATGGGTACAAAATAATTTAGCAGAAAATAGTGCACAAAAAATAGCAAATGAGTTTGCCTGAAATTTTAGTTTTTATTGTCAGACTCTATATCATTGCTAGATGCGAGTGCGAGGCGAGTGCGAGTGCGAGGGGTGGCGAGATCGTGCCGGGCCGTGGAAGACGGCGCTCGTCATGGGAACGCGGAGCGTCGGGGAGCGCTGAGGCGCCGAGCAAATGGTGGTGGTGGCAGGGCACCGATGAGCGTGCGGATAGCAACGCCGAGCGCGCCGGCCGGTGGTGCCGTGTTGTGACTCGATTACTCATATGAGTTTTGAATATGTGTTTTGAAATTTGAACTTTTTGGAAAAACTTTATACCCCGTATCCATGGAGTGAAATTCTTACAGGATCCATTTGGCACCCAATATAAAAGAATAGAAGTACCCTCCTATTTATTTTCCCAAAACTAAAGAACTAAAGTAAGTAAAAAAAAAAGAGGGTATTCTAATTCTATGTTTCATGGCTAGATTAAAACTTTTGACCAAGATCGGTGAGAAATCCTTCATCCTCTCCGTCGCGGTGCGGTGGCTTCTATGGCAATATACTGACTTGCGTGGGTTCATATTCCGTGTATAGCGTTGACAGAGACCGAGCTCATATCAACGAGCAAAAAAACAGTGGAGGCCAAGATCGATTTAAGTAGAAAAAAAACTGCAAGAATTGAGTTGAAGCTGGAGTCATACTATACACGTCCTCATACAGCCACAGTGCCGCATGACACGCCGTCGTACAATGAAGGAAAAAAATCTTAAAATCATCCAATTCTTTTCTCGGTTTTCATCTTAGGATTCCTATTTAGGTCAAAGGGGTCAGATTTTGATTATATATAGATATATATTTGCCAACCTTGAGAGTGTTCTTTTAAAAAATTTGCAGGTGTTAAAAACGTTAAATAAGTAAAAGTTCATTTTATATCACGTAAGCTTCAATGATGCGGTGGTAGCCCTTGGTATTCCGGGGGTGGAGACACTGGTTCGAATCTTGAAAGTGTCAAATAATATTTAGCGTTTTTCCTTGGAGGCTGAGTGGGCTGCTAAACAAGTGGCCCTGGAGTGGAGAGATCAACATCAGGTTGTTGGGCTGGAGTGGGCCACGATTGCTAGGGATGGGCTGGAGCAGCGCATGTTGGCTGGAGGCTAGAGTGGGCTGCCAAACAAGTGGCCCTGGAGTGGAGAGATCAGCATCAGGTTGTTGGGCTGGAGTGGGCCACGATTGCTACGGATGGGCTGGACAGAGCAGCGCATGTTGGCTGGAGGCTGGAGTGGGCTGCCAAACAAGTGGCCCTGGAGTGAATTCGAAAGTTAAGCTAGATTTGGGCTGGACAGAGCAACGCATGTTGGTGGGAGGTTGGAGTGGGCTGCTAAACAAGTGGGTTGTTGGGCTGGAGTGGGCCATGATTGCTAGGGATGGGCTGGACAGAGCAGCGCATGTTGGCTGGAGGCTGGAGTGGGCTGCCAAACAAGTGGCCCTAAAGTGAATTTGAAAGTTAAGCTAGATTTGAATAGGCTGAGCATCAGGTTGTTGGGCTGGAGTGGGCCACGATTGCTAGGGATGGGCTGGACAGAGCAGCGCATGTTGGCTGGAGGCTGGAGTGGGCTGCCAAACAAGTGGCCCTGGAGTGAATTCGAAAGTTAAGCTAGATTTGAATAGGCTGGATGAAAAAAAAAAGCTGAAATTTTAGCTCTTCATTATTAGGTATAGATTTGATTGTTTTGGCCCATGAGTGAAATTAATGTTGTGGTTTGAGCTCACACGTGGTGATGCACTACCGGTGTGGTCGGATCGCGGCGTGCTAGCCACCGACCCGGGTGGCAGACGGCCGCCCACCGACCAGGACAAAAATAATTTCAGCTCTGCGTGCTCTTTAATAAATTGGACCGATTTTAGTTACTTGTTAGGCCTTCCGCGTGTCGCTGCCGCGGCCCAGCTCGCGCGGACGCATGCTGTCTCACACTCGCTCGCAGTCCCCTGTCTCTACCTCCCGTGAGGGTTTTCTAGGAAGAAAAAATTTACATAGCAAATATATATATAATAAAAAAAAAGGTGTATAAAATAGTTTGAACCCAAGACCAATGACTTAAAAATCATTCTCTCACCTCTACACCATGTAGATGGTTGGTTTCTAGCTATTAAATATGTGTAGTGTTATATATCATATCAGACCAATTTAAGTAAAAGAATTTCAGTTACACAAGATCATTATTCTAGAAAAAAATATACCATTTGATATGTTATGAAATATAAAAAGATATATGATAGATAAAAAATAAAAAATGGATGGAAATTTAAAATATAGTAATAAAATAATATACCAAAATAAGGAAAACAACTAATCATGAAAACATCCTATTTATATGTATCATAGAACATCATCTACATACTAGGTGAACATCGTGTGGGTGTACAGTATATATATAACATGACGTGTTATCATGGAATATAGAAAAATGATATAAAAAAAATTATAATTTATAAAAATATAATAGAAAGGATATCAATTAAAAGTAATAGAGGAAGATTTAGAAAAACTTAAAATATGTCAAAGAGCATCACATGTATGCTACATGAAAATCATAAAATATATCACAGAACATAACATTATATCATGTGAATATCACAAATATCAACTGGATTGAAAGTAGTTTAAAAATCAGAAGTAAAATAAAAATTAAATTGTTTAATTAAAGTAAAATAAATGAAAATACAAATAAATCTAGAAAAGTACAAATATCATACATCATAGAATATCATATTAATACAACGTGAACATCATAAAATATAGAATAGAATATCATATGTATATGTACTAAATCAACAACACATATACCATAAATGTTTAAAAATATTAGTCAAGTGATTAATTATAGCCAAATAAAAAGAATAAAAGATGATTTATACTAGAACATCAGTGTATACTACCGAACGTCACAAATACATGACAGAACATCATACTAATACTACATAAACATCATTAAAGTATAGTATAGAACATAATATGTATTACACCGTGGATACTGCCAGCGAAGACTGTGTCTGTTTTGAAGTTTGTATCACTCCCGGACTGATTTTTAATCATCCTGAAGAAACGGTGCATACTATTTATTATGAAGACCTCTTTCAGCTCTTCCAACAGTGCTCGCTCGATACGAAGATTTTGATGTTATGGTCTATGTAAGTACCGTACCTTCACAACGTTATAATAAACTACGTGATCTACATTTAAATATATCCTATGTTTATTATGCAGGTGTATGGCAAAATCGTGCCTAAAGAGGCGATAGAGCAATACAGACTTCTTGAACTCCATATTTGTAAATGAGACAATATGCACCGCCGTACAAGTTTGAAGATTGAGTTTGAAAGTATGTTCCAAAACAAAAAAATAAACATACTCCTACCCTACAACTGCGAGTATGTGTTCTGGACCCTTATTTTATTGTTTCTTTTCTTGATATGTCATTTAATAACATGGACTTTAAGATTGCAGCAACCATTTCATCCTCGTAGATACCAATCTTCAAAATTCACATATCGAGGTGTGTGACTATAAAAAAGTCACTTTCTCTTATTGACCCCATAGTCAAAGTGTTGAATAAGTAAGTGAACCCAATATCACAACACTTTCTAATCACATATAGGATATTGTAATGTCCTCGGCCGTCACACTTCATTTATATTGTCACATAGAATGAAGGCATTACCTGGTTGGAAAAATGTCGATAGCAAGATGTAAAAGAAATGGAGAGTCCCATTCAGTGTGAAGTATATGGAGGATCTCAAGACCCTAGATCAACCAATGGGGAACAATTAATGCAAATTCTATGTGATGTGGGCAATGCTTGTCTACTTTGGCGAAAAATAGAAAAAGGAGATGAAATGGTATGTAGGCGTCCCATGTCTATTGTTTTGTCTTACATTTGCTCATCTCAAGATCATCTTGCTTCAATTACAGCGCAAATCAAATTCAAGAGGACCAAGCAAAGTTTGTGATGGATGAAATATTTTTTTAAAGGATTATTCTCGGTTGCGAAGACTAAGAAGTTCAAGGCGTAGTACGGAAGAGACCGCATCAATAGGCTAATTCGATACTTTAAGTTTTTTTTGGAACTTTTGTAATATAAATGTTGATGGGTTTGTATTGTCGCTGATCCAAACCACCTTCACATCGATATCAAATTGTTCGATAGTAACCACCTCCACCTCCAACTTTCTGACCTCCCACCCCACCACCTCCACCCTAAACCCTAAACTCCAAATGAAAATTAAACAATTATTAAAATGCAAATTGTAAAAATTATATCACTACTGGTTCAAAGAAAAACCGGTGGTGATAAACTATACACAACCGGGTGGTTAAAGAACCGGCAGTGATAGTTGAGCCATCACTGCTGGTTTGGCATAACCGGCAGTACTGTGATAAGCTCATCACTGCCGAGTTGGTTATGGCGGTTCAAAATCCGCCAGTGAAGGGGGTTTTGAACCACCTACTCTGGTATAGTACTACCCAGATAAGTTTTTTCGTGACGGCTAGAACCGTCAGGGAAAGTACCCAGAACCATCAGGGAAGACAATCCGTGACGGTTACCGTCAGGGATAGCCGTCAGGGAAAAAACGGCACGGAAAACCAACTTTCCCTGACGGAAAACCATCACGGAATAGTCCCTGACGGTCTAAACCGTCAGGAAAGATCTACCATGTCGGTTGGAAAGCATCCCGTCAGGGAATTGTTCGTGACGGCTACTCTACCGTCAGGGATAGTTTGAACTTTCCCTGTCGGTGCTCTGCCGTCAGGAAACTTTTGAGCTTTTGCTGTCAGACACTCAACCCTGTCAGGGATACCTTTACCTTCCGCGTCGGTTGCCAAACATCTTTCCCTGACGGTATCTGTCAGAAAACATCTTGGCTGTCAAATTCATTTTTAGAATTACAAATTCTTTAGCCATTAATGCCACTGTTCCCAGCAAGTAATTAACCATTTAAGCAACATTATAGCATATAATGAAACCATTCATCCACAAAGTAATAAATATTATATTCAATAATCTTAGAACTATTCATAAATACAAAGATATATAATAGTTAGTGCCTCCAAATTAGCCTTCTAGAGTTAGGTACCTAACAGGCAGCACAAGTTACAAGTGCTAACTCACAACTGGTGCTATCTATCTCCCAACACAACTACAGGTAGCTAGCTGCTATCTCATGACAAGCTAGCTGCTATCTAATGACAGTACGTAGCCACTTGTGCATAAGATGGACAAAAAAAATCCACATTCCTTAGCAAGCTGTTGTTTGATGCAGTATGCACCCACTTCTGCCCAAGCACGCCTGCAGTGAAAAGCAATATATAGCTACAACCAAAATAAATAAATAGGACCATTCCAGGAGGCAAGCATAAATAAATACAACAACCTACTGCTGACATCAATCCTAACAGGAGGTAAGCATGCATCTATTTACAACTACGAAATCACTTAAAATAAATAAAATAGGAGGCAGCAGCTGCACAGTTTCATTCATTAGACACTATAAAATGCAAAATGCAAAAAGCTAGAACTTACAAAATGCAAAATGCTAACACGAATGCTAACATCAAGACAATTTGGAGATATCACTGGACATCAATCGAAAGCACATCTAGATGCAAGCAAAATGAAACAGCAACCATATTACAGTGAGAAACCTCTTACCAATTTATGTCATGTCTAAATTTGTGAAAAAATGTAGCAGCAAAGTTCATTGACAGGTGACTTAATTTGTGTATATAAACAAGAAAAAACAGTCACTGTGGACATCAATCGAAAGCACATCTAGATGCAAGCTTTGAAAGAATGGGAAGTAAAATATTTAGGTCGTTACTACAACCAAGCTTTGATAGTGCAATATTGGTGCAGGGATCACAACAGCAGTTAA
>CM039132.1:7888209-7902338 GCA_022036555.1 Microstegium vimineum
GGCCTCCCCAGTTGTCGGCGATGATCGCGGCGGTGTACTGGGAAGTAGCGAACTGCTCCAAGGCGGAGAGGCGGCCTTCGACGGCGGAGTCGTGCTGCTGGCGGGCAGCCTCGGAGTCGGCCAGGCGGCGCTCCCAGTGGTTGTTGGCGGAGCCGAACTCGTTGCGGAAGTCGTCGAACTTCTGGATCAGGTCGTCAAACTTGGCATGGACGACTGGATCCATAGCGTCGTTGCGCTCGACGGAGGCGGGTGAAATGGTCGTGGACGGGGAGATCCGAATCCAGAACTACGGTCGCCGGAGGGACGAACCTGGATCTGGTACCACTGTTAGCAACCGAGTTGCTAATCGGAACGAGGAGGTAGCTAGACGACTAAGAACGGAAATGGTAGGCGTCCGCCGGCGGAAGCCGGTGCGGTCGGAAATTAAGTATAGCGTTAGGGTTCCAAAGTTGTTACAGACTTCGACCCGCACTCCTCTTATACCTCACTCACGGGCTGGGCTAGTACACGCATTACAGACCCACTCTGGGCCAGCCAAGCGAACGCTCTTGGGCTTGTTCCTCCTGGACCTCCTGGGCTTGGCCACCGCAGCAGGGTCGCCTGGGTGGGGAGTGCTGACAGCGCCTCTCTCTTTTGGGTGGGCCAATAAGTCCAGGAGCGTGCGAAAGAGAGCTGAGGAGCGCGCAATGTCCAATTCGTAGGCGGGGAAGGCCTGAAATTGACTCCGTGACGGTAGGCGCCGACGGGGGAGGTCTTTCCGGGCGGTTCTTCTTGTCCCGCGGGGAATGACTCTGCACCCGTGACGGAGGATGCGCAGCTGAGGGGAGAGGTTGGAACCGACGGGAGAAAATCTTTCTGGGGTATGCATGATGCGTCAGGTGGCTCGACTTCAAACCCAACTGTTCAGTGTTTTTTGGTCGCGACTAGTAAGGTATGCGGTGCTACGCGGGCTGCCGCGAAACCCACAAAAACTAGCGGCGTCCGGCGTTACACGGGCTGCCGCATCTGCCCGCAAACTCCCACGCGGCTACTGCGGACATGTGGCGGGCTGACAGCAGCCGGGCTGTTTGCAAACGTAATCACGGTGATGTCGTCGTAATATGGCACCCAAAATTGACGCGGCAACCGATTTGAGGCCACAGAATACAGAAACCTGCCGTACTGAAGTGCGTGCCATGTGTGCCGGCCGGGACCACGCTTGAAGCAAGCGCAGCCGCAGCCGGGCGTGTGGACTCGCTGCTCTGCCTTGGCTGCCACCCATGCCTACCCAAGCAATCTAGTAGTATTGTGTCCGTGTCCAATCAAACCGTGGAGTGGAAGCAGCAGCAGCAGAAGCAGAGGACGAAAAAAGCTAGCCCGACATACACAAAGCAGCTAGTGCCGAATGGCCAAGCTGCGTTGCTTTGTTCCATTGAGAATAACGTAATGTTCTCTAGCTGTTCTCCTGTGTAGAAAAATAAAACAATATATACAATAGAAATAATAGAATACATATCTTATGCCTGCAATTAATAAAATGGACTTAGACAAATTAATTTTACTTTTTTCAAAAAATAATCATAGAATTCTAAAACAACCATTTACACAATATGTGAATAAGTGAATAATATATTTTATTTCTTCCACGGTCTTCAATTTTACAGCTGCTCTAACCAAACAAACTTCTATTTTTCCATAGTTCAACTAAATAGAACCTTAGTTTACAATATATCTCTCAATAGAAAAATAGCTCTTTGCTACTACTTGTATACCACAACAGAGCTCTTGACACCCTACAAAGCACAAACCACTGCACGTTCTTTGCAAAATGGCCCCTTCTTAATTGGGCTGCGCTCCGCCATTGGTCCGGAGTGCGAGATTATCTATTTTTTTGAACTTGAGGGGAGCGGCCATGCATGGATATTGCTGCCAGAGTGGTGACTGGTGAGTGGGAGACATTGTAATACTTGGAGGATGGACGACCGCACAACAGCATTATTACCTATAAAGGAAAATCGATCTGGCAGAAACTAAATTTTTGATCACGATGGCAGGGGCAAACGCCAAGGCAGCGTTTGTTTGTTTGTTTCCGTGGTCGCGTCGCGTTTGAGCCGAAATCACTAGAAAAGTACCGTGGACCACAACCACCGTGCTGGGAGGACCACAGTCCAGCACCAGCAGTCCAGCACACAGAGAAGCAAGGGTGGCAGTGCGTCTTCTTCATTATTGCCAAGCAGCATCGTCGTGACCCAGCAACAATTCTGCTCGATCGAACCGTGAGCTAGCGTGAGAGCGATTCAGAGCTCCCCATCCATCCATGGCGGAAGCAGTAGCTGGCTTGCTAACATCCGCTTTCGTCAACATCGCGGAAGCTACCTGGGCTCTGCTATGGAGGAGCATGCCAGTTTGCTGTGGAATTTCGGCGACGATCTGGAGGAGATGAAGGACCATCTTGAGACCATCTCAGCTGCGCTCGAGGACGCCGAGAGACGGTCGGTCAAGGAGAAACTGGTGCAGCTTTGTCTGAAGCGCCTCAAGTACGTCGCCTTAGACATCTCCGACGTGCTCCAAGACACCACTGACGACCAAGCAACTGCAAAGGTGCGTAGTTAGTTTTATACTCATGGTTCACTTTATCGGCCGAGATTGATCGAAATTTCCGTTATATACGTATACTACAGGAAAACGGCAATTTGCCAAGTGCTAAATAGTTTGCCGAGTGCCACATATCGGGCACTCAGCAACTAAATTTTTTACCCAGTGTCACGTAGTATTAGATCAAATGAGGTATCCATCGTCAGATTTTTCCTTCTTCAACACAAACAACCCAAATTCACCCGTGCAACCACCGCACACTCATAATGTTGTATTATTAATTTATCTTTGAACAAGTGATGTTTAATAGCTTATGAACAGTTTCAAGTCAAATTCTATTATTTTTTAAAATAATTTGTTTTTTACTTGGTCTGATATTTCTCATATATCCTATTTATCCATGACCTCCGATAAATTTTTATTTCCGATAACTTATACTTGCAGATCAAAGCTGTCACTATGGTTTATATTCAATGATAAATATTATATTTAGTCAAAAACAAAGATGAGTCCGTACAATGTTTTTCGTTAATCACCACCGTACCCCAAAGTTGTCTCTAACTTCATCTTTAGTCGCCATATGGCTACAGGCAGATCCAAGATTCACACATTAAGGATGTCATTAACAGGATCACCGATCGGCCGACCTGCTAGAGTAGGTGTATATCTGATGAACACCATTAACACAAGTCATCAAGTTAGTACAGAAAGGATTTTTACTCACGAATAAAATCGGTTGCAAAAACCGATACTTTGTCATCAACTGTAAGAGTAGTTCGTTTCTAGTGTCGGATGAGTAATCAATCCAAAAAATAATCTCCAAGAATCACTACCCAAAGAGGAGAGAGAAAGAGGAAAGAAATTTGTGGATGGGGAGAAGTCGGGTAGGTGAGGTGATAGATAAGGTCATAAAAATCTCTACCTCGCGCGTCTGTCGCCTTCCATTCGCGCCCTTCTTTTTTTTCCACCCCTCACTTACGCATGGGCCATGCCAGGGATTGAAGGGTGCAAGTTTGGTTTTGGTTGAGCACAGTCATATTTCTAATGGTACAGACTACTTTTTGCCTCAGTTCAGTGCAAACGTAAGGGGAAGGAAGGGCGCTCCTGACAGGAGCTTCCTAGCCGACGGGAAAGAATTGATCTGGGGTAGTTCATGGTTGTCCTACAATGACGTCTTCTGAAGATGTATTTACACTGCCAGTCGCTTAACCAACCCAGCTTTGAAAATGATTTTCATACACAAAAAACAACAATAATAAAAATGTTTCTAGAAAACGCCTGTCTCTAAAAATGTTTCCTTCTAGTGAAATCCACATTCTCTGTAGTATTGAGTCATGAGGCTACAGTTCTATTTCAGTATTTCTAGTAGTGCCTATGTATTATAAACTGCCAGTAGAAAAATCAAAACTGTGAACAAAAACCATTTTTGTAGCAGTGGGTTTTCTGTTTTTTTGGTGCAATATTGCATCACCGAGATTTCAGATCTATTATGATTCCATATACTTCCAGAGCAATCCAACTACAATATGCACGGGAAACCAAAATATGGTACCTACGGTACAAATTTTTTATACTAGAATAAAAATTAAATTCAAGTATATATTTATGGATGGAACAAAAAAATGGTCACCATAATTTTATCTATAATGCAATGCTTCTTTCTTTAAGTAAGTATCTTATAACTGAAAAATAAATGACATTATATTCTTGCAGAAGCCAGGGGTGCTCTCATGTCTCCCAATTTCATACAAGAAGATTGTCATGGCTAATAGCTAGGATGAAGAATGTGAGAGAGAGGAACTCAGCAAAATTAGTAAGGAATTTGAGAAGTTTAAGTTCATCATTACACAGGATACTAGCCCTACTATTGTCCAGTGTTGTGACGAATACGAAACAACATCAGGTTTTTTTCCTGAAGTGAAAGGGAGGGACGCAGAAAAGAAGGAAATCATAAACTTATTATTACATGAATGTGCGAACAATGATGATAGTGAGACAGTAATTGTAGCTATCTATGCCCTTGGAGGCATGGGCAAGAGCACTTTGGCACAACTAGTTTACAATGATGACAATTTCAAGAAGTATGATCATCGTGTATGGGTTTATGTGTCCCAAGAGTATAATTTATTGAAGATAGGAACATCTATAATTTCGCAACTAAATACAGAAGTTCAGCAAAATGAGGATTACCAGATTAGGGGTCTGCAGGTGATAAAGCAGCGCCTTGATGGTCTACTTCGTGGCAAGAAGGTTCTGATTGTTTTAGATGACTTATGGGAAAACGGCCACGCTGAGTTGAGGAAACTGAAACATATGCTCCTTGTGGGTAGGAAGGGCAATATGATAGATGTCATAGTAACCACACGTGAGGAAGGCATTGCAAGACAAATTTCAACAAGTGGACCATACAAGCTACAGCCTTTGCAGGATGATACATGTTGGGAAATAATTAAGAGATACAGTAACTATGAAGGTAAATCTAATAAAAACGATTTGGAGCAGATTGGACTGGATCTTGCTAAGAAGTGTGGAGGTCTGCCATTAGCAGCTCAAGCACTTGGATACATGCTACAATCCCGAGATCTGTCGGAATGGAAAAAAAATAACAACAGCGATATTTGGAATGAATCTTCTGAGGACAGTGTGCTTCCATCGTTGAAGTTAAGTTATCAAAGGATGCCACAACAACTGAGGATATGTTTTTCCTATTGTGCCATATTCTCAAAAGGTCACAATATTGTTGAAGATGACTTGATTTACCAATGGAGTGCTTTGGATTTCATCGAGCCATCAAAGGGGGAAGGAATACATCAAGCAACTTTTGGGAATGTCCTTTCTTCAAATTTCAAAGTTGCATTTGGTACGTTACAAATTTCAGCGAAATGAACAGGCCATAACTACTCTTTTTCCTTGTTGACTATATGTAGGTTCTCATATTTTGTTTTTGCCTATAGTACGTGTATGTCACATAAAGTATATGGTTAGTAAAGGTTTCACCCTTATATATGTAATTCCAGTTGTCTTAAACCAGTATTAAAAATTATTAGGGTTGCCTAAAGCACGTTTTTTTAACCCAAGTATATATCTTACTGCTATTGAGGGGTTCCAAACTTTATAACTAAATACCTACCAATATTGGTAGGATATATAAAACGAATATATAAGGAGATCATGTTGGCGATTGCCATGGGTGACACCTAGCTCCTGGAAAGCATGGCAAGTGTGTGAGGAAGAGCTTCCACTAGTTGCACTATAGGGTACTAACATTGCAAAGGGTGAAGACAACAACAATGATGGAGGCCAGTATGAGGCTCCATGGCTTTGACGGCTGAGAGAGGGGATGCTAGCTTCATCGACTTTGTTGGATCTAGAGAGGATGTAGGACAGCGAGGCGAACTCAGTGAGGAGGAGCACAATGCTATCGGGCTAGCAGAGAAGGGTGTCGTGATGTGCCCAAGCGAATTCAAGTGAGGGAAAGATGCGGTACATGTCGGTGAAGGCATTGTTGACATCGAGCGATTTGGTCGGGTGCATGAGCAAGGTGATAGTGCTAGCGGAAGCGGAGAGGGAGGTAGAATTAAATGAGAGGGACATGGAGGGGGCAATGGGGAAAAGGACTGGTACGGGATCTCAAGCAGAGGCTATGGCTTGGAACAGAGGTGTCGGGGCTAAACGAGAAGGGGAACGATGAGAGCAGCCAACGCAAAAGCGTGCATTGGCCTAGAAGGTGGGAGTGCATGGGCTGGGAACCATGGGGAGAGATGGAACCCAGATGACAAGAGGTGGTGGTGGGAGCAGAGGCGGTAGTGACAATGCAATTAGGATACGCAAGAGAGAGAAGAGAGAGAGACAGACAGACAGACTAATAAAAGAGGACAAAAATGTAGACTGCTGAGTCCCACTGCCACATGTTATCCATGTTAGCGAATACCACCTACAAGGCAGCAAGATGGTTAATTAAAAAACCACTACAAAAGGTTTCCAATATATTTAGTTTCATGGTCAAAATCCAACCGCAGCGATTGTTGGTTGGCCATAAATGGACTGATGCTGCATAAATATGTCCTAGGTGGGATGTAAGGAGACACACTACGTCAAAATCGATTTTGCGCAGTGTTGCAAAAAAGGCCTCCGTGGCGGACACCCTTCCTGCCCGCCACGGTAATTCCTGCACCGGCTCTGCTCGGCCGGCAGCCTAACGCCCGCTGCGGTTAACCATTTACCGCAGCGGGCGGCATAATGCGACCGCCAATGGTTAACCGCAGCGGGCGGCATAAGGTGCCCACTGCGGTTAATCACTGTTAACCGCAGCGGTCATATTACAAAGTCCGCAGCGGTTATGTTGTTTATATATAGCTACAATCTGACCTTCTTCTTCCTCAAGTCTCTCTCTTCCAAACTCGTGGGGAGAGAGGCTTTGCCCGATTTTTTAACCAAACCATAAGATTGAGGTTTTGAGTGTTGTTTTGGAGGAGGAGGACATCATAAGAGGTATTTAAAAGGTTCCCATGGTCTATTTTCTCTTTTTCCTTGCTTTTTGACCTCTTTGGATCTAGATCTAGTTTTATAGAGGAAAGAGAGAAAGCTTGTGTTTTTTTATCTAGAGTCATAGTATTAGGTGACTAAAAACTTTTAGAGGGTTCCCATGCTCTTTTCTCTCTCTTTTCTTTGCTTTTGAGCTCTGTAGCTATGATCTACATCTAGATCTAGATTAAGGGAGGAAAGAGAAAGCTTGTGTCTTTTTTTATCTAGTTTCATAATATTATATGCCTAATAGTTTTTGTTGTTGATGTGTACGGTTTGCAGGAAATATGGATAGGTCAGAATGGATGTACAAGATTAGTAGAGTACTTGATCCACGGTATCTCAGTGAAGTGAGGAAGTTTATTGCCGCTGTGAGAGCTCACCGTGACCGATCGAAGCGGATGGCAATCGCGTGTCCGTGTTCTCACTGCAAGAATCTGACAGCCTTCACCGACGATGGCAAGGTGCAATCTCATTTGATTCGGTTTGGTTTCGTAGAGAATTAAAACGGTCTAGACTCAGCACGGCGAAAGTGTCGGAACCCGGGGAAAGTGCAGTTTTTTGAAGATTTAGTGAAGAAAAGATGAGGACACGTTGTGTATGCTTCCCAAAGTGGGGGAAAAAATTTAGAGGATGGCGGGGGGTCATTGATCCTCTGTAAATGGTGGCAAATGCCGAAAGGTGACCGTTGCTCGTTTTATCCTCCACTGTTGATGTGAAGGCCCGACTGGTTGGTTGACAAAAACTTCAATGGTATTAATTTACCTTGTCCCACGTATTGGGGTAAAAAGTTTCCTAAAAATTTATGGGCAAAGAAGTTGATTTATCCAGTGTCGATAAAATTTCAAAAGTTCGTGCCTGCCCAAACCCTCTGCATCAGTATCGGCCCGGGCACTAAGTATGAGAAGTGGGTTTTTCGCACTGCGCCGCGGTCGATACAAGAAAAATGTGGCTGTATGTGGATGCAGACGGCGACGAGTCGTTGCGAGGGGTCGAAGAAAAAGAAGGGGGGGAAAAAGGACTATTGCAGAAATGCTTCGGCTCAGCCGGCGAGGAGGAAAAAGGGGGTACACGCAAGGAGAAACCTGGCAATGCGGGGGTGGGATCTGCCTTGATGACGCCCGCTGCACTATTGGGTACCCCGGGGATGCCAAGCTCATGTCCTGGATGATAGATGATCCAAGAAAAAGGATGTGCCATGCGCGGCACCCCCCCCGTGGCCAAAGTGGAAAGTTTATCAAGGGGATATCCCGGAAATTTGGAACGAGTCAAGGAACATTCGGTTCCGCTGTTTCTAAAGGGGTGAACCTTTCGGCGAGCTTAGAGCTCAACAGCACCTGGCGTCAACCACCCTGTACAATTACCCCCCCCTATGTCAAAAACCCCAGGATTCATGTTGGCCATGTTTATCTCGGACCGAGGCAACCAGTAACGTATTGAGTTTTCCTAGAACCGTTAATGGGGAAAAGCAAGGCTATTTGATGTTGGGGTAGATTGTGATGGTAGCAAAGGGGAAATTAACCTAAGGGTCTATTTGTCCGATCACCCAATTTCCCTGGTTCTTCTCATGTCGGGCGTCAAAAGGGGAAAAATTTGGGTGCGTAAGTGATTGATGGGAATACCACACTTTCTTAGGCTCCTACAAGACAGTTTCTGAGGAAGGCGGTTTTTAAGCAAAAAAACCAGGTATAGAAGGGCTTGGGATGAATCAATACTTTGACAACCCGGGGGCTGCGGGGGAAAACCCCCGGCACAGACTTGTGGGGGCCAAAGGGTATGAGATGGTGAAGGATATGGATGCTACGGTTTGCAAGGAAGAAACCCCAAAAAAGGAAAGGGCAAAAAAAACAAGAAAACGGAAAAAGCGGGGCAACAAGAGGAGGGGGGAGAGGACAAAAAAACCCTGTTCCCTTTTAAGAAGAAATCGATCTTCTTCAACTACCCGTATTGGAAAAAACAAAAAAACCCCATGCCTGACTACTGCCCTTGAGAAGAATGTCTTGAAAGCAGACGGTGTTTGCTCGACATAAGAACAAGCTAAGGATGGGTTTAATCATGGTGGATTTCTCCCCCAGGGCATCAGGCATGCCTTTTCCCAGGACCACCTCTAAGGTAAAGTTGACATACCCGGGCGCAATAACTAAGACGCGATGAGAAGATATCTTGCTCAATTTTTGATGGGTATCAAGGTACTGACCCGTTTTCCTCAAAAATCAAGAGCCCGTCTGCATGAAAGACCTCCAATGGCTGGTTCAATCACTGACTGCCACGTCTGTGACGGTGTTCTTCCCCCGTTATCGGGATCGGTCCCGGTACGTGAAAATGGTAATCACTCGGTGTCGTATTTTTTAAAAGCTACAGGAAGGTATCGGCAAGCTGAAATGCTGCCTGAAAAGTTCATGCGGAGACCCTTTTCCGCTCGAGATGTGCTTTCCCCCTTTTTTCTTTGACATTATGCCCCACTAAAAATCATGGTTGTCGATCAAGCAATGGGCCCCAATTCCCCTTCACCAGATGTGGACGTACGAGGGTTAGTCCCCCTCAACAGATTGTCATAACATGTTTCCGGAGGTTCATGACGAGGCATAACAACGGGGGGAGTTTTTTAATGGTTTGAGGTTTCTAAAAAGGTGGGGGGCCCTTGGATTTTCTGTTTTTCAGCACGAGGGCGAACGGGGAAAGGGGTGCATGGGACAAGTACGAACCCAATTACCCTCAAATATGTGGAAGAACTCATTTAAAATCCCTTTCAGTTGGTGAGCTTTGGGCAAATTAAAAGCCTAATGAATTGCGCCCCCAGGATAGACAACGCCCGGGGAATGGGTCTAAAAATCCAAGAGCGTTTCATGATGGGCCTTTAAAACAATGCTCCCCCGAAGGATGCCTGTGAAAATATGGATACCCTGAGAAGTTGATACAAGGGCCATCCCCCCAAGTTCGATTGGGAAGGGTACGAGTGAAGGGGTATAGGTTCACCGAAAAACAAGGACAAAAAGAGCGCGCACAGAAAGCGGTGTTCGATACGAAGGATCGCGGGGCCCCAAACCGAGGACAAAATGCTATGAAAAGGTTGGCGAAATATGGGGTTGACTATGGAAAAGCCTTTGCATAGGGGTCTTTGATGGATGGGTTAACTCAAAAACAGTTGGTGGGGCAGATTTTGGGTTAAACCCCTTTAAAACCCCAAAAGTACCAGATATAAAGATGTCAGTGGGTACTTGTACAAAAGTCCGGGAAGGGTTCTATATTATCCAGAGGACACAAAAAAAAACTTGGTGTGTCTGGGGAAAAAAGGGACGTGGGAGCTGATGGTGTCCGATCCCCCAAAAAAATAAAAACTTGAAAAAGGGCCCCAAATTTTACCCATCTACCAAAAAGGTCAGGCCTGGGTCGTTGCCAAAAGGGGTCTTAAGCCCGGCCCCCGATGGTGAGGTGCGATCCGTTGAAAGCGCTTTGTACCCAAAGAGATGTATTTATAGTAGGAGAACTTATGCAAGAATTGGGAGTGGTTATGTAATGAAATTTACATGTATGGACAATTGGTTAGAAAAGAAAGGTTTTGGTTTTAAAAGCTTGTTGAAATTTTAAAAATATTCAAAATGAATGTAATAAAAATAGTTAGAAACGGGGATTTTTTGCAATTTAAAAAACTAAAAAAATAGGGACATTGAGAAACGGTTTACCGCGCGGGCGTTATAGGTGCCCTGCGGTTTTAAAATTTATCGCAGGGGACTTAAAGCCCCCTGCGGTAAAGATTTATATATCGGTGTGGGGCCGGCAAGGGCTTCTTTTATCCAGCAGTTGGGTTTTTCCCTGAAGAGCTCCAAACCGCCGGCCGCCCCCGGTTTGCTCGGTGCTCCCGCGCTCTCCCTCGGTCTCCCCTCTCGCTCGGCCCCTACGTCGGTGCTCTCGTCGGTGCTCCCTGGTGTCCATCTCCCCTCGGTGCTCTCCGGGTCCGTTCCCGGCCGCCGGTGCTCTCGGTCTTGTCCCCCGGCCGCCGGTTTTCTCTCCCGGGGTTCATCTGCTAGGGGGCCCGTGGTGTTCGCTCTCCCTTCAGTGCCCCCCCGGTGCTCCCCTCCCCGGCGCGGTGCTCCCCTCCCCTCGGTGCCCCCCGGTGCTCCTCGTTTTTCGCTCCCGGGCCCTTGGTGCTCCCCCTCCCCCCGGTTTGCTTCCTTTTCCTTGTGAGCCTTTTGGGTGCCCTTTTATGAGCTACTTGATTTTCTATGATGTCCTTTTTCACTTGATGCCTATGATGCCTTTTTTTTTTTCATGGCATGGGTGAAGGTCATGCCCGTGATGCGCTTTATGTGGGCCCCTTTTTAAATTTTACTTTTGTGCTCTTTATTTACTATTCACTTCCCCACTTCACTACTTGTCTTATACTCTTTATTGTATTTACTACTCATCAATACTTGTACTTTACTACTCTCTTCTATTTTTATTCCCCCGGTGCTTCTTTACTTTTTCTACTTTACTTCCCCTTTTTCAGTATTGTACTTTACTCTACTACTTGTACTTTACTATATTAAAACTTTTTCTTCTCTACTACTTGTCTATATATTCTACTATATCTAGCACTCTTAATTTCTTAGATACTTTCTTTACCTACTTCTTGTATTGTATATATGGAACGTCTCTGTATATAAGTTACCCTTTGGAAAATTCAAATGGCGGAGAGGACCCCTTTAACGAAAGGGGGGAAACCACCCCAGTCCCCCTACTTCGATGAATACGGAGGGTGCCCTTACACCCCCCAGCCAAAGAAGATCCTCGAGGAGGACGATGACCGGACTATGAGGCTGAGGTAAGGGTGATGCTGACTTGATTCAAGAAAGGACAAGTATGAGTATAAAAAAGAGTCCACAGATTGAAGGACCAAAACCCCTGGCGCAGCGTGGGTAGAAACATCATATTGGAAACAAAAAATTCCCGTCGGTTTCGAAACCACTGACAAAAAAAAAAGTATTATTTTGTCGGTCGTACAAAAACAAGAAAAATGAAGAAACCCAAGAAAATAGTATATGTTCGTCGGTCGCCCCGAAACACACAGGAAAAAAAGAAAAAAACAGAAAAATTACAAATTGTTTGTGTGTAATCTGGCGACCCAAAGAAAAAGGGTTTTTTAGGTGGGTTTAAAATGAAATTTGTAGTAAAGTGGGCCCGGGCCCGGCGGCCCTTTTTGGCAGCCCCTCAGGGCCGTGGTTTTCCCGCCGCATATAAATGAAGTGTGAAACCCCAGCCGAGTTCCCGGGCCCCCCCTGCTTTCCCTCGCTGCTCTAGCACTCGCGGTAGAGCTGGGGGGATTAGGATGCGCGTCCGGATCCGGTGAGCGAGGGGGGCGATCGGGGCGGCGGGGGGCCGGGACGGGTGAGGGCGCAGGCTCCAAAGGGCGGTGCGGAAACCCCCCTGCTTCCCCCCCCACGCGAGGGTGCCCCTCCGTCCCTCCCGGGGAGGTGGGTAGCCGCCGGTTTGTTTTTCAACCTTCTCCCGTTTCAATTTTTTCCCGGTATCATGGTGGGCTAGTAATGTATTGATTTTTGTTTGTTATGTTTTTGGTTTGTTCTGGATTTTGGTGTGTGGTAGGGCGAGGTATATATATGTACAGATGGGTTAGTTCTTTAGTTAAATTCTTGCGTTGGGTAATTTGTTCAGGAATAAGCATCTCTTTGACTTGGGGTATTATGTACGTACAAATGGTCCGCTTCGATTCACTGCGTCCGGCCGGGGTCTGGTTTTGGATAGCGACAGCGACCTGGAGTCCCAGACCGGGGGGTTTGGAGCTGTTGATCGCTGTAGCCTTTTGCGGCTACTTTTCCTTCATGGAGAGGTAAGGAGGCGTTGAATCTACCTTTTTTCAGCACGCGGGTTGCTTGCTGTATGTGGATAGGTAATGGACTAATCTACTTGCTTGTAACTTCTTTGATAAAATGCTTGTTGGCTGTTTTTTCTATCATAGGAACAAGAAAAAAAACGTGATTTGAGTGGGGAATGTTAGTGATTTGATTTGAGGATGAATTTTGTGATGATGTGTGCTGGTCATCAACTGAGCAAAATTATTTTTACTCAAACTACTTTGATGCAAGATCTGTAGAAAGGATATCTCTAGTAGGTATAAGATTCATCTTTATGACTATCATGCATTTATTAGATTAGAGACATGCTAGGAATATCTGAGAATTAATCTGTTAGGAATAATGAAAATCAATATGTTAAGAAACGGATGCATTCTTTCTTTTTTTAGGCTACGCAGCAGCCAGCAGGCCATCTTAAGGATGCACAGCAGGGCATTAGAGCACAACAGATTCTCTTCAATTATATGACAGGACAAGTGCCAGAAAAAATAGTTTTCTTGCTTTCAGTGCCTTGCTTTCAGAGATTAGGTTCTGTAGGTATTAGATGAATAGATGATATGCATCATCCTCTAAGGTTAATGGCTTTAAATGTATAGAATGCCAGTAATTTTGCAAGACCATTATCATGAAAGTTGGGAGAAAATCATTGTGCAATGAACATCAGGTTTCATAAACATAACAGTAAGTACGTAATTGGTAGATATGTTAAAAGGCACATCTGTAAGTTGGCATTGATTTTCTATCCGTAATTGAGACAAGGCCTCATCATGACTTAACCTAGATATCTCCCTTTCTATGGTTTCCATTTTTTTGCCTCTAGGTTGATGTTACTCTACCCCCATGCCAACTATTTTTCATTGTGCAGTTTAATTACATCAATTCGGCAGGAGAAGCAAGTTTATTGACAGTTCAGGTGAGTTTCTGCTCTTTTAATTTTAGTTTACCAACAGGTCTAGTCAAGTGTGAAACTAAAACTGTACAGGTTTTCCTATCCTCATTTTTGCCTTTTGATGCTCCAGTATGTGGCATCTGATGTAAGTTTTCTTTATATTTCTACAGGTTTTGTTCAAACAAAGACAAACTGTGCAAGGACGTGTCGTACAATAGGCTAACTCAGTGGTGTGAAAATTGGTAGTAGTGTAGTTATTACTTTTGGAAAAGTTGGTTTTTACCAAAATT
>CM039132.1:7915392-8072892 GCA_022036555.1 Microstegium vimineum
TGAGACCATGGTTAATGGTAGAGTGCTATAAGTCAAGTATTAAGAGCCAAGTTATATAGTAATTAGACACTTACTTTGCTATAAACTTTTTTATTATTATATGTTTCTATTCTCTCTCCTATTTCTTCTCACAATCATATATATTGGGTCTACTAATGCCTATGCATGCGTGCCCAGCTTGGTGCTAAAACAAGAGCCAATATCTCTTCTCTCTCTTTTCTTCTCTCATCCCACATCATAAAAAATGCAGACTAGCTTGGCTATAAGTCCATTACTGTACCTGCCCTGAGTGGATTGTGTGAGCAGCCCGGCCGGCATGCGGGAGGCTGCTGCTGTACTACAGCAGCCGGATTTGCCGCCCCCATGGGTGCATCGACTGAGCGAATTGAATCTAGGGTGGTCTCGGTGGTGCCTCCAAGCGAAGGGCTGCGGCAGCACGGATTTCTCCTCCCTCCCTCTTCTCGATGTTCCTCCCAGGCATGCGGACCATGGCAGTGGCTGGTTGCCTTGGTCCTAGAGCGAGGTGTTAGAATTGATCTCCTCTAGATGTGGGCCCAATGGCCCACACCAAACTTGATCCGCTCTCTGATCGGGGGAGCCATACCCAAATAAGGGTTGGAGGGCCCCTGTCACGCTGTGCCTATATAAGGAAAGGTGGGGGCTACGGGCCCTGGTTACGAGGTTCGACGCCCTACAGTTCTCCCCACCGACACAACCCTATTCCGATCTAGAGGGTGGCACAACCAGTGACGGGAAGCACCTCCGCCACCTATCTGCACCACCGGACTTCACCTACCTCTTCACCGACCGTCGCTGCCCGTGCGCAGACTCCATCGACGAAGCAATGCCGGTCGGGAGTTCATCCAGGTTATACTAACCCTAATCTCCTCTTCCTCCCTCTGTCCTTCTCAGATCCGAACCACACCTTTTATCCTAAGCATCCTAACCCTTCTAATCTACTGTTAGAGATCCGCTAAGATCTATCTCGAGGACCCAACAACATGCTAAGACAGACACAGAAGGAGCCCATGACCCAATCCTGGTCAACCTAGGTGCTAGCCTGGTGCAGTTCGTCGAAGGCACAACCAAGGGGCGTGCCATCGGCATTTCCGAAACCACCCAGCTTTCCAGAAATAAATCAGGGACAACAAATAAATAAGGTATCTCTAAGATGTAATAGATTGGAATTTTATTAGAAGAGGAGGCAAAGTAATTTGTTATGAAAGCGGCCCAAAACTATAAGGTCTTTTTCTATAAAATTGGGTTGCGTAAGGACCAAGTCTTTTGGAACTATAAATAGAGGAGCATTGTAACCATTCAATCTTAAGCAATAAAGAAACAAACTATTCCCTATTTTCTCCTCTCTATGTATTGTGGCCCCTCATCTCCCGCTCGTGCCCATGCCGACCCTCATTGTCACACACCGCTGCCCTACCCTAGGGCGTTGAAACATCCCTATGTGATTTTGGCAATTGAGTGACAACTTAGGTGGACTAATATATGTTTGATGTGTGATAGGTATTTTAGTCCACATTTACAGAAGTATGAGCAACCAATAGAGTCATGGTGATGAGATGGCTTGTGCATATTGATGGTGCTCAATTTAATGATGAAGGAGCTCATTGTATATGAGACATGACATGGAAGTCATATGATTAAGGTGGAGAAGATCAAGATAAGGATTGGCGCGGCTTGATGGACCGGTTGTAAGAGTGAAGGGCAAGCGGGTGATCTTTGACACCGATAGACCGATACAATAGTGAAGAGCAAGTGTGGTTAAGATCGATGAACCAATAAGATCACATGGTGATATAAAGTGGATCATATCATTTGTGATAGTGTTGGTGCATATGTTGCATCAACATTGGAGACAGAATAGAATGCGCAAGGCAAATGTATAACTTGTAAGGCATTTCATTTTATGGTCATAGGTGTGTAGAAAAGTTTATATGTCCATCGAATTTTAAAATATTTGGAACCCTACACGAATTCAATTGAAAATATTGTCAATTAGAGAGTTTTACATCTTTCTGAGGTCTACAACTTTGGTTTCGATCATTTTTCCATCTGAGATCATTTGAAAAAAATAAATTTCAAATGTGAGAAAATTCAGCCATAATTTTCCTTGGATAGATAATTTCAAATGAAAAAAATTATCAACTACCAAGTTGCATAACTTTTTGAGATTGAAAACTTCTGTTTTAGGCATTCTCTATCCGACATCATTTGGAAAATTCAAATTTTAAATTTGAGAAATCAAATATAATTTTCATGAGATATATGATTTCAATTGAAAATGTTGTCAACTACAAAGTTGCATAACTTTTTGAGATCTACAACTTTTATTTTGGTCGCTTGTCCATATGATATTCTTCAATATCACTACACACTGACTTATGACTATGGAACATATGACTTTAGTTAGTGTTAACTTCTATGAAACCATGTGAATACAATAGAGAGACATCATAATGACTACAAACATTTTTTTGAACTACAAAGTTGCATAATCTATGGATCATACAAGATGCTTAACTACCACTTTACACTCACTTATGACTATGGATCATATGGAATCCTTGGAATAACTCTACAAAATATGGTGGTGTATATTTGGATATCTAAACATTCTCAAAATAAAAAAGTTTGAACAACAAAGTTGTAGATCTCGTCGAATACTACAACTTTATTATTAAGTTCATCTTCATCAAACATCATATGAGAAAGTTACGATATTAATTTGTAGTATAGTTTCGGTTCTTGCCTAAAACTAGAAGTGATAGGAACCGACAATGAGATTCAAATATTAGTATCGTTGATCATATCACTCCCAGTTTTCGCTAAAAACCGGTAGTGATCTGCCGGGAGACATTTATAGTCTAGGTCATGCTTGGTCGTTGGCGATGGTTGCCAAAACGAATTATGGTGGTAGACCTCATGTTCTTTGGCTTGTTGAACTTGAGGACAGAGCTCGGCGCATTTCTTGATCATGGCTTGTCGTATGGTGTTGGTGTGTAGTTGATAGTGGAAATTCAAAGTGTCATGGTGCAGACATGTAGGCTAAAATATTGTTTATGCCTTGATATTAACAAAGAGTGTAGTGTAGGACCTAGAATCCATTATTAACAAAATGTAAAAGAAAAGGTTTGGATAACAGATAAGCATTACACTTTGAACTAATAAGCTCAAAAGTTCAAAGCCAACATACTTTTTATCTATCCTTGGGAAGTAACATGAATTTGATACGAAATATTGGTACATATCTTGTTATTATGGTACATAAGGTAAAACCATGCAATGTTTAACAACCATATAGTTCACAGTATCAATGGCTATATGAGCTATTCAAATACTATGGGCCTATTTCGATTCTCAATTTTAAAGTTCAGTAGAGTAAAAGTTGAGGATTAAGACTTTAGACCACTTAGCTTGCTTGTGTGGTCTAAAGTTTTGTGAGATGATCTAAAACATTTGACCTCATGTTTAGAGCCTCAAGAGTTAAAAGTGTTATAAAGTTTAGTGGCTAAACTTATGGGATCCAAACAAGACCTATATAGTCGAAAACAAGTAATAAAAAGATACGGATCTAGGAGTTATATTGTAACATACCGAGGCCATATTTGAAACTTGAAGAAAGGACATTCCCAAAAGGTGATTGATGTATTTCTTTCCATTTGATGTCTCAATGAAGCCCAATACACTCCATTGATGAATCAAGTCATCTTCAACAATATTGTGTCCTTTTGAGAATATGGCACAATAGGAAAAGCATATCCTCAATTGTTGTGGCATCCTTTGATAACTCAACATCAAGGATGGAAGCACCCTATCGTCCGATGTTTCATTCCAGATATCACTGTCATTTATTTTTTCCATTCAGATATATCTTTGGATTGTAACATGAACCCAAGTGCTTGAGCTGCCAATGGCATACCTCGACATTTTTTTGCAATATCGAGCCCTATCTTCTCGAATTCCTTTTGGTTACACTTACTGGATCTCTTAATTATTTCCCAGCATATATCATCCTTCAAAGGTTGTAGCTTATATAATCTACTGGAAGAAACATTCCTTGCAATTTCTTCCTCTCGTGTGGTTACTATGACATCTATCATGGTGCCCTTCTTGCCCACGTGAAGCATACTTTTCAGCTTCCTCAACTCAGTCTCATCTTTCTCCCATAAGTCATCTAGAACGATCAGAGATTTCTTGGTACAGAGTAGGTTATCAAGGCACTGCATTATTACCTGCAGATCTGTATACTGGAAATCCCTATTTTGGTGAGCTCCTTCTCCTTGTAGTTGAGAAATTATTTTATTTCCTATTTTCAATAAATTGAAATCTTGGGAGACATAAACCCATATATGATAATCATACTGCTTCTTAAATTGGTCATCATTGTATACAAGTTGGGCCAAAGTAGTCTTGCCCATACCTCCAAGGGCATAGATAGGAACAATCACTATCTCACTCTCATCATGGTTTGAACTTGCATGTAACAAGTTTATGATTTCCTGTTTTTCTCCTTCCCTCCCTTCTACTTCAGGCAAAAAATATGATGTTGTCTCAAGTTTGTCATAATGCTGAACATTATTGCTGGTGCCTGGTGTGTTGATGAAATTAAAATTACCAAATTCCATATTGATTTTCCTCAGCTCTTTTCTCAAACTCTTCATCCTATTAGCAATGAAAATTGTCTTGTATGCAGTTGAGATACACGAGAGCACCTGTGGGTTCTATAAAAAATTAGTTGGATGACATGATTAGGAAAGATGCATTGCATTATAAATTAGTAATTATGAGCAGTTTTTTATGACTTAAACTATCAAGATTCGCTAGAGTTTTGCCTCCAAAAAAATTAGAAGCAAGCATCTCCAAGAGTTTGCCAAATATAACTTGGGGTTTTCAGAAAAAAAAAATTACATGACAAATCTTGTGATTTGCCAACTCCTAAAACCTTCATTAGTTTGCTATTTTAGGTTTGGCAAAATAAAAAAAAAAGACCCGCAAGATGTTTTTTTTCCTCCGGGCTTTATTGTTTCGCGCGAAAACCTCCTTGAGGCCGCGACGGCGCTGTCGCATCATTCTTGGCCTCGTGAAGTCGCGTCATTCTCCCAGCCGGCCAACATGTAGCTGCAGTTGTGTGCCAGGACATGGCAGCTTGCAAGCAATATAGCACCCCAGAATCCACAAACATCCTAGGATGCTACTAAACTACACAAACAACAGCTGCACACAAACAATAAAAATTTTGGCAGCACCTCCTTTGTATTTATAGCAAGCGGAAGAATAAAATAAATAGATAAAACATATCAAACTAGAAATTAAAGAACATGCTAACACAAAAGAGTTGCTCCCAACAAGAATTAACTTTAACATCCACACTTTAAATAATTGCCTTCAAATCTAATGAGCAAATCAAATTATTATGTATTGAAACACAAGTCTCTAAATGAAGAAGTGTGAGACGTGCAGCTAATTCCCTTCCCTTCCAAGCAAGCATCAAGTACCTGGATTGAGTAAAGCAAGGGTGAGATGAAACATCTCAGCAAGTGACCTTGTTTTGACAAGCTACTAAACCACAAGTTGAAATAAGCATCGATTTAACATGAGGTAATTACTTGATAAGATATCAAAATAACATTAACAACTTCCAATTTGGAACATAGCCAAATGATAGAGAGCCTCATAATACCATACACAAATCACTTCAAAAAAAATATATACTTCTTGTGAATGCATATGAATGCAATGCAAATGTCTCCTGCCTGCACACCCAACAAGGTGTGGAGCTGCATCCCATGATGCGTACCGGTACTGTCATGACCATAGGTCAAGACATAACTTCCAATGCAAATGAATGATGCAATGCAACCAATGAGACTTCAACTTCATCTTCAGGATTGTGGATAGCCACAAATACCATTATGGAATAATAACATCACCATGAATACTTAAATAAGACCACAATTCAATAAGATTTAATATAACAAGATCATAACCTTTTTATATTAGAGGGATGACATTATAATAGATAACAGACTGTAGGTGATAAAAATAACAAGCCAAAACGGTAGCAAGCAACCGCTACATTCACTTGCCTCTTTACCGAAGGAGAACAAAAGCACTAGCGACGTTCCAAAGTGCTACCACCTGAACACAAACAATATTCAGTACATGCACCAACATACAAGCAAGAACAATAGCAAAAATGCACTAGAGCGCCCCAAACCCGACATTCAAGCCTCTACCGTTGTGCTACCGATCAAGACAACAGCAACGACTCTTCTTTTATTTTGTAGACATCATAATAATATATATCCAAAAATTAAATTATTTCATTAACATAGTCAAAAACTGCTTAGATCTAAAACTGTCCAGAATGTCGTGGCTGAAAAACAGCCCGCTTGTAACTGAGATAAGTCCAAAACTAAAACTGCTATTATAGTGTTCTTGGTGTCCAGAGAAAGATATTGAAGTCCTCTAAAAGTTTGTCCACAGGCATAAAATTTATTAAAGCCTCTAACATACCCAAAAACAACGTTGAACAGGGACTGCTCAGTCTGACGGGATTTTCAGAACATGGATGAAATTGATTTCAAGAATTACTCCACTAATCCCCGTCCAAGCAAGTGTTTTGAACCACAAAACTTGATCAAAACAAGGGGATTGATATTTGGCTTCTCACCTAGGGACACCACAGCGGGCACGATGTCGAAACACCAGTGACTACTCCACCTTCTCCCTTCTCTTCACCTTCCCGTCGTCTCAAGATTGCAACGATCCTCGCCGCTGCAAAGGTCTTGCCATTCCGATCTACTCCAATCATGGCAAAACCATCACGAACAGCAGGAGATGCAAGAGACTGATGGGATAACCAAGATACGAGATGGATCCAAACCGGTTATCAGCAGGAGGAAGATCGGCCAACACGGACGACACCGACGGCGGCGGCGGCGGCGGCGACGACGACGGAACCCTAGGTTCTCTCTTCCTCTTCCTTTCTCTCCTTTTCTCTCTTCAACTAAACAGAGGACGGCGACTAAGGACGAGCCTAGGAGTGGGGAAAAGAAGCCGCACGGGAGAACGGGAGAGGAGTTCGACTCTGATTGAAGAGGAGGGTCGCGGTACTGTAGCATTAAGCCCAAGAAACCTTAATTTAATTATTATTTTTTTTTGGATGTTACATTCTTCCCCCCTTAAAAGAATTCGTCCTCGAATTCTACCGCTTCTAAGATAGAAACCAATAAAATGGTAAACTACACATAGCTGCAAAAAAAACTCACCGGTACTAAAGAGTTCAGGATACTCCTTTCGCATCTGCTCCTCAAGCTCCCAAGTGTGCCTGATCGAAGGCTTCAAACCCTGACGAAACTGGCTTGCCTTTTCTAGCTCACTACGAGCCACATGTGGAACAAAGCAAACAATCTTGTTGAAGCCCACCTCATATTCTGCCACTGTCTTCTTATCCTGCCTATAGGTCTGCAGATCTATCTTCATTTTCTCTAGGAATGTAGTTGGGTAAAACCTCCTCTCAAACTCCCTGGCCAAGACATGCCAAGTCAAAGATCCAGGTGCAGACGAATGAGATGCTTGCACACCTCTCCACCATATCTGAGCCTCACCCTTCAGCAACTGTGTCCCATAGCGAACACGATCCTCATAAACCACCTGAAAGACTTCCATCTTATCCTCCACATAACTTAGCCAATCATCTGCATCAACTGGAGAAGCCACTGCCATCAAAGGAATCCAACTTCATGCCCATCCACTTCACAAGAGAAATAGCACTCTGAGGAACACCAGTGGGAGTAGCACCCGTAGCAGGAACGGTGATAGTAGTTGCACCGGCGGTAGCACCGTCAGTATTGGCAGCTTGCCTCAAGGTGTCCAGCTCCTGCTGCATTGCCTGTATCGTAGCTGCCATTGCCGCTACGTCAGGAGGTTGATCATTATTTGTAGAACGATTAGTCGCTGGTCGACCCCGTCGTCCTCTCTTAGGCAGCATTGCTGCAGCCACCACGATAAACAAACAATAACCACATTAAAAATATGAAGACATGCCACACCAACTTCAATTAAAACAACTTATATACTTAACAGATCATGTCACAACAATCAAGAACAAACAAAATAATGATTACCCATCCTAAAAGTGCAAGTGTGTCAAATTAATTCTTATTTTTTTCCTTCCAAGAATCTAAAACCTGCTTAGCAGCAAATCTTCTCTGTCTCATTCAATGAAAATGACAGGACCATGAGCACCGTATCTTGTCTGTGTCCCGTCAAGTCATTGTCGTCCATGAGCACACTCGTTTGAATTGCCGGCCAGCACCGTATCAAGTCATCAGCAGCTTTTTGCCAGTAAGGTGTCAGCGCTAGGACGTGGGATGCCAATGCGTTTGCGCTAGAGACCAATTGAGGTACCCTCAATCAATGGTTCACTCATGTATTTACCTAGCGTAACAAGATCAAATATCTTTTTTTCTGTAAGTTGAGTAGGTACATGTCCAACCCGGATGATGATGATTGGCATGCACTTGAAAAAGTCTTGCGGTATCTTAAAGGTAAAATGAGTTTTGGGATTCATTATTCTGAGCACCTAGTTATGCTTGAGAGTTATAGTGATTCAAACTAGATATCTGATATTAATAAAATCTATCTTATAAGTGGGTATGTTTATTCTTGGAGGTGGTGGAGTGTCATGCACGTCTTGCAAATAGATTATTTTAAAAAGAATCAACCATGCAAGCAGAACTTACTATTTTAGATATAGCCTCTATAAAGGCAAAATGGTTGTGTGAACTCTTGTTGGACTTGCCAATGTGTAAAAAACAATACTGGTTATTCCTATGAACTGTGATAATCAAACAATAATAACTAAAGTGGACAATGCCAAGGATAATGCAAAGTCAATAAGACACATTAAAAGACATTTGAAGTTTGTCAGGAAGTTCAGAAACTCCAAAGTAATAGATGTGACATATATGCAAAGAGGCAAAAAACCTGGCAGATCCCTTTACAAAAGGGCTATCATGGATTCATGGAATGTGATAGAAAATGCATCAAGGAACATGGATATGAGACCCATGTGAGTTTACAGTTGCAGTAACCCAACCTTTTTTTTATCAAAGATCCCATGACGACTAAGGACCTAAAAAGAACAAGCTATTGATAAATGAGGAGAGTAATCTATAACCCTCTCTAAGTGAATATGCAATATTCTCGGAGCAATCAAGCATTGTAAGGTAGGGTGGAGAATGCCTTAATGTCTTTTATTGGCTTTAACAAGCAAAACTGTTGATCTATAGAGCATTCTTACAACAACATACCTATATGAGCTTGACTATTAAACGAGGAGTCTAAGAAATTTGGGTGATCTCTAGTAAGCTCATGAAGAGACCAGATAGTATGACGTATATGCTCCACCTGCTGGGAACCACTAGCAGAGTATGCACTTACATGACAAACAACTTTTGTCGTTGAAGAAGCAAATTTCGTCATAATTTTAGTTTTATGACCATACATCATTTGTTAAAAAATATGCACCACAATTGCTCATCCATGACAAACCCACAAGGATGAAAACGGATCGGATACAAATGTATATCACTAATATTACATTTGTCCTCATATTTCTATCTGGATTATTCGGATTCGAATAAGAATAGTATCAATCATGTCGGATAGGATAGGATTCATTATTGACATCATAAATATACAATTTGAGTATTTGGATATTAATACGGTATCCCCTCTAAACAGATTCGGTCTCGAATATGGTTGGAACATATATGTACTGTTTTCACCCCTACAAACCCAAGCAACTTGTCATAAAATTGGATTGATCAGTGATGAAAAAAGTGATTGTCATAGAATTGTTCAAGTTTATCATTGAAGGTGTGGATGAGTATAACTTGAAGATCTAGTTAGATGTTAAACTTAACCGTCTTTGCTAAAAACGCTAGTATATAAACAATAGTGGGTGAGTAAAGGAAAATATCTATATTGAGGATTTAAAATTGACGGGGGATTGTTATAATTTATATGGTTAGTTCCCTTAAATTGATATGAAGAAATTCTAATAATAAATCTCAAAGGTCCAATACATATGTTTCCTAATGGGTTTTAATGTTTAAGCCCATGAATAATAGAGATGGAAGGTGCAACATCAATTAATATCATATTACTAGTTGATGTGGAGGGGTATATATATATAAGGTAAAGACACACCAAAAAATATCATTGGGAGTTGAAGTTGAAAATCCTAAGATACTCAACTAGTATTTTCTTCTTCTAGCACCATTGTCGGTGTTAAGAAACTGTCAACAAGTAAATTTGTACGCGTGTCGGGTTCCGAATGGTGAGACAAAGAGACAAGAGGTTTATACTGATTCAGGCAAGAAATCCCTACGTCCAGTGTGGAGCTGCTCGTGTTCCTTATCTCAGCTTGGAGGGGGTTTACAAGTTGGGTCGAGAGAGGGTTGTGATTCCCAAGTCTCTGAATGTTGCGGCGAATGGGTGTGTTCTAACTTCGGTGTTCGGATGTCTCTCGTCGCCCCCTCCCATCCTCCTTTTATTGTCGCAAAGAGGGCAGGAGAGATTACAAACGTAGGCCGAGAAGGATCTACCTAGGAGGCCACGCCTTATCCTTTCCTTCTCGAGGAAGAGTGATGGCTGCTTCATAATAATATATTCCTATTGCCTTTGTACTTGGTCGGGTACGGGATATCGTGTCGATCCCTCGTCGTAGTGCCGGATGGGGGGTCCGGCCAAACCGGCAACCTGGGGGACGCATGGTTGCCTGCTATACCATTGGTGTAGGGGACGGTTCGCGGCCACTTGCCCGGAGGTACTCCATTGTACCATATTCCAATTCTTTACGTTCCGTTTCCAGCGGGATTCCCTCTTTCCTGGTCAGCGGGCGTCCGCTCTTCTGAACTCTCCTATACCCGACGTACTTCCCGTCAGGGTAACCTGAGACTGACTTTGTTCAGAGAGGAGCATGATTCCGTTATGTCCAAAGACCCTGCTCCATCTCGTCTTCTAATTGGGAACACGACCTGTCCCAATTCGGGCAGTGACCAGGGCGTTATCCTGGGCCCCGGATTACGCGGGGTGTACGATCCATCACGCCCCCTGGGCTCCGTTCTTATCTTGTGGAGGATGCGTCGTCAGCGGCTAGAAACTAGCGACTTCTCCCTCCCTCATAGGGGCATATGGGTCATTCTCTGTCTCAGGGATCTTATCCCTCGTAGCCGTGGCTTTGTCGTGAAGACCTGAGTCGGCTCGAGGTAGCAGGACGTCGATACGGGCCGAGACGTGGGCACGTCTTCTGAGATGCAAGGCCACCCTGCTTTTGATGTCGGGCGAGGCGGAGTCACGTCTTCCCGGGGCACATCTGCCGCCCTGGGTCGGTCGGACCGTTGTTCCCGCATCTCTTCCCTCGTGGGCCTTCTGTCATGGCTGTGACGTTTACTCATAATGGGTCATATGTCTCCCTTCGGGCAATGCTTTACTAAGTTCTAGGTCGCTGGTTATTTTTTTGGAATTTTACCATTAAATTAGGTTTAAATTAGGTATCCGATACCAAACTCTCCATCCTAGCCGTTCATGTGTACCGATGATTTAGAGTGTGGGTCTCCAAAACCCTCATCCTTATGATACTGGAAAAGGATGAATAATATTTTTGGGAAGCGCTCTTCAAACGTGTGCTCCCATCCTTCATGACAGGTCGTCGAGCTCTTCCTCTGCTGCTCATCAACGATCTCGCACTACAACCACTAGTAGCGTCACCATATGCATCTCCACCAGCGATGTCGTCTCCCTCTACAGTTGAAAGATCTAAACCTCGTGATTCAATATCTTTGTTCGTGCTATTTAATCCTAATAGTGTATAATCTATGCTTACATCTGTATTTATGTTATCTTAATATTACTAATTGGAGGCCCCAACGGAGACACCACGTTAATTCTTACAAGACGCACTAAGAAAAAAGATAAATCATATAAATTCTCACAATAATCAGAAATATCTGGTCTTTGATTTGGTAGACTCTTATCATCATCACCGATATTAACCATTAGATTTATTATAGTTTATTAAAAAATTACACACCACTGCCATTATGAAAAATACAAAGGAACCCCCTAATTTTGCATATAAATTACCCATCTATTCATAAGTCAAAATAACCCCCTAGATTTATATATAAATTACCCATATCTATTATTACAAAAAATAATTTAAAAAACCCCCTAAATTTACATCTAAATTACCCACCTTGGCCATTATTAAATATAATTTTAAATAACTCTCTAATATTATGTCTAAATTATCTAACTTAGTCATTATAAAAAAATAATACGTACTCCATGATAATAAATTTTATGAGCGATTATTTTAAATAAGTTTATCATTTTTACTGAAACATTATGTCATATCAATATTATTAATTTTATGCATTCTATGATATATAAATAATACTACAAACATATAATCTTGTGATATAACAAATTCAACAAGTGTAGTTTGAGGATGCATGCCAAGTTTCAACTTATGTGAAAACAATACTACTTGAATAAAAGATAAAGAATGCTAAAAATATCTAATTAACATCTGAAAAATACAAAAAAATTATTAAAAGCTAAAATATAAATTATATATTTATGAAGATAAAAAAATAGGTTGTATGAAGAATTTATATTTTTTTAATACTAGATTTTAACTAAATATATATCATGCTAGAAAAAATACTATAAATTCTAACTTGATGTCCTCGCTGAAGCGTGCATGTTAATTTTTAGGAGATTTGATTGAAAACAAAAGACATATCATCTAAATTCTCATAAAAATTAAAAAAAAATCTTAGCATCAACTGGGTATACACTAATAACCATTGATGATAATAAGAGTTATTAGATCTATTATGTGTTCTAAATAACTACCCATTCTATCGTTGTGTAAAACAATATACACTAACTTGTGACTCTAATTTATATTACCACATATTTTGTTAAGAAACATGAACAAATGTGGACATAAATTTGTATTGAAGTGATGTCCTCATATTATGATCGATAATTTACATAACTCAATTTTCATCTCATTATTAGAAAAATTAAATTCACCTCAAATACCATCTAAATTGTCAACATCCCATTTTACAAAAAGTGTTTAGAGAAAAATAGAATATGTAAATTATCATCCCCTCCTCTATCATTATTAAAAATATTTGATAAAGTAAATATATGTGTAATGGCAACATGCATGAGCAATAAAATACATTTTTATATATCTCCACATAATAAATATTTTTCTAGATAACTCATGTACTAATGATACTAACAAATTATTTAAAAGAATATTAGTAACCATAATATATAATTTGTATAGGTTGTTACTTCAGAGATATTTATGTATTTTAACTAAAATATTTGTTATTTCTATATTGATAGTATAATCATAACTACAAAAACAATTCCTTAATAGTAAAATTCAATGATCATGAGAAGTGTGGGAGAACACTTATTTTTAGCTTTTATTAAGAATACCGTAGAGTAAATAGTTGATCATTATAAGGTTTAAGTATTAAAATTTTATTATGATAGGACTACTACCCTGTCTAAGATCTTACTTCATGCTCCATAACTATAATATATCGTGTATGTTTAAAATATTGGGTGGTGCTATTGTAGTACTCAAGAACATACTCCATGACTTAAAATTCGTAGTTTTAAACTGTGCAAGAAGAGAGTTAATGAAATATACAATAACCATAAGAGTTTCAACTTAATTTTGGAAGAGAAAAAATTTGTAGCAGCTGATAAGAATAATATTTGAGAAAAAATAAAATTTAGACTAATGACTTCATAAGATATATGATGCAATAAGAGCCACCATGATTAATGGTAAAGTTTTATAGTGACTGCATACTTAAAGTATACAAGGTGCCACACAAAATGAAACAAAAGTATATTAACTGGTTCCTTATAAAAATATAACTAATAGGTTTAAGATAATTAGATATAGACTACATAGTATCTATTATAAGTATAATGTTAGAAATAAATGAAGAAAAAATATACAAATTAATATACGTAATTCTTTATTAGTCAGATGTACTCGATCCATTCCAAATCATAAGATGTTTTGAGTTTTAAATACACAGCTTTTACTATACACGTAGATATATTGTCTAGATATATAGTAAAAATAATATATTTAAAAGTACAAATATCTTATAATTTAGAATAAAGAAATTATTATACTCTATCTAATATTTATATCTCCTAAAATTCAAACCCGTGCGAGAGCACGGGTTGATGGACTAGTTTAATCTAATGGCTTGTGTACGATTACACTAGTTCTTTAGTTTATGTTAATAAATCATGTTAGTATACACGCTATGATTATACTATTACTTGATATTGTCATCGTTTATAATCTGATTTTAATCTGCATATTGCCTATTTGTTTAAATACTAGAACTCAAAGTTAAAGAAATGAAGGCTATCTTAATTTAGCATCGACAGAAATTGCACAGGTGATTGAATTGATACGAAAGAAATATGAGAAAGATCGAACCCATACAATCAAAGGAAGAAACAAAATTATCAAAAGATATTTTAACGTAAGAAAAACCAAAATATTATAGTGAAATGAAAATCTAGCTGCCTGCGCGGGCAAACTCACTAGTTTTCATATGTAAGGATTTTTGTGCAGAGTCATAACTGTTTAAAAATAATTGTGACAGTATTTAATTGATTCGCAAATATTTCAGTGTATAGTACTTCTCTCATCTCAAACTATAAGACGTTTGGTATCTTTTACTCTAAGTTTGATCTTAGATCGCTTGTTTGCCATGCTCTATTTTATTAATAAAACAATTATTTAAGAATGATTTAAATTTGACTTGTATAAATTTTTGAATACGACAAAGTACCTTTCCATTTTCTTGGTCGCTAGTGTCCTGGTAGTCTTCGAGCATCTCGGAGATGTCCATGGCGACGTTCTTTAGCCGCTTCAGCCATAGCTGCACCAATTTCTCCTTGGTCGACCTCCTCTCGGCGTCCTTGAGAGCTGCTGAGATAGTCTCAAGAACATTCATCATGTCCTCCAGGTCGTCGCCGAAGTTCCACAGCAAACTGGCCTGCTCAGCGATGGCGGAGCGTAGCTTATCTTTCGCGATGCCGACGAGCGCGGACGCGAGCAAACCAGCTACTGCTTCCGCCATGGCTGCCGCAGAGAGCTCTGGATCGCTCTAGCGCTTATGGTTTTGAGAATGGTGTGAGCAGAGGAGAGACCGAACGAGTTGCCAAGTCAAGTGCGAATGCGAGCAGAGGTGAATGGACGAAGGCGCAGCTTATAATTTGCTCGGACGCTACGTGGCTTGGTCTTGTCCAGGTGTTGCGCCAGCCAATTTAGAGTCCTTTTTTTTCTGGGAGATTTTTTACTCCGTTAGTTTCTCTCTGTCATTTGAGCAAATAATTTTGCTGGTCATGATGAGCAAAGCTATCTAAACTGTAAATAGTCATCATTCCGTTCTAAATTAAAATCATAAAGTTGTTTTGATTCTTTTAGCTAGATGCAATTTTGGTATGAATCTAGATAGATAGGTCACACAATTTAGAGCCGGCAGGGATCTCTGGGAGCGTCTGAATGTGTTATTGATGATCATGTACTTCCCAACAACCCAATTCTAAATGATTAACCTTGCCAGCTGCGATTGATAGCTACATCAGGCTTATCTTCCATATGACCACATGCATACTTAACGCATTGTAGCTATATAGTTTGCACCAATGCAAACGATAGATGAGATGTCCTACTCACATCTTTTATTACGAGCCTCCGGGCTGATTGGGATATCAGTGATGTCGTACTCCCGGCCGGGCCAGCTGCAACTGATAGATAGATGTGGAACAACAATCCAGCTCGCCCAGCTGCAACTGATTGCTACATCAGGCTTATCCTCCATTACAAATACAAACTGGGTACTTTCCTGATACTGAGTCTAGGAAGAGCAGCAAGAGAGCCCGAGCCCGGAGCACACGTGCGGATCTCAGGCCCACAGTGGAGTTGCTCGGCCCAGCCCAAGAAGGAAGAATGAATCCGCTACAAGTACTCAGAGGAGAGGAGAGGGCAACAAATGCTTCAACACTGTAATGTTTACATACTCGATTGTTCATTAATCGTTCCTCGTCGCTACTATACATTACTTCGGTTCTAGTCATCCCGTTAGTTCTCCTTCCTCTTTGATTTTAGCCGCCCAGATTTCCATGTACGTAGCAGCCAGCTGATGGTGACATATGCATGATATATGTATGCTGATGTTCCAATTAGCTTGCTTTGGCACTTGGAAGAACAGACTTTTTAATTGCAGCTCAGTCCTCATCCTCTCGTCCTCGTGAATCTGCCTAGTGGAATAACTTGTGATGAGGATTAGCTATCACGTTCGCACTCCGTATTCTGTTTGGATGGGAGGTAATTGGACAAAACATTTCGTATACTATGCATACATCGAATAAATGTTCATGTTTCTGTATTATATTCAGTCCTTCATTACTTCAACATATATAATTCATTGTTCTCTTCTTTTTTTTTGACAAATTAAGTAATTACTTAACACTGACGACTTCTTGATATATTGGAATCGCTTTCCACAAAATAACCTTTTTTATTGATTTTATTCATGCAAGGGTAACTAGTGAACAATGTGTACCGTCACTTTGTCAAATGAACAAATGACCAAAATAAAAGTGGTAGGTCTTGATGAGTTCTACAACTTTTGTATTCATGACTTTTTCATTTTAAATCATTTCGTATTTCAAAATCTATTAGAAGTTGTCATACTTTGATATTCAAAATTTAATTTTTTTAAAAACTTTGTCACATGAAAAATTACCCTACTAACTTGATAGAGCATGATTTTAAATTTTTTTAGAAAAAGATATCATCACATTTAGAGTTACTATGAGGGAGAAAGACTAGTTAAAAGTTTTAGCGAGAGCTTAAAAAGAGATAATAGGAGGCAACGTGACACATATGGGCCCACCAACCATAGACAAACCTATCACCTCCTATTACCTTACTCCCATCTTCATATACACACAGCTGTTCTCGATCTCTGATTGTACCAACTTAATTGTGATGAAATACAGCAGTATAGCTACGTAGTTTCCTTATCCTCACAACATATATAAAACTATTCAAGTAACTATTTCTCTTAATTTGAAAGAGAATAGTCTAAAATAAAGTAGTGGTCGAGCCCCTTATAAATTTGCACCTAATTTATCCACCTTAACTTATAAAATAACCTTATAAATTTGCATCTAAATTATCCACCTTTGCCATATGAAAATACGGAGTACAATCTAAAATGAGCCCCTTAATTAACTTTGTAACTAAAGTATGCACCTCTTCTATTATCAAAGATAATTTTAAATACCCCTCCTATTCCTCTAAATTATGCGACTACATGTAAAAGATAACGCAAAATACCTAAGGTAACGAGGTAACTCGAGGCGGATCTGGCCATGGTGAGGTTCTAGATGCCTGATAGCTAGGCAGCCGATCCAACCCTAGGTTGCTCCCTTGTGGTGAATGGAATAGGAAAGGACGACCGGTCAACAAGGCGACAAGATCCCTGAAATTATGGCGACAAATATAGGGTTAAGGAGGAGGGAGGGATGGGCCCCTAGGGTGGAGGGGTAGAGTGGTGGCCATCCGCTGGAGGATGGCGGGCCATTGTTGCATACTCAATGGTGGATGCTGGCAGGCGGCGCCATGGATGCTGTCATATACTCTGGTGCATAGCACGATAATAAGGTCACTGTTTATACCATGTAAAATGACTGCTTATACAATAACAAGGATCTATTGCCGACTACTGTGGCTACGATAACAAAAACCTTGTGAGTGCAGGTTTATCCCTACAACCGGGAGGGACAACCTCTTGAAGAAGAATTTGGTGAAAGGCGTATCTAATCTTGCACCACATCTTTAGATCTTTACCACCAATAGGGACACCCATTGGAAGAAGCACCAAGAACAATGGTGAACAAAAGGATTGAGAGGAGGGGTAAATCTTATTGATTTCCCTACCCTCAATTTAAATAAGCGCCCTGGGGATGGAGGTGGCGGAGATGGTGGTTGGCATTAAAGTCAAGACGCAGTCATTTAGATGGTTCCATGTATAAAGGTGTGCAAAACGGGGCAGTTCAGGTTCCTAGGCACCATGATCCTTATCTTCAAACAAGATTCAATGATGTGCAACAACTATTCATGCGTTGAAGTGGTGATGGGGGGAGTCTCACCAGAATAACTCTTGGAACCCAAGAAGGCATCACTGCCGGTAAGCAAAACGCTCAAAGCCGTCTCGACACTTGGGAGTTGCTAATTGTATTCAAAAGGAATGCTAATCGGGACCTACAAGACCCGAAGGTTTGCAGGGATCTACAACGCCCAAAGAATAAGCATGGCTTGACAAGGTTGTGATTAAATCCTACGGGGCTACATACTTTCAGGTATATGGGCCTGGGATACCCTCACCGACCATATATCTGGCCCATCATCAGTTTGTCGAATAAAGTTCATCAAAGGATGGATGAATCCACCAGCTAGGAGATCACGATGTGTCAAGGATATCCAATGTCGTTAATTAACCATACTAGGATATAATTGATATGTTGTAACAAACTAGCAGGAATATAATCTGTTAAATCGATTGCCCTCATTGTAACCCTACCCCCTCTACCTATATAAAGGAGGGGAGGGACCTCACAATCGGGATCCATCTCATACCATCTCATCTACTATGTAGCTAAGAGCAACAACCCATGTAACTGAGCATACAAATAAAAAGAGCAGCAACATCAACTAGACTAGGGTTTTACGCGCCATTGCGACTTTAATTTTTTATAAATCCTTATGTCCTCGTGTGCTACTGTCTAATTCCTCTTATGTGATTTAGTTTGTAGGCATTGCCGGAGCGAAATCATCTGACAAGCAGCGGTGGTCGAGTGGGCGGCGGTGGTTGGTCTACCGGGGTGTCGCAAGGGTCGAGAGCTTCGGTCCTTGGCATCCTCCCTTTCTATTTTAAATTGTGATTGAACCGCTAACTGATTGTCTATTCTTTTTTTAAAAAAAATATATAGGTTCATGATGTAAGATTTATACTTTTAGATTCACCATGAAAAATGCTTTCATAATATATAATTTGTATGTTGTGAAACTATAAGAATTTTTAAAAATCGATAGTGGAAGATGCTAACATTTGACTTATAATAAAGCTTTACGTGACATGTAAAAACAAACGAGGGAGCAGGATCTAGCCTCCAGGGGCACCCATCATTCATGCGTACTATTAGAAATACTAGTCCATCAACCCGTGCTCCCGCACGGGCTAGAATCTTAGAAGACATAAGCATTAATATTATTTAATATATTTGGTTGATAAAAGTTACTTAGATGAAATTGTACTTATTTATTATGTTCATTTTCTAACACAATTAGCATCAAAGGTGTTGACACAAAAAGCGTCAGATCTGTGAACACCTCGGGCTATTACCCAAAACTCGGTATTCCGGAGGCGTGCCAGTCGATTTGACCAATCAATCGACAAGGATGATAACTAGAACAAACTGAACGAGACGACAGCGATGCGCCCGGACGTCAAGGCTCAGATTGATCAAGGATAACTAGAGCAGAGCTGAACGAGGCAAACAGCGATGCGCCTGGATTGCCAAAGCTCAGAGGTACTCCCACGCGGAACTAGCAAGGATTTGACGGAGATCAAGGTGATGTAGTCCGTCGAAAGCTTGAAGAACTCGTTGATAGCTATAACTAATGCATAAAAGGGTAAATTGCGATAAAAAGTAGAATAAGATAAAATTGGTTTGTTTTTGAATTGGATTGTATATTCCATGGCCCACGGGCACATATTTATACTCCCGCATGGAGAGTTGTACAAAGACACGACACGTATCCTTCCTAAAACAAACTCCTACTTTAAAGGAAACTGACTCGCGCAGGAGCCGGATAACAATATTTATTTCCTAAACAAACACACCTATTTTAAAAGAAAATAAACGACCCATGCAAGAGTCGGACTCAAACTACTATAATAATACTGGTACAAAACACCGGTTTCCTTATACTTCTTTTCGATGGAAACTTTCCATCGGCAGACCCCTTCAATCCGCACCTTCCTTCTTTGGCCACTTGTAACCCTTTGCTGCCGCTAAGTGCTAAGTCACGCCCATCGGCATCGGCAACGCTTTCCCGATCGGCAATCGACAGCATTTCTTCATCGGCAATCGGCAACCCCCCTCTATCGGCAATCAGCAATGAGCCCTTATTGGCAATCGGCAACCATCTTCCATCGGCAATCGACAACGAGCCCTTATCAGCAATTAGTAACCGTCCTCCATCAGTAATCGGCAAGCCATCGGCAATGACTTTTCATCGGCAATCAGTTTCAGTAAGACTTCACCAATCAATTTGTCGGCAAAGCTCATCAGCTTCCATCGGCAACGCACTTGGTCTTCCCGCAGCATTCTCCCATCGGCAACATCGGCTCAAAAATTCTCCCGATGCTGATGGAGAACGGCCACTGACCAGTCAAGCTTCGGCCCATTTGACACGTGTCGAAAAACGGTGTCAACACATGCCCCCAATTTCGGAGCGTATAACTTTACGTGCCGAAATTCTCTCCACTGTAGCCGTCGCTGTAGCCGTTGCTATAGCCGTTACCCCCGAGATAGATGTACGGTTTCCTCGATCCCCGCGTGTGGAACTGCAATTTAATAATAAAATTCCTCGATTGTAGCACAAACAATTGTAAACCACCTCGATCACCGCGTGTATCTACCACGGGCCTCTCCACATTCCTGCACAGTGTGGAACAGAACCCCAAAATATCCCTGAACAGGATTATAAAAGTTACCGGGATCCACACTGCCTTTTTACCCGAGCCCATTTTCACTTTCACCTTCCTACCTTCGTCTTCAACCTCCAGCCACGCTGAAGAACACAAGCTTGAGCAACAGTGTTCCTCCGTAATCAAGGACGAACTGCAATCATTCCTTCGACTTCCAATGGTGATCCAAGTCGACATCCCGAAGGTAAGACTCATTCTCCACTCAATCCAACCTCTATGCATGGTTCTTTTCCCCACAAAAACCTGGATTTATTTCCATTCTTATCCTGATTCGTCCCTTCTTCTTCGAACCCTAGGAGTTGTACAACAAGGTAGTCATCCCACTCGCCGGTTCCAATCTCAGCTGTCTAGGCCCAATGGGAAATCCAGACCCCACCTTCATCATCAATGCAGAAACCAACCGGGTACCGTTCAGATCTGAGCGCTTTGATCTAGGACTCTGGAAGGACACATTCCGTTCATGGCCCAAGCCTACTAAGGGATGGAAAAAACTGGTACCTGAGAATAGCCAGATCACAACAAGTGTACTGGCAGGAGCGTAACCTGGATCAGTGCGTTAGGCTTTCAATTGCCGATATGGAGAAGAATGAAAACTTGATGATGGCAGCCTCATACTTCTGGTCCGATAGCATGAACGCTTTCCTCTTCAGGCATGGACCAGCTACCCCAACCCTTGCTGATGTCTACATGCTGACCGGCTTGGACATTACCTCTGTCGATACCTTCACCCTCTTCAACAGAAAATCAGAGTACAAGGTGAACACTCGGAATATCGGCGGTTGGACAGGCTACATCAAAGAGAACCAGAAAACCGGATCGGTAACCCAACGGGAGCACGCCATCTTCTTAAACATGTGGTTGGAAAAGTTCATATTCTGCGGCAAAACCATCGGTCCGACCACCATGGACTTCCCAGCGGCTGAATTACTTGCCGATGGAACGAGGCTCCCTTTAGGCAGGTACCTTCTTGGATCAGTTTACCGATTGCTGCATCAAGTATCCCATAAGCTACTGCTAGGAGAGTCCATCGGCAATCTCGGAGGCCCCTGGTGGTTTGTCAATCTATGGCTGAACGCGCACATGCACAAGGCCCTCCAGTTTGATTTATTTGTCCAACAATTCCCGAGGGACATATCGGAAGATTACCGATACGGGGATGATGAATCAGCAACTCGCCCTCTGCTTAACTTTGGAGAGGCTATCATAGTGCTGCCAGGTACCGATGCCGATGTAGAGCACTTCGGCTATTATTTCCAAAAGTTCTACAACGGACTCCCCTCCTCAGAACGGACCTGGTGGCCATATCTTGATGAACACAACCAGTTTCCGCTGTTGTTCAACTTGACCGATGTGAGCCTGCCCGAGAACCAAGCAATCATGAGGGCCAGCATTACTCCCCGAGCTATTCCAGTAAATATCTTCGGATCTGGGAAGAATGCCCCACCATCCTACGAGTTCTACTATCCATCGGCGGCAGCGAGACAACTGGCATTTGGCCAACTGCCGATCAAACTCTGCTACTCTAAGGTAGTGAGACCTAGGCAGGCAATCTCCAGTAATCTGGACTGGAATAAAGTCATCAGCCTTCCTGCCGATGCCGATCTGTCAGACCTTGACTTGTCCTCCTGGTCGCCAACCTCCTTCATCACCAACGAGTTCAAGTCTTGGTGGCAAGAGTGGAAATGTCAGCTACTCGCCAAGTCTTCACACTATTATCGGCACTTAATTGACGCCGATTACATCATCCCCGATGACGCAGTAAGTCTGCTATCTGATGTACTTCTATTATTTTATTTTTGTCATCGGTATTAGCACTTAACTCTTTTGCGCCTAACAGGCCGATGATCCAGTTCCCACAATGAGTAACAGTGTTAGGCCCTTTAATCTTCGGATAATGGGCCCCATATCGATCATCGGCACCAAAGCTCCGACGCTGGCCGCCTTCACGCCTCAACAGGTACCTGCACCGACACCCACAAAAACCCAGGCTACATCGGCCGATGCCGTTGCCCTGACACGGGTTTATGCAGTAAACTCGCTTTTACCTGTACCGATTACATACTATTTTATCGGCAAAATTTATCTTGTATAACTTGCTTTGTATTTTCAGGCACTATGGTCATCGGCATCTGCTTCCAACAGGCAAACACCTTCCAGCCCGGCTGCCGATGCCCCCCGGTCTTCGTCCAAGCGGGTCGGCTCCCCTGCTGCTGCGCCGACGAAAAAGAGGCGCCTGAGGCTAGCTTCTCCTCCACCATTGGCTCCAACTGCGCCATCAGCTGCCGATGCGCCGCCAGCAAGACTGCCTCCGGTCCCAATCGCACTAACTGCCGACGGGTCATCGGCAGATCCTCCATCTGCTTCTGTCGCGCCAACCACCGGCGGGTCATCGGCAGAGCCTCCATTGGTGAGTGTACCTGATCAACCGATGGACGACGTCCCAGCTCAAGAGATAACTCCACCTGCCATGATAGTGGAGGCGTCGTCATCGGCACATTCGGCCAGACTACCCGGCGAAGAAACAACCCAACCTTCCACAGCAGCAGCGACGTCGGCATCGGCACCATCGACCCAGGTTCCCGATGACAGAATGGAACTGCCACCACAAGAATCTGTCACCACATCGGAGGCTACGCCGGCAACAACTATACCAGCACCAGCGGCGTCGGCTGCTTCTCCAACAAGGGTCCAGTCATCGGCATCCGCTGCCGATGTCCAGGATGAAGCTGGACCATCCAGTATGCCAGGCCCCAGGCAGGAGATCCGCTTCAAGACGGTAAGTCGATTACCTTAAAGCTCAAAGTATGATTTTACAATCGGCATATTTTAACTCCTCTGTTTTCAAGCTCAGGACTCTCCGGACAGCCTCTTCTCCTATAGCCTAAACCTTTAGAATGAAGATGGATGTCAAGGCCGCATTCAAGCGGACAACCTATTTTCCTTTGCCGTCGACGTCCCCGATGACGATGAAGAGGAGAGCTCCGTCCCAACCTTGTCGGCAGAGGTCAAATCTAAGCTGGAGGAGTTGCTTTCCTTGCTGCTGCAAGACACGTCTCAACTTATCCAGGATTCATCGGCAGCAAGGATTGCATTCAAGGACATCCAGAGCCATCTTTCCGTCGACGTAGCAGAAGTCCTTCTCCAGGCAACTTTCCTCGACATTAAGCAGATCCAATACCAGAAGCTTACTCGTCGCATTGCCGATAGGGCCGCTCAAGCCAAGAGCGAGGAAGAGAAGCTCAAATTCAAACATATTGTCGATGAGAAGCACAAAGGCATCGGCCAAGCAGAAGTCTCCATCGGCAACCTTGATCAAGAAATTTCCTGACTGTCGGCAAAGAAGGAGGAGTTGCTTGCGGAGTTACAGAAGGTCAAGGGGGATCTGACTGCAGCCAACCAGCAGAGAACCCAACTATCCGACTCCATCAAGGTCCTGCGACAAGAAAGGGACCAGAATGCACGACAGGCTATACTATGGAAGAAGAAAATCAAGCCGGTCGAGGGCTCTGCCGATGCCGACGCCAAGGAGATGGATGACATAGAGCAAATTCGCCTGCGTGCGATATCAGTTATCCACTCCTTGCTGTAATGTCTGTTGTATCGGCAAAAAATTGTAACCTGATACTTGACTTTAACTTATAACATGACGCCAGTTTGTTTTTACCGATGTTTATATAACTTTCGTGCATCGGCATTCAATGGGGCACTACGCATCTACCCATATGCTAGGGTAATATCTCTTTAAGTATTTGCCATTGATCGCTCTAGAAAACGCAACTCCTTCGAGAGTTTTCAAAATGTAAGCATTACCAGGAGCAGACTGTTTTACCCGATAAGGACCCTCCCAGTTAGGGGACCACTTTCCAAATTTAGAGCTCTTAGTCCCTATCGGTAAAATCAACTTCCAAACCAAATCGCCATCGGCAAATTCCTTCATTTTTACTTTCTTGTCATACCATCGAGCAACTCCCTTCTTATTCTCTTCAATGCTAATCAATGCCTCAACCAATGACCTGCCAAATCTTCTAACTCATCTTTCATCAGAGTAATATAATCATCGGTCGTCAATTGATCTTGAAAAGATAATCGCCTAGAACCAGTTTTGATTTCCCAAGGTAGGACAGCATCATGCCCATAAACCAACTGATACGGCGAGACCTTAGTTGCACCATGACAAGCCATCCGATATGACTGTCACACCCAATTTCAATGATGAAATAGGATGCATAACATTATGTGTGCCCAGGAATAAACCACACATAAGTTCACAAATTACAGAGTACCATCACAGAGTTTGATACATATCGAACATATATCCATTACAAGAATAAATAAAACAAGTAAGATAAACTAGCTCTTGTGGCTCCATTCCACAGGGAAAGGTCAACTGGTTGACCAAGCCTAGAAGTCTTCAGGGAACTCTTCATAGCCTCCTGCTTCTGTTACCCGTCCGGGATTTTTATCCAAAATTGAAAAGAAAAACAAGCGTGAGTACACTCGTACTCAGAAGTATAACATGGGGTTATGAAGCTCAAAAGGCTGACACTGGCTTACTGCATTTAGCACTTTTAGTTGGTCAAAGTTTTATTAGCAAGTATTGTCAGGTTATGCTTAAGCCCCAAATTATCCCACTTATACCACTGCCAAAGTTTAAAGAATCATAACCATCATCATAAAAGTGGTGACAACAGGAACATAAGTGTTGGTCAAGTTAATTAATTAAACCATCGGTTTTCCGGGCCGCTCGTGACCGTGAGCACGGCTGATATATCAATTTTAACACTCTGCAGAGGTTGTGCAACTTTACCCGTGAGTCGTGATGCCCCGATTGCCCGGGTTAATTACTCCCATAACACTGCCAAGGTGAGTGGGCGGGGTTCACTATGAAACCTTTCATAGTATCTCGTCTAACAAGATTAGGGCCGCTAGGATTGGCAAGGGGCGATAGAGCTCCCCTTCCGAGTAGCATAACGACCCGCAGCCTACGCTCAAACTCGGACAGAGGCCGCACTATAACCAGCTCGGCAAGAGCCTAATGCGCCCTTTCGGGTAACCGCTAACGAGCTAGAAAAGAGCCTACTACTAAGTTAAAGCCAGAGCCATGTAGCTCCCACGGAAGCACTGTCAGTCCCAGCTTTTGCCAACAGTGAGCTATTAAAAGGGTTATGTTCCAATTGCCATAACAAGATCACCAATTCATTCATAGCATTTTAACCTTTGGCAGGGATCAAGTATTTGTTTATGTAAAGCACTAGCCATCTATCCATATGCATAACCCATAGGAATCAAGGTAAAGGGTTTCAACTCTAGGGAATTAAACTACGGGTATCAAATTAACACATGCACATGAAATGATACTTATAGTGAATAGGATAACAAGGAAAGTCCCATGCTATACTTGCCTTGGTTCTCAAAGTCCTGCTGGTCAAAACACTCCTGATCAAAGAACTCTTGATCACCAACAAACTCCTCACTGCCTGAACTCGATCACGACATTGCAACAACACGCATTCCAATTGCATACATACAAAGCAAACACAACTACTATTAGAACAGTACACCAATAACAATAATCAGAGTTAAAAAGGTTTATAAAAAGATACTACGCATTGCTACGATCATTTCAACACGAATTTCACAAAAATCGGATTTAAAACGCAAAAGATATGAATTTAACTGGTTCTCTAGGAGCATTTTTAGTATTTGAATTATCATGGAAATAAAATAATTCAAACATGAGCAACAGATATTTTAACATGTAGAGAATTTCATTACGAACCTAACGCAACTCGAATCGTCCAAATCGGAGTTAAAATGAAGACTTTATAAACAATTTATTGCAGTGGCAAAATTGTAAATATCAGATTTCCATTTTTAGAATAAACCGAGAAAGAATACGTGTCTTGACTGGGAAAGCGTATTCTCGGAAATGCGCCAGCGCTGCGACGCGGGGTCAACTGACCTGCCACGCGGCGGCTCGGGATAGGGCGGTCCACGGGTACAGTGCGTGCACCGAGAGCGACCGAGGTCCACCGGTCCACCGTGGACCGGGGTTCATACCCCTTCGCTGATCTAATCCTGACCGCAGATCAGGAAATGGACGGCTCAGAGCAGATCCTTGGGAGAGAGAGGGGAACGGCGGCCGGAGCAGAGAACTGCGCGGCGGCGCCATGGCTCCCGAGCGCCGGGCTCGCCGGAGTTCCACCGGAAAGACTCGTCCGGTGCCCGTTTCGAATGCCGATCGCATGGGAAGAAAGAGGGGGACGAGGCGAAGCCCGTGGTGCACTTGGTTGAACACGGGGAAGCAAACAGCGACGGCGCCATGGATCCCGGCGGCTCTGGCTCGCCGGTGAATGCGGGGAAGACTTTCCCTACTGCCGCGGGTTCAACCAACTACACCGAAACGACCTACAGACTCGAGCGAGTGCGAGGGTGGGTTCGGTTGAGGCTGTGTGTCACCGGAACAGAGACGTCCGCGGCAGCGTCAAGATCGAACTTGATCTGTGTACGCGGCCGAGCCAAGGCAGTGCCGTAGAGACCAAATTGAAGGCACGGGGAGTGGCGGGGTGTCAGTGCGATGCTAAAGAAGTGCTCGGATGCGACTAAAAGGCGTCCGGTGTGTGCTGCCCGCGGTGGCGCCATGGCCGGCGGCACGGTTCGCATGCGGCCAGTGCCACAGAGGGCACAATTCGCCGAATTAAAAGCTCAGGGAGGGAGAAGAAGTGAAGGCGAAGCTCACCGCGACTTCAAATAGGACGGAGATGGCTCGGGATGGCTTGACGGCGAAGAGCGGCGGTCGGCGTCGCGACGGCGTTCCGAGGGCTCCGCGTTTGCGGCGCGTGTTCTGTGCCCACCGAAGAGACGCAGAGAGAGGGATTAGGCTACGGAGATACGCGGGGAGTTCGCGGTTACGAAACAGGTCTTACCGCGACGAATTGCGGCCTCCGGTGCGGTGTTTTGGCGACAACAGCGGCGGCGGCGGCGAGGAGATGGCAGATGGGAAAGGGGGAGAGCAGGGCGCGGTACTCGGCTTTATAGCGCAGAGCAGAGGCGCGGGACGTGCGGTGCCATTGCGGCATCGTGGGCGAGATGCGAGGGTGAGTGCGGGCGTGCAGGCGGTTGTCGTCCGCGGCGCGCTCGTGCGTGAACTCGGCCGGACGGAGCGGAGGTGGGAGGTTGGGGACAACCCTGACGCGTGGGCCTGGTCGGTCAGAGAGAGAAGAGGGAGAGAAGAGGGAACGGGCGGCGCCGACAGGTGGACCCCGGCTGTCAGCGACAGGAAGAGGGAGGGAAGGGAGGAGTGGCCGGTTGGGCCGGCCTCTGCTGGGCCGCGCAGAAAAAAAAGAGAGGGAGGGGGAAATGAGCCGAGCCAGATTCAGGAGGGAAAAATGTTTTCCTTTTTCTTTTTATTTTCTTTTCCAAATTCATTTCAAAACAAATTTGAAACCATTTGAAAATTGAGCTTTGTAAATTCAAACAAGCAAAGAAAATATGCAACTGCATGAATGCATAAACATGTTTCTAAACTAGAATAGGTTTTATTTGCAAGAATTTTAGTATTCCCCTAAATGAAATGCTCACATGAATTCACAATTAAATCTTTTCTATTATTTGAAATTCAAACCAAATTTTGGGTGTTACAATGACCACAAAGCTTCGTTTAATACCATGTGCCACTTTCTAGGGTTTTCCTCAATTTTGCGCTTTATAAGCTTAATGACTCCTTTATTAGTCGCTTCAGCTTGACCATTAGCTTGAGCATAATAAGGAGAAGAATTTAACACCTTGAAACTCATGCTAGCAGCAAAGTCATCAAACTCTCCTGATGTGAACATGGTCCCTTGATCGGTAGTAATGGTCTGAGGAATACCAAATCGGTAAACGATGTGCTCCTTAACGAAATCCACCATGTTCACCGATGTCACCTTCTTCAAGGGGATTGCCTCAACCCATTTGGTGAAGTAATCGGTAGAAACAAGTATGAACTTGTGCCCCTTGCTCGACGGCGGATAAATTTGGCCGATGAGATGAATAGCTCATCCTCTGAACAGCCAAGGCTTGATTATAGGATTCATTGCCGATGCAGGTGCCCTTTGCACATTACCAAACTTTTGACAGTCCTGGCACCCTTTGAAATAATTGAAACAATCTTCAAGGATTGTCGGCCAATAATACCCATTCCGCCTAATCATCCACTTCATCTTGAATGCCGATTGATGCGCTCCACATACACCTTCATGGATTTCACCCATCAATTCTTTCGACTCTTCTTTGCCGAGACATCTAAGCAAGACTCCATCAATCGTCCGATAATACAACTCGTTATCGAGAAGCACATACTTAGTAGCTTGGAACCTTAGACGCCTTTCAACTTTCCTGGATGGATCCCTCAAGTAATCGGCAATCTCCTTTTTCCAGTCATCGGCAACTGTTACCGATGTCGTGACTTCTTGAATCGGCTGATATCCCGAAGCATTCTGTGCTAGCCGATTGGCCTCTTCATTATGCAACCTTGGAATGTGCTCACGGCGGTATTCTCTGAACTCTTTCAACAACCGCAAACACCGCTCATGGGCTGCAATTAACACTTCGCTTCGACATTCATATGTCCCGATCAATTGATTAATCACCAACATGGAATCACCGAAGACTTCAACAGCATCGGCACGCACCTCCCTGAGTAGTTCTAAACCCTTAAGCAAAGTTTGGTACTCAGCCTGATTGTTTGTCGAAGTAGCAACAATCGGCAACGAAATCTCATACCTCTGTCCTCGGGGTGAAATCAAGAGAATACCGATACCTGCTCCATCCTTGCACGTAGACCCATCAAAGAATAAAGCCTAAGGAGCAATCTCAACAAAGTTCACCATATTGCAGTGCTGAGTAACAAAATCGGCCATCACCTGACCCTTAACAGCCTTAGCCGATTCATACCTTAGGTCAAATTCTGACAGTGCCAAAATCCACTTACCGATTCGTCCACTCAAAATCGGCATTGACAGCATATACTTGACCACATCATCTTTGCAGACAACAGTGCATTCGCCCCACAGCAAATAATGCCTCAATTTAATGCAAGAGAAATACAAACATAAGCACAATCTTTCTATGGCCGAATACCTGATTTCAGCATCCACCAATCTTCTGCTCAAGTAATATATTACATGTTCCTTCCCTTCAAACTCTTGAATTAAGACTGATCCGATAACATCGTCATCGGCAGACAAATATAACCTGAAAGGCTTCCCGTGTCGAGGTGGAACCAAGACTGCGGGATTCACCAAGTATTTCTTAATCTCCTCTAAGGCTGACTGCTGCTCTTCTTTCCATGTAAACTCTTGATCGGCTTTCAACTTTAACAGAGGACTAAAAGATTTAATCTTACCAGACAGATTGGATATAAATCTTCTAATGAAATTAATCTTGCCGATCAGAGACTGCAACTCAGTCTTGTTAGTAGGAGCAACCACCTTGTTAATTGCATCAATAGACTTTCTGCCGATTTCAATGCCTCTCTGATGCACCATGAAACCCAGAAACTGACATGCCGATACGCCAAATGCACCCTTGTTAGGATTCATCTTTAACCCATGCTCCCTGGTACACTCCAATATTTTCCGCAAATCGGCAAGATGCTTTCTGAAGTCTCCAGACTTAACCACCACGTCATCAATGTAGATTTCAACTATTGTACCGATGTACTTATGAAAGATAAAATTCATCGCCCTCTGATAAGTAGCACCGGCATTTTTCAAGCAAAAAGTCATGACCACCCACTCAAACAAGCCAACGTGACCTGGACATCGGAAAGCAGTCTTGGATATGTCTTCTTCAACCATGAATATTTGATTATACCTAGCATTACCATCCATGAAGCTAATAATATGATGTCCACCAGCAGCGTCGATCAGCAGATCGGCAATGGGCATCGGGTATCCATCCATCGGCGTAGCCTTGTTAAGGTTCCTGAAATCAATGCACACACGAAGTTTTCTATTCTTTTTATACACAGGAACCACATTAGAAATCCAATCGGCATATCGGCATTGCCGAATAAATCCAGCTTCGATCAACCTGGTAATCTCAGCCTTGATGTCGGGTAAAATAGTAGGGTTGCATCGGTGCGCCGGCTGCCGATGTGGCTGGAAACCAGACTTGATGGGTAACCGATGTTCAACTATCGATCGGTCTAAACCAGGCATCTCTGTATAATCCCAAGCAAAACAATCTTTATTCTCTTTCAATAAATCGGTTAACTGCTGCTTACATTGGGAGTCTAACTTAGCACTAATAAAAGTAGGCCTAGGTTTACTACCAACGCCGATGTCGATCTCGAGCAAGTCATCGGCAGACGTAAAGCCCTGCCCTAATTTTCCGTCATCGGCGAACTGATCCATTAAGACTCCTCCTCAGGACCGACTGCTTGGATCGGCTTGATGCGGTAATCGGCAACTTTGAGTAACCTTTTATCCTAGGCTTCGCCAGATATACACCTGGTCTGCTCATAAGTGTCCAACTCTGCCGATGCAACAGTAGATGGGGCTTCACCGCGGACGACTTCAATTCTGTCCCCGATCCACTGTACTAGGCTCTGATGCATAGTAGAAGGGATACAGCAATTAGCATGGATCCAATCCCTTCCGAGGAGCAAGTTGTAAGTGCTTTTGCCGCTGATTACAAAGAACGTTGTCGGCAAAGTCTTACTGCCGATGGTTAAGTCAACACATACGGCTCCCATGGCGGTCGACACATTGCCTTCAAAGTCCTTGAGCTTCATGTCGGTCTCGACTAAGTCCTGGTCACCTTTGCCAAGCTTTCTGAACACGACATAGGGCATTATATTGATCGATGCGCCGCCATCCACCAGCATCTTGGTCATCGGCTGACCGTCCACTTTGCCCTTAACAAACAGAGCCCTTAAATGCTGCCTCTCATCTTCGGCAGGCTTTTCAAAGATAGCTGCCATCGGATCCAGCACCAATTGTGCCATATCGGCAACCTCTTCATCATCGCTAACGGGCGCCATGAACTCCATCGGCAACATGACCACCATGTTTATATCTGCTGATGGGCCCCTGTCCTTACGCTTTGGCCTCCATTGCTTCCCTCCCGAGGGTTCTGCACTGTCGTACAGGTCGTCGCGGCGCTGGCGCTGAATCCTCCTCTTCTGGGTCTTAGTCAAACCCTTAGGGCACCATGGAGGAAGTTTGGTCTTCCAGATGGGTTGGTGCTGCTTCTCACCGCTTACATCGGCACTTCTTCCGATGTTGGGATCTCTGGAGAATATCTCTTCGTCGGGCACTCTAGCATTGTCCATCTCCTCCAGCTCCTCCTGATCAATACGCCTGCCAAGCCGATCATGGGCACTGAGCTTGCCCCCCAGTCGGTCATGTGTCGATCTGTTCTCTCTGAGCGGCCCGGCATACCTGGGTGCCTGATCATCAAAACAAGGTCTCTTACCTAACCGATCGGCTGTGTAGTACCCATTGCATTCTGGACAGTTATCGGCAGTGGGCAGCTTGATGCCTTCCTCCCAGCAATGAACGAAGAAGGGACACCTCCAGTGGTCCTTATGTCGAAGCCATTCCCGATGCTCTTCTTCTTCTTGCCGATACCATTCCTCACGTGATTGCCGATGATATCGCCTTGGCTGTTTGTGAGTGATAATCACCCCAGGAGCCCTGTTGGCGCTGTTACCCTCATCGGCAACCTCCTTGCCCTTTCTGTCATCGGCAAACCTCCTTGCGTCGTGCTCGGACACTTGGCAGTTAGGGTCTACCGATGAATTCCTTCTGGCAGCTTCCGATGTCAGCACTTTGGTTTTTTCGCTGATTTCCACCATATTGTTGGGGAACGGGTGCTGATCTATCTTCATCGGTTTTTGGACTTTAGCGTTTTCGAACTTAATACGCCCAGACTCGATCTCCAACTGCAACTGCTGCCTGAATACTTTGCAGTTGTTGGTACTGTGTGAGGTTGCATTATGCCACTTGCAGTACCTAATCTTCTTTGAGCTCTTCGGCCGATGGAATTACTTGATTGGGCGCCAACTTGATTCGTCCCTCTTGCAGCAACAAGTCAAACATCCTATCGGCCTTGGTGATGTCAAAGGTGAACCTCTCAGTCTCCTTTTGGCCGAACGGACAAGACACAGGCTTCTTATCCTTCACCCATTCGGCCGCATCGACATTCAGCTCTTCATCCGATCCAGAGTCTTCTTCTTTCCCCATGAAGGTCACTTTCTTGTTCAACGTCTTCCTGGGCTCAAAGACTTTGATATCCTGATCGGCAATCCTCTGCACCAGGTGACTTAGGCTCTCAAACTCTTGGGACGCGTACTTGTCCTTGATGTGCGGCAGTAACCCTTGGAAGGCCAAATCTGCCAGTTGTCGATCATCAAGCACTAGACTGTAGCACTTGTTCTTTACGTCCCGCAGTCTTTGCACAAAGCTCTCTACCGATTCGTCGTTGCGTTGCCTCATTTTGACCAAATCGGTAAGCTTCTTCTCTTGTATGTTAGCAAAGAAGTACTTGTGAAATTGCCTCTCCAGATCGGCCCATGTAATTATAGAATTTGGAGGCAACGATATGAACCATGTGAATGCCGATCCGGACAATGATGAAGAGAACAATCTCACCCTTAATTCCTCCCTGCTGGTAGCTTCTCCGCACTGGATAATGAAGTGGTTGATGTGCTCCATTGTTGACGTGTCGTCTTGGCCGGAGAACTTGGTAAAATCAGGCACCTTGTACCGATTTGGAAGAGGAATCAAGTCATATGCAGGAGGGTACGGAGTCCGATAGGAGTATGTGTTCACCTTAGGTCTGATGCTGAATTGCTCTTTCATGACTTCGACAATCTTACCGACCCAGTACGCGTCCTGCTCTTACCGACTCATTGACTGATTGTCAACTGGTGGAGTCGGCTGACGCGCCTCTTGAAGATGTGCAGTAGTCGCAGGCGCAGCACCAGTCATCTGAACGCTATGCATCGGTTGACTTACCGATGGATAGTTTGGCACACTTGGCGGACTTGGCTGAACCGTCACAGTCATCGGTTGTTGTACCGATGGTCCGCTCTGAGTGTAAGCTGGGCCTCCATAATGATACATTGACACGCCAGGCTGCTGAGCCGGCGGCTGGTTGACCCATCCAGGATTATAAAGCATCGGCATATGACTTACCGATGGCTGATAGCTGACCGGAGCATGCGGCTCTTGAATTCTAGAGCAATTGATCACTAGATTACCCTGGGGGACCGGCACTCCAGCTTGAGAATTCGCCACCAGAGATTGACTGCCGGTGGTTATAATGTGTTGCATCGGCACAGAGCTTGCCGATGGTGGCATCAGGGGTATCTTGGGGATTACTTGGACATCATCTGATGGCACTTGTATGGTTGGAGCAGGCGCAGAGTTGTGCATCATATGAGCCACCGGCTGTGACTGCGCTGCCGATGCCGTAGAGTTCCTCCAGGTTGAACCGTCTCCCTGCACCAGATTAGAACCAACATATAGATTCAGAGGCATACCGTATCCCCACCAGTTAGCGGGGGCTGGCCCTGAAGTTGCCGACGCGGCTAGATCTGCATTGAACTTGGTAGTGTCGCCAGCGTTCGGTCTTGGTGATGTAGCCACATCGGCAGACGGTTCCACAGGGGTGGAAGACGCTATTGGGGCCGCCGATGGGCTTGTAGATGCCAATCCATGATGATACGCTGGACCGACATATCCGGTGCATGTCCTTCTTTGAATGTTTGTGCGACAGCATTGTAGACAGTATTGGACAGCACGCTGGAGTGGTTAATCAAAGCTTGACTTACAGAGGCGTTAACTATCTCTTGTAGCTTACCAGGGTTGGCGTCGTACGTGACCTGTCGTGGCAACGGCGGATCTTGCTTCTGAATTGCTTCGCCACTCCTGCTGAGGCTGAAGGATTTGAGATACAGCTGCCTGTATTCCTCCACAGCCCGCTCCATGGCCTGCTTCTGATCATCTTTCAGATCGGCCTCAGACACTTCAATGACATTCCTCTGGTTGATATCGGCGTGATCAGCCATGCCGAATGTGTAGATCTGTATAATCGGTCCCACCGAGCGTGCCAAAAGAGGTGTTGACACAAAAAGCGTCAGATCTGTGAACACCTCGGGCTATTAACCAAAGCTCGGTATTCCGGAGGCATGCCAGTCGATTTGACCAATCAATCGACAAGGATGATAACTAGAACAAACTGAACGAGACGACAGCGATGCGCCCGGACGTCAAGGCTCAGATTGATCAAGGATAACTAGAGCAGAGCTGAACGAGGCAAACAGCGATGCGCCCGGATTACCACAGCTCAGAGGTACTCCCACGCGGAACTAGCAAGGATTTGACGGAGATCAAGGTGATGCAGCCCGTCGAAAGCTTGAAGAACTTGTTGATAGCTATAACTAATGCATAAAAGGATAAATTGCGATAAAAGGTAGAATAAGATAAAATTGGTTTGTTTTTTAATTGGATTGTATATTCCATGGCCCTCGGGCACATATTTATACTCCCGCATGGAGAGTTGTATAAAGACACGACACATATCCTTCCTAAAACAAACTCCTACTTTAAAGGAAACTGACTCGCGCAGGAGCCGGATAACAATATTTATTTCCTAAACAAACACACCTATTTTAAAAGAAAATAAACGACCCATGCAAGAGTCGGACTCAAACTACTATAATAATACTGGTACAAAACACCGGTTTCCTTATACTTCTTTTCGATGGAAACTTTCCATCGGCAAACCCCTTCAATCCGCACCTTCCTTCTTTGGCCACTTGTAACCCTTTGCTGCCGCTAAGTGCTAAGTCACGCCCATCGGCATCGGCAACGCTTTCCCGATCGGCAATCGGCAGCATTTCTTCATCGGCAATCGGCAACCCCCCTCTATCGGCAATCAGCAATGAGCCCTTATCGGCAATCGGCAACCATCTTCCATCGGCAATCGACAACGAGCCCTTATCAGCAATTAGTAACCGTCCTCCATCGGTAATCGGCAAGCCATCGGCAATGACTTTTCATCGGCAATCAGTTTCAGTAAGACTTCACCAATCAATTTGTCGGCAAAGCTCATCAGCTTCCATCGGCAACGCACTTGGTCTTCCCGCAGCATTCTCCCATCGGCAACATCGGCTCAAAAATTCTCCCGATGCTGATGGAGAACAGCCACTGACCAGTCAAGCTTCGGCCCATTTGACACGTGTCGAAAAAACGGTGTCAACAAAAGGATAATTTACAACCTCTATCCGATTGTGATAGAATTATTGATCATTAATCTATATTTTTCATCCATATCAATAATTGTTTCCCTTTGCATGGCAATTTGCATGGATTTAGTCATTTAGTAGAAACCTTAGCTTAAACTATGGTGATCTTGTTGAAGGTCATATATTATGACATCAACAACCTAAATTTTGTTTTTTAAAATTCAATCTTATTAGTCCCTATAGATTTTTATCCGGAACTTATGTTGAACTCATGTGCTTATTAACTCTTCATTTTTTGTACCCTTAATAAGTATTTTACGTCATATATTCAATCAAGTATTATGATGACTAAAGAACCAACATACAACCCTCATTGCTTAAGATCAATGATAAAGTTTAACGCGAGATCTTGAATTGGATAGCGATGCTAATATCAAGAGGATATAATATTTAAGCATCATACCCATTGTTTACTCTAAAGAAATGTTGAAGGCCAGAAATATAAAGGCACCTTTGGTCTGCACAAATCTCTTACATTTCTCATGATGTTTGTACTCTCATATCAAGAAATAATAAATAATAATATACAATAATGGTTGTACCATTAATATAGATATATCACGAAATGTACTACATAACAATTTAGATAAATATTTCATTATTACTAATATAGTTTTAAATAAGTAGTTAGTATCATTGGTACATAAGTTGTTAAGGAAATATTTTTCATAATTACTAAAACATAAGATAGATAATATAGATATACAGATGTATAAATATATCTAAGTAACAACTTATATAAATATGTTAGGATATTAATATACTTTTTAATATTTAGTTAGTATCATTGGTATATTGTTCTTAAGGAAATGTTTTTCATGATTATTGAAACATAACATATATATTTATTGCTCATGCGTGCATGCAAAATTGATTTGCATTGGTGGCACAAAAGGTGCGTTTACTTTAGGAAAATTTTAATGTAGTAATATTAATAGAAGTAGGTAATGTACAAACATATGTGCTTTATGGTTATTTAATTTCTTTTAAAAATATTATGATAATTTAGATGCAGTTGTAAGAGGATATTGGAGTTTTTATACTATTTATTAAAATATAGGGTGCTTAAAATGGAATTACCATATTGATATGGCAGAATAGTTCAGTCCAAATGTATAAATTATTCAAAACAGTAACTTACCAAATTTAAAGTGAATTGTTAGTGTCAATACTATGTGCTTAGTTAATACATTGATTTTTCATGATTTTTAAGCTATTAAAAATAAATATTTATCCTAATGTATATATCTTTATTTTGGTTGTATGGAGCATAACACTATGCTTGTTCTTAACTTTGCAATGGTAAAAATGTGTAGTTTATAAATATATGTACCATAATTTATGGATATTTAAATATTATTTGTAATAACATTATTGTAGTTGACTTAACATTTCATCTTAATTTTTTTATAACAACTGAAGTGGATATTGCGATAAATTAAAAGATGATGCTTTATGTTATCTTTCATAACAACATATATGGCAATTTGAATGCAAATTTATGTTAAATTATTTTTTCATAATGGTAGAAGTGGGTATTTTTTAATATTAATTTAGTTAACTTATTTGAATTATCTTTCACAATAACTGACCTATGTGATTTAGATAAAAATTTAGGGGTTTATTGAGAAATATATTTCATAATGGCATAAGTGGGTAAAATAGATATAAATTTAGGGGTCATTTAGAATTATTTTCATAATGGAAGAGTGGGCAATTTCAATGTAAACTTAAGGGTTCACTTTATGCATTTTTAATAATGACAGAAGTGGATAACTCTCTATAAAGCATAATAGATCCACTGGCTATTATCGATTATGATGATATTCTACCAAACTAAGGGCTATATTTTTTTATTATTGTGAGACTTTATAATATTTATCTCTTTTTATAATGCATCTAGTGAGAGATGATGTAGAGACTCTATTGGGCCTCCAATTAGTAATGGTAAGATGGTAGAGGTTGACATTTTTTTTATAGAACATAACAAATTCAATGATTATTTTTGGTAATGACCATAAGAGTCTACCAAAATAATGACCAAATATTTTTTAATATAGTAAAAATTTTCCTAATTTATTTTTTCTAACGTGTCTAGTGAGAATAAACATGGGAGTGCAAAGAAAAAGGAAGGACGGATGTCGAACATATGATTCTTATGTCTTCATAGTTGAAAAATGCCTCCTCTTTATATATATATACATATATATATATATATATATATATATATATATATATATAATAATTGTAACCGGACACACTTGTGAGTTATTTCTTGGTGTGTCTATATTAACCTTCAATATGATTTTCTAGGTTAATAGATCAATTAAGGTTATGGGTCGATACTACCGCTAATTAATTAACTTAGTGCTTTTTGTCAAAAGAATAAATAACCACGTGAGGGTAGTTGGTGGGCCCCCATGGGATAGGAGTACTTTCTAATGTGTTAATATATCTAGCTTTTGTTAATAGATAAATAACAAACAATAATTTTTGGCTATTTTTTATCTATAATGGCATTGGTGCGTAATTTCTTAGAAAAACAACATAGTTTCAATGGTTATTAATGGCTAGTCTTTTGATTTGATTGTTAGATATTTCTGATTAACATGAGTATTTCTAATATTTATCTTTTTTAACGTGTATAATATGAATTAACGTGGAGCTTGCATTGGGACCTCTAATTAGTAACAGTAAATTAATGTGAGAATTTATAATATTTATCTTTTTTCTTAGTAGAATTAACGTGAGTCTCCATTGGGGCCTCTAATTAGTAATAGTAAGATAAGATAAGATATTTTCTTTGTTAACTATCTAAGTGGGTAATTTGGATGCAAACTTCATGAGTTTATTTTTGTTCTGTGCTCTTGCCACTTTTCCTGCCCACGCTCGTGTCACCTAAAAGAAAAAAAAAACCTTGCCAGAGGTGAGCAGTGTGCCACGGTGGAGGCCCCTGTGATCCATCTCGATTTAATCTGCAGGAGCTGTCACGTAGTCTGCCTCTTTATTAATTTTGTTGGCGTTTGTAGATTTCCTCCGGATTTTAAAAACCATTGATATGTTGCCGTATTTTTATTAGTAACTAACTACTACCATTTTTCTCGGGACGGTCAAAGCGTTTTTCTCTTCCCGTAAAAAAAAAAAGAAGCATTTTCCTCCTAAATTAATGCGTCTACTTTTTTAATCTATAACGAAAGTTGTGGATAATTATTTAGAAAATAAAATAGATCTAAAGGTTATAGATGGCTAGAGTATATTGAATTGATGGTCAGATGTTTCTGATTAATGTGAGAATTTCTAGCATTTATCTTTTTTCTTAGCGCATCTAGTGAGAATTAACGTGGAGCCTCCGTTGGGGTCTTCAATTAGTAATACTAAGATAAGAAGTAAGTATTAATTATTACTGTGTTAACCATGCCATCATTGATTGCAAATGTTAGAGGTACAACACTTTTACCATGTATATATGGAAAGGAAGTTTGAAGCTGAGCGATTGCCATTTGTGTCTGCACCTTTTTTTTTTTTTTGAGAGAGGAAATTCTGTTTGCACCTAGGCATGCTGACAGAGCTTAAATATTTCGGGCTCCTGCAGAGGTGGTGCCCAAGTTTACGGCCCGTGTCGATGATATATTGGGCTTTACAGTTGGATCGTCGCAAGCTTTTGATTCCGAGGTTAGGCCCGGAGCTTTGTGTGGTGGCGGACATTCACAGGGTCACCGAAGCAGCACGGCAGGCAGGCCGTTTCCTTTCAGAAACACGCGCTCAGCCCAGCTTACCCAACCTCAGCTCACAGCCCATCAGTCATTGCTATTGGCTTCAACCGTTGTCAGACACGCTACAGTTCCCTTCAACTAACATGTATGCCTCCACTAAAAAAAAAAAACTGACACGCCTGCCCAGCTGGTGATGAGTCTTTATGTGTTTTTTTTTAACTGCGAAAACTCTGTTTTTATTGAAAGAGAGTAACAGTTAACAGAATTCCGGGGATACCATGCATATATTACAAGCAAAAGTAAAGAAGCATCTCAACACCAGACTACAGCTATGGCCACGAAGCTCCTGGGTCAAATGTCTTAATCAATGGAGGCAGATAGTACAAACACTTAATAATAATGATACAAATTAAATGCGACTGGATAACAATGTTATAATATCAAACAAATAGGTGTAGTACAGCCAGATAATACAAATATTATTCAAAGGAATCTGAGATGTGCATCCATAGTACTCACTAGCTAGGCAGAATTGAACTGGTTCCTCGTATTAACCTGGAGTAAACTGACGAACTGACGATGGCCGCAATGTGTTGTCAAGGAAAGACAGTTGCAGGAATATATGTGGATCATATATACTTAGTACTACCTCCGAAAGGGAGTGCCGGAGTCGCAGGGAGGACGACAGGTCCGGTAATGGGGACATTAATTTTGATGCGCCTGATTCTGACCATATACACTTCTCTTATTCCTTTGTCCTTGACGTCAATTTGTCATGCTTCCGATTCACAATTTTTAAAAAACCTGCGCACAGTGCAACAAATAGTGTGTACTGATTAGCTATGGGCGTTCTGCACTATTTGAAACAAAATAACGCTACCCATGTTTGTGCACTGATTATGTATCGTCTGACTTTACATTACTTTGACATATCATCATCTTCGATATTCTGTTTGTTTGTTTCTTTGAGAAACACGAATGTCTTCTTCAAATAGTTGTTTTACACTATTCTGTCTTCAACAAAATAGACTGGTATTGGAATTGTTTAATTTGCGCGAGCTAACTATCTAATCCATGCCAGAAAAGTTCAGCTTCTGAACTACCTTCTTATATATTAAAAAAAGGCAAACCCTGCTGTAATTTTGTCCTACCTTTTTGTAACGTACACGGTACACACACTCTCTAAGATAACACAGCAGAACGTATATACTTGTATAAGGCAAAAGTTTGAAGGCTGAAATTATTAGACATGCTGCAGTATGTCAGTGAACTTACTTTATCCTTTATGTGAGCGAGCTTCGCCTTGTTCTCCTCGGATTCACACCACTCCTTCAGTTCATGGTTGTCCCTAATCTCTAGCTTCTGAAGCTTTGTGAGTCGCTGTATACTTGAAGGCAACCACTTGCTCCTACATCGTTCGATGACGAGGCTTTTAAGAGAGGAGAGGTCGCCCAACCACTCAGGAAGTTCTGGTATGCCTTGGTACGATTCCAACCTTAGCGACTCAAGGGAAGTGAGGTGCCGCATGCTTTCTGGCAGGCTTGTCAGGTAAGATACAGAGATAGTCAACTCTTGGAGTTGAGGGAAGTGGTGAAATATCCTTATGCTCTGGCAGGAGTCACTCGTATCCAAATCCAGTTTGATGGCTCGACTAGATGAAGAGCAGTGATGACTGGTTTTGTTGTCTACCTCCTCCAATGAAGCTATAACTTGGTCACTGCATTCTATATAGCACTCACGAAATGTTGGTGGGCATGGTTTCAGCCTCAGCCGTGGACACCAACATATACTCAAACGGTCCAACACAGGGAACATTAACTTGTTGTCCACATCATTCTCAACAGAGTATGTTGTGTTCCACTCCTCCAAGCCTTCCATACAAATGACTTCGAAGGATGACAATCGACGGAATGCTTCTTTGCCACCACAAAACGTACTGTCGATTTTTGTAACTCTATGCAATCCTTGGAGACACAGATCTCTCAGGTGTGGTAACTGTCCGAGTGGTGGTAGGCTGCTGCATGTACGCAGATACCCGAGCGATATAGAAACAAGATTTGTAAGATGATGAGAAATGCCCATCAACCAGTCAGGAAAGGTAGAACTGCTGTAACCTTGCAGGGTCATGTGCTTCAGGCCTTTTGGTGGCACTAGTTGTCCCAACAAATCTTTGTCATCCAAAAATCGAACCGCATGCTCGAACGACCAAACCAATGTTAGGTCCCAGAGAATATGTTTGTCACATAACTTGACTTTATTTGCTTCTTCTAGAGACCTCACATTTTCAAGAAAATGAATTCTTAACTCACCGACATTTACGTCCTTGAGAAGATGAAGATTACTGCAACTGCGACCATTGACGTCATCAGCACGAACCCTGAAGAATGGTAATATTTTCGAATAGTTCACCAGAGAACTAGCATGATCCATCAGTTCAACTGAGCACTCATCCAGCAATAAAGACTTCAGCCCAAGTGTACCTATACTCTCTGGTAAGGACTTAAGGTTACGACAGTTCGTAAGATCCAGTGAATGCAATCTACTGAGGTTACCAATACTGTCCGGTAAACATGCTAAACCAGTATTCGAAGATAGGTCCAGGTGCTCCAGATTGGTAAGGCAACCGATCCAGTCAGGGACATAACTATCAGATGCTTTATTGGCGCCGCTTACTATTAAATTAATTAATCTCAAGTGCTTGAGATTGGTGAGGTTTGCCAAAGCATCTGATAAATGTGCCAAAGCATCTGGTAAATCTTGAAATAAAATATTGTGGCAGTATGACATATCCAGATACTGTAGTGTGGTCAGGCCACGCACACGTTCCAGGTGTCCCATCCTGGTGCACCATGATAGATCCAGATGCTGCAAATTTGGGAGCTTACCAAGCGAGTCTGGCAGGTCTGTTATTCCAGTGCAACATGACATGTCAAGATGAACCATAGACTTTAAGTCACCTAATGATTCTGGCAGTTCAGATATACTAGAACAGCCAGACAAACATAGAAATTTCAGAAATCCAAGCTTGCCAATTGATTCTGGCAGTGCACAGATCCGAGAAGATCCATTTATGTTTAGGTACTGTAGTTTTCGTAGCTCAGTGATACACTCTGGGAGACTCTTATTTTGCATTCTTGGAGCAATAAGACACCTCAGTTGCTTCAGTTGGTCAATTGAAGCTGGAAAGAATATACCAGCGCATTCACAGAAACCCAAAGCATGCAAACAGTTTGCAAATGAAAATGCACCACTCTGGATATCCAGTTCGCCACTATCTGAGAAGCAAAGTGCCCTAATCTTTGAAGGCAAAATACTTGTCAACTTCATTGTCTGGTCATAATTGAGCAATAAATAGCGACAATATTTCTGGCCATGTGTATTCCCCTCATGTGTATTGAAGTCTATTAGCTCGTCATCCATTGTCAATCTTGCCAAGTCATGCACCATGTCATGCATGGTGTATCGCACCACATTTTCTTGAGAAGTCTGAAAACATAAGTATATAGCAACATTGCTAGAGATGTCAACTATTGCTCAGATTTATACAGAGAAGTTAAGTCCATCGCTCACATGCAAATAAACTGCAAGCAAAGCCTTGTATACTTGTGAAAAAGATTAACAATATTTTAAATCTTCATGACTTTGATATATTGCTACATAAATTAAATGAGAATATGTATACTGAGAAAAAATTGACATCCAACTACAAGTTGCGGCAGAATTCTAGTACAATTCATATATACAATTTTTAATTTTATTGGCTTTAATTAGGACGTCTTTCTGAACGGTTACGTTAAAACTAATTTTTTACAGTCTATTATATTTAATATCAATATATTATAAATTAATTGGGCTTCATAATTGTATATCCTAAGCATGTAAGACATAAGTCCGGTCAAAGACACTAGGGAGTAGGTACTACTAATTGCCTAAAGTGTCAATTGTTTGTTACTCAAGTAAGTAGAATACAACGATATGTGTTCTATGCATGTATAACATTTTCTTATGTGCAAATACAAAGAATGTAAACAGCTCCACTAATACGATTGACCACCTTAAGTTCTCCATGAAGCGCTGCAGTACATCCCAAATTGTTATGGTTGTTGGATTTACTAGTAAATATGCTCATATGTATGTTATTTGGGAAATAAAGTTCTCACGTTCCTACCCTATAAACATGATACCATTTTTTTTCTGAGCAGAGCATGCCTTTGTTGGGCCGTTAGATTCTAATTAAAAACAGGGCAGCTGGATTGAGCGTGGTTATATCGTTTCCAAACCACACCTACCCATAATTAGATAGATGGACTGCCCATTAGTACTATTTGTTCATTGGCTGAAAAGGCCAAAGAAACTTTGGTTTCTTCACATTAGGCCTTTGTTGGCATGTTAGATTCTGAAAACAGGGCTAGGTTGATCGCGGTTATCGTTTCCAAAACCCACCCACCCATAATATGTGTAGCGCGTGTGTGTATATGCATGTGGAGGAGGATAAGAACAATGTTGTGGGATCATGTAGTGATGCTCAGAGGTGGCGCACGGCACGAGTTGAACTCACTATAAATAGGATCACCAGAATTTCCACTGAATAAAGAAGGATACATGAAGTGGATTATTTGGTGAATAGGGTCAAAGGGATGTGCACAGTAGTTAGAGGGATCGGAGCCGCCAAATAAACTACTTAGTGAAGCTGCATATATATGCTACTTTACATGATGTTGCCTATAACTACATTAGATTCTATCATGTTTTTCCAGGACTAGATAAAATATGTACTTCCGGGCAAGCATATTCCCACTTAGTGTTATTTTCTTACCACAAATAGAAATGCATAAGGGAAATTCTTTCAACTGATTATCAACTATATATATATATCGTATATATGTTATGCATGCAACATGCCTGTATGAATGCTAGGGGTGCAAAGGGTTAACCATTAGGTGCACCTCCAAACCTCTTTAGTTCAATTATTTATACTACTTTTCTAAAAAACTAGAGAAGTAGTACAAATATTTGAACTAAAGAGGTTTAGAGGTGCACCTAATGGTCAAGCGTTTGCACCCAGAATGAATGCATGACGTACAATAGGAAAAAACATAGATATAATCACCAGGAAAAGGTATAGTAGTGTTCGATCAAGAAGTAGTATTGTACGTAGCATACCGAGGGTAACTCTGAAACTTGAAGAAAGGACATTCCTAGAAGTTGTTTGATATAATGATTTCCCTTTGATTGCTCGATAAAATCCAGAGAAATCCACTGTTGAACCAAATCATCTCCTATAATACTGTGGCCTTTGGGGAATAAGGCACAATAAGAAAAGCATACCCTGAGCAGTGGTGGCATCCTTTCATAACTTAATTTCAAGGATGGAAGCACATCATTGTTTTCAGAAGATCCATTCCAGATATCACTGCTATTTATTTCAATCCATCCAGACAGATCATCTATTTTATGTAGCATAGATCCAACTACTTGAGCAGCTAATGCCACACCTCCACATTTCTTTGCAATATCCAATCCTATTTTCTCCATTTGTTCTTGGTTAGATTTAAGATCAAACTTACTGTATCTCTTAATTATTTCCCAACATTTATAATCATCCAAAGGTTTTAGCTTGTATGGTTCACAGGTGCAAATCTCCCTTGCAATCTCTTCCTTGCGCGTGGTTACAATGACATCTACCTTACTACCCTTGACGTGAAGCATAGTTTTCAGTTTATTCAACTCAGTCTCCTTTTCCTCCCATAAGTCATCTAAAACAATCAGAACCTTCTTGCCATGAATTAGGTTATCAAGGCATTGCTTTATCACCTGCTGTGTACCCATATTTTGTTGAGCTCCTTGTGTTGGTAGTTGAGAAATTATGGAGCTTCCTATTTTGTTCAAATTAAAATCTTGGGACACATAAACCCATATACGATGGTCATAGTTATTGAATTGGGCATCATTGTAAACTAGTTGTGCCAATGTACTCTTTCCCATACCTCCAAGGCCAAAGATAGGAACAATCACTTGTTCATAATCATTGGTATTTGCGGACAACAGGTTTATGATTTCACACTTTTCCCCATCCATCACAACAACTTGTTCAGGCAAATACGATGTCGTTTCACGTTCATCATTAGGTTGGTCATTAGTAGTGCTACTGCCCTTTCGGAAGCCAAAGGTATCAATTCCGTATCTGATTTTGCTCAGCTTTTCTCTTAAACTTTTCATCCTATTAGCCATGCCAATCTTCTTGTATGCCATCGGAAGACAGGAGAGAACTCCTGGCATCTGCAACAGTTTGAGTTTATTTAATTTCTTAATCGGGATATACACGTACTAGGCACAGAGGCATCAAATTGTATAGAACTAGATGGAATATAACTTATTCGATAACCACGAACTGAAATAAGAACACGCTAGATATATACTTAAAATATTTCAGTAGAGAAGAATCCAACTATAATATATCTCCCTACGTACTATCACACAAAAATTAAAAAAATCGTGTTTTTGGGTTGGTGATTGCTGCAAAATAATTAATTTTTTTTTGTACCAATCACTAGTCCAGAATATGTTTCAAGTACGATAATTAAATTTTGTAATTTTTTTATGAACAAACTATAATGCATTGATTTTCCCAGAAAATCAAGAAGATATAGGGCTACTGAACCTTGTAGTTCAACACCATTGCACACACCGCCATTAAGCAAAAAACGGGATCAGCATAACTAATGGAAAAAAAAACAGCAAAACATTTGCCATCCTAAAATCAGAAAATGATAAGTTCAACCTTTTTGAAAAAAAATGATAATGTTACAAAAGGGTGATATCATAAAACGTTAAATGATACTTGTCAGTATGGGATTTTCTAATACCACTTTGAGCGTTACATCCATGGCCGCCACATAGCTCGACCGTAAAAGGCACCTATCGTTGAATTGAAGATGCCTACCACCATGGACAGTTTTATCCACTCTCCAACCAAGCCATCGAGATCCATCAATGCCCTAAACACCTCAAGTGACCTATAAATATTTCAATGACGTTCACCATACTTCAATAGGAGTGCATATGCATCATGCTTAATTTCTACCTCCTTTGATTTCAAGCTCAATGAACCAACCCGTCCACAAAGGAGCACCACCATTTATCTATACAGTGGCCCTCCACTCAAAACTGTGATGTGGTAAGCATCACCTGGTCCAACGCCACCACGCACCCTCCCATCTTCTTCCCTCTAGAGAAAATATTATAAGTGGCTGTAAGCTAGCTAAATGATGAGGTGGAGGAGAGAGGAGATGATAGAGAGAAGTAGGCTGTAAGCTTATAGTTAGCTTGGGCACAAGAACCAAAAAACTTATAAGAGAGACATGTGGGACATATATTAATTGTGAATAAGTAACCACTACATGAGTAATCGGTAAAAAAGCTGTAAGACCCCTTACAACACGTAGCTGGCTGAATCTATTAAACTTGCTCTTACCACACCACGATGACTCTTGTAGTGGAGGAAACTAGCCCTATATCCCATAGTCTCTTTCTCTATTTATAAAATCTCGTGTTACCTTATCCTTATGTGTGTACCAATTGTCAGTCTTAAGGATCATTGACACAGTTAGTGATGGACTTACCTATACAGTTGACCAGTGGTAAAATGGTCAACATGGTCAAACTAAAATATCGATGGTCCACATGGTGCCACGCAACTAACACTAATAATAACGAAAAGCCATAATACAATTGGAAATTAAAAAAAATACAATTTGTAACTAAAGTTTGGCACAAGCCGATAAATAAAGGTAATAAAAAGCCATATTACACCTCATGAGAGTTTGAACAGAACAAATGTTAAAAATAGAAGGATCAGGTGCGATACAAAATTTTAAAGAAAGAGAATGGAAATAACTAAAAAGGTTGTTAAAGTAACTGCAATTAAAGTCTATCAGAACAGGATCCGGAGAAAGATAAAGAAACAATTGAACACGCAATAGCTAGTCAAACACAAATGGAAATGGGATGTAAATGAAGCACACATTCAGTGGTAACTTTCTACAGCACTTCACACACCAATATATGAATATTAGTATATTGTCTCAGAATATCAGCAAAAACATAAGCAATTTTTATTTGTCCGGATGCAATTATATGTAAATTTAAAATATCAAGAACTCTATTAAAATTACTTGTTGGACAGCACGTACATGTCCGGGTCTCATGGACTAGTAGTGTCTCATAAAATTTATATATGCACCTATCTCATACACCCGCATGTGCTAATCTCTGTGACCTGATCTGATCTGACATATTCTCACTTGCGTACCTCACGTTTGAAAATAAATGAAGAAAGGCGAGCTGGACACAAGACACATCTTCTCTATCTACATCTACAACTAAAAAATACGGAAGGGAATAGTCGACCCGGCGTGCTAAAACTCGCCTCGCACGCCCCCGCCCTCATGTGGTGGACCCGGCACCGAAAATCCCCTCCCCCTCGCGTGAGATGAGATCCCGCAAGCAATCGGCCGTCTCCATCTCTGTGCTCGCCCACATCGACGCCGTCTATCAGGCTCTCCCCATGTCCTCGCGCCGCTACGTAGGATACGTCGAGGTCGCCGCCAGAGTTGGGATCCTCTTCAGGAGCTGGGGTTGAAGTTGAGACGGACCAGCTCGGCCTAGGCTAGGCCCCGCCATCGCTGTCGACAAGGGCGGTCCTGCGCCGTCTGCCGTGAAGACGAGATCCGCGACACCCTGTGCGTGGACGCTGCACGCCTCCGCCTCCTGGATGCCGGCGAGAGGGGTGCGCCCCTGCAAATGGCCTCCGATGCGGCGTGTTCCAGATCCTGGCTCCATGAACGAAAAGCTCGCAACCCCACGCTCTGCCACCCCGTCGTCCCAGATGCACACCGCCGAATCCAGGTTGTGCTTCTTTATCGAACTGGCTTGCCTTTGCCCCCTGTTTTATTTACGTTTCAGTTTATTTGAAATTTCACGATTAAACATATGTGTTGTTTAAGTAGAAAATCAGCGAGCCACAAGTCCCAAGCCTGATGTCTTTTATACAAATCTGAAGGCACGAGTTGCACCTGGAGAAAGGGATGTTTACCCACTCTGTTTTTTTTTTCCATTTCAGAGGAAGCAGAGAGATATACACAGTAAAGGAAATAATTGAGCAGCTTGCCATATGTCCGAACACACATTCCATGCCAGTTGTGGGTTATGTGTTGACGAGATGCACTATAGCTAGATGCACTATACTTCTCATACTTATGATTATGTATGTAAATCTTGTAGGTATGTACAACCACCTAGGACATGACTTCTCAGAGCAACTCCAACACTTTGACAATTAGGTTTGACATATTTGATTTTAGAAAAAAATTGAAAAATATGGTGTCCAACAGTTTGGCATTTGGGCTTGTCATTTTTGTCAAAGTCCCCGTTAGGAGCTCATTGCGCGCATTTTTACGCCCGTCAAAGCCGTGAGGCATTCACATCTCGCGCGATTTTTTTTTTCGGCGACCGGTACTCGCGCCGCCGCTCGTCGTCCTGCGAAGCCATGGACTGGTACTCGCGCGATGCTTGCATCGAGAGCCATCGCAAGGCTGTCAGTCAACCTGCCAATCGATTCTTGTCCATCTCTCGTCTTGGCTTCCACGCTGACTCCCATGAAAGCGCTGTTCCACCTCCATCCATGGCAGATTGGCAGCCGCAGCAGAGCTCGGCACCTTCCACGAACCAAGAAGCGTCGTCGGTGCGGGCCGGCACGTACAAAGAAGCGTCCGGCAAACCGGCCCGAGGCCCGAGTTTGCAAAGGGGGCAATGGAGCATCCCCTACATGCGTCTTCCATGGGAAGGCCCAGCCGCAGATCCATTCCTAGGATACTCCACAATGCCCGCCATCGCGTAGGGAGCTGCTCGACAGGAGCGCCGTCGGCACCGACGCAATGCCGCTGACTGCAATGGAGTACCGTTGGTACTCGCCGGTGGCTGTGCTTGCGTGTTGTTGCTTTGCTTTGGTTATTGCTGCCCCGCGAGATGGAAATCAGATCATGTTCCTTCTGTACCGATTCTGTCTCCTGCTATCAGAGAAGAGACACTGCTAGGGTAGGTGAAGAGACAGTGTGCTGATGGGAGAAGAGACACTGCGACGGCGACTCGCGGCGACGGCGGAAGAAGAGATGCCGCGGACTCGCGCGCGACCAGGAACCCCGCTAAAAAAAACAGAATGCTCCGGGAAAATATGTTTGGGTCCACAATTTCCTTTTTTGCCAAGTCAATATGGGAAACTATTGGAGTTTGCATCTTTTTACCTTTGGCATATGTATTTTAGAGTTGGCAAATTTCATGTTTTGCCAAATCGAAATTGCCAAACTGTTGGAGTTGCTCATACTTAAGAAAGGAAATGGATGATGAACAATGTCAAAGTTGCTTTTTCAAAATGGAACTATATGTGGCCTTGTTGTCTCCATATCTTTTGGATGATTTGACTTAAAATCAAGGTATGATCATTGGGTTTCACTTTAATTTCTAAATAATATGCTTTTATTTCGGCCATCATGTTTACACTCTATTTTTCAATTCATTATTTCATGGTATATGTACCCTTGTTTTAATGGGGGTAGATCATTGATCACTCCTTTGATAATGTTTTAATGGTACACATCTGGATGTGGGAATTTGATGTTTTACTGCTAATTAGTAAGGGCAAATCTAACTATCTTGGTGAAAAATCTCTTAAATCCATTATATTGCACATCTGGCATTCTGCCCTCTTTGTTAGTTTCATTCCCACCATGTCCTTGAAACTTTATTAGTCAAAGTCAGAATGATGTGTCATTATTCTTTCTAATCCAGTCTGTATACATCAATATTTCCTTGCTTTTTCTAATCTCTAGGTTCAGTGCAACAAAACAGTATTGTAAATGGGAGCTTTTTAAAAATAGGAGAAACAAATAGTAAAGTTGGAGCGCTTACTACTGAGTTCTTATGTAGGCACATGTGCCTTTGCCCCTCTCTGATTATTAATGCGCCATTATTGTGGCTACTTGGCCGTGTCGAGCCTTCCGTCTTTCTCACGTGGAGGATCTGCATGCTTCCTCCAACATGGCTTGAGCCCCTCGAAAGTCTTGATCCAGACTTTTTTGGTGTAAAACATTGCTGAAAAATACTGGAATTTGGCCATGTCTTTCAGTTAGCTTTCCCACATTCAGTTCGTGTTGGATATTGATTGTCAAACACTATTGACTTCATTTTTTCAAATGATACAGCTCACCAACTCAGGTAGCTCTTGGTATTCAAGTTTCTGCTTGCGGTTTTAGTCTCTCTTTTATTCTCCAAGATACTGGCAGTAGTAGGAAGCTTAATCTACAGTTAAAGATGGAACCTGAAAATGCTGCATGTATTGACCAAGTGTAGTTAGTCTGTTGCTTGTCTCTGAGCCACCTGATAAGTCACCCACATTATCCATTGATGTGCCCTCACATTCAGTTTCAGCCCTCATATGTTCATAGCCCTCATATCTTCATAAGTTGTTAAAGTATTGACTGCTTATTGGTTGTTCGGTATTGGCAATCTCATTCATGCTACATATGGAAATTCTCATTTATGAGATTGCTTTGGTAACCTATATTCTCAAGACTGAAACTAAATTCACTTGTCATATATTTGATAACGATTTGCTAACCCCTGAAAGTGATATAGATCAATTTATTTTTGATAATGTCGGGTCATGACGATGGAACTTTATTTATCATCACGTCCATATATCATGATGTTCAGTCTTTTAGAATTTGTATTCGTCAAGTCACACGGATAGATTGTGTAGTAGCAACCGAGTTCGGTCCACTTTGCAAGTTTAGGTGAGATGTCGAGTCTTGTTCTCTGCCTGTCAAATTCAGTTTTGCAACTTTAGTGTTTTATGTTTTCGCTCACTGTTTTCTGTCCAAAAAATTTAGTTTTGCAGTTTTTTTTTAAGACCCCAAAAGATGAAGGACAAGAGGAGCCTTGCATCTAAAGAAAAAAATGCATAATTTTAAATGGAAGGCTTCAGTTCTAGCAGCTCTTGACTATTATATCTGCATGCATAGTGATATTTTCATCTTTGAATCTCCTAGAAATTTGCACAATACTTTGGTAAGTTCACATGTCCTATGTATTTGTTAGAGAATTCCTTAGACTGAAAGAATTTATGTGCTCCGTATCAAGTATCGAAAGGCCTGTGAATTAGATGTCAAATGTAGAGACTAATGAATTGAGGGTTAAATATAAAAAAATTCATGTATACTGATGTCCCAAACATCACAATTGCATTATCCTTTCTATATAACAGTATAACACACATAGCTCTATTGTGGTATTATGTTTTGTTGCAACGCACGGACATTTACATAGTTAAGTGTATATATATATAATAACTACTCACCATTGCGTTTGCTTCTTCGCTCGTGTCTTGGTAGTCTTCAAGCATGTCGGAGATGTCTATGGCAGCGTACTTCAGCCGCTTCAGCCATAGCCTCTGGGCATCCCCTTTGACTGACTGCCTCTCGGCATCCACCAGCACTGCTGAGATGGTCTCCAGATGATCCATCAACTCCCCCAAGTCGTCGCCGAAGTTCCACAGCAAACTGGCCTGCTCCGCGATGGCAGAGCGCAGCTTATCTTTCACGATGCCGACAAAAGGGGATGCGAGCAAACCAGCTACTGCTTCCGCCATGGCTACACAGCCTAATCGCCCTCGCACTCACGGCTTGTGTTGTGCGCAGGCAGCCTGCGAAGTGCGTAGCTGCTTGTTGCTGGCGGTGTCAGGACCTCAGGATGCTTTGCAATGGTGGTGGTGCACTGCGATCCTTCTCTATGTACAGCTCTGGTGGTAGCTATTTGTAGAGGTGCGGTACTATTGTGGTTTTTGCTGTGTGGTCCACCATGTGAAGCTGGAGCTCCTTGTTACTGTTGCCACAGAGTTCAGCAATGATGAACACATGGTGTGTGTACGGTGTTGCTGCCAAGTGCCCAAGTCTTGGTGGGTGTCACCCTGGTCGTCGTCGTTGTCGTTATCTTGGAGCGGTTTGGTTCCCGGCGGCCTTGGATTGCCACGTCATGGGTGTGGCTCGCCATAGAAAATCAGATGTTGTTTGGTTCCTACAAACTCACCATAGAAATCTTAGTTCATTTGGGACAGCTCTTTTGCCACAGCTGGGGTGAGCCTTTTCTACTCCACGACACTGCGGCGTCGGGCTGACTAATTCGCGAACGCTCACTCAAAATGAATCGAGCGAACAATCTCCGACCAGCGAAACTTTCTATTTTAGGAACCGCCTGATTTCATTTTTAGACGGACTGTGACGAAACGGTATGCTAACGTCAGCACTGATGTATACGAAAAAAGCAAAATATTTATTTCAAATTGCTATAACTTCTAAGTTGTATATCCGTTTTTAATTCCGTCTGTACCGGTGTGTTCTACACGACGAGGCGAATAAAACTAGACCACACATACATATGGTTCAAAGAAAAAAAATTATAGTAATAATTTAGATATACTAACTTATAACATATAACACATGTATAACTTTTACGTGACAAGTTATGTGCATAACTTATACATATAACTTTTATATGACAAGTTATGAAGATAACTTATACATATAACTTACTACAAGTTATGCGCGTAACTTATACTTATAACTTTTATATGACAAGTTATGCACATAACTTATACATATAACTTACTACGTGACAAAACTATATGGCTTGCATGTAAAAAGTTAGATTTGTAAGATATAGATGAATAAACTTGTACGTATAAGTCAACATTGATAACTTATATTATAATAATTTGTTTGTATAATTTATAAGTTAGTTAAACAAACTTGTATGTATAACTCAACATTCATAACTTATATAATAATAATAATTTATTTGCATAACGTAAAAGTTAGATGCAAATTTATAATAATTTATAAGTTAGATGTACAAAGTCAACTTTGATAACTTATATTATAATAATTTGTTTGTACAACTTAAGTATAAGTTGTACTTTAAAACATAGATTTGCATAACATATTAGTAGAAAATATTAAAAAACATAGTGTGCAAATTTATAGTATACATATACAACTAGTATATGATCATATAAGATCGTGTAAAAAATACATAAGTTAAAGTATAAAAAATTTAAAATGTAAAAAGAAAGAAAGACAAACTTAAAAACACAATTTATATATAAAAAGTTACCAAACACAACTTTTATACACGAGTTATTCTATACAACTTGTTAAGGATTGCAAAAGAAAGAAAATAAATAAATAAAATAATTATAAAAATATAAAAATAAAAAGAATACTGAAAAGCTATGAAACACAAGTTATGTGCAAAAATTATTAATCGCAACTTGTATCCATTAGTTACTCTATATAGCATGTGAACATAAGTTATTCTATGTAACTTATGTATAAAATTCGGACCGTTTGTGTATTACATGAAGATGGAGATAAAATATTATGTAAACAACTTTAACTAGTTAAGAGAAGTGAAAAAAGGTAAAAAAAAAAGAAAAAAACATAATGTCTGCATGTCACGTAAGGAGCCAGACTGCTTGCGTGCACAGAATCAGTCCATTCGAATGGCAGAAGAGAAAAAAGAAGAAAAATGTACACAGTAAATATGTTCGATTAAAACACACGTCGTGAACAGGTCCGATTAGAAAGACACGGTTCCATTAAAACGCACGTCGGAAATAGATCCGATTAGAAAGGGACGACCGTCCACTCGTCGTTCGCTGCGCAAGAAACGAGTGAACGCTCGTGATATTGGATTTGCGCTGCGGCGTCCGGCAACCTTGCGTGGCTACCAAGGGTGGCCATCAAAAAATTCCCCTAGTTTCTCTCAGTTTCTTTTTAGTTAACTATGTTCTTGTATAGTTTCTGAAATTATTTTATGTTATAAATTAGATTGATTTTTTTTCTTAACTGAATTGCAGAAACTCTTTGCCAATTTCTAAGGTTGTTAAAAAAAGATTTCCAGCCCCATTCATGCATTCACCATGCATGAATCCGACGTTGCAGCATTATTACCATCAAGTACGTACGCAACATAGGAAATGAAAGTGGGAAACGAAGAAGATGATGTACAACTCATCCACGCGCTAGTCCACTGGTCCACATCATTGAGTGTGAGTGTCTATCGGTTGACGGACGATTCTGTGGAAGGAGAAAACAGTTTTGCTGCTGCTCCTGCTAGTGGTGATTGGCGTTGAGCTTCAATTCGCCCGGCCGGTACCTTTGGCTCCCATAGTCCCATGTGGCCATGTCCCATCCCACCATCTGCACTACTGTAGTAGTATCTGCGAGTAACAGTAGACAGAAGGCCACAGTACATAGTATCATTAATGTACACACGGTCCACCCCGGTACTATAGCTACTGGTTGTATGTATATAGGACATTCACTACTACACAAAAGCGGTTCAAAAACCCCATCGGTGGTGGAAATCGCGTTTTTAAAATAAAAAAAAACATTTAAATTATGGGAGAGGCCCCTAGTAACCCGCCCGCCCGTCTACGTCTCAAGTCGCGCATTTTGTCACGTAAAATCGTGAACGCGCTCCGACAGGGATTCAAACTCTCAACCTCGGCCTCGCGCGTACCCTCCTCTACCACTCCACCCATAAGTCACTTGTGTCTAGATTCGGTTTAGTTCTTTCATCCGAGGTCGTTTACAAAATTTTGAATTTCAATTTTGACATATTCGAACGTATTTTTCGATGACAAGATGATTTCAAATGGAAAAGTTGGTAACTACAAAGTTTCATAACTTTTCGAGATCTACAACTTTTATGTAGAAAGTTTTTCCATCCGAGCTCGTTTACAAAAATCAAAAAAAATTAAGTGTACAAGTGCATCACTGTCAGTTTCAGCCACGAACCGGCAGTGAAGCTCATCATCACTGTCGGTTCATGGCTAAAACCGACAGTGAAAGTGTCCATGTTATCACTGCTGGTTCCAGCCATGAACCGACAGTGATAGCTGGAACCGACAGTGAAAGGGCAGAGACGCTTCACTGATTTTTTCAGCCACGCGAACCGGCAGTGATGAGGAGCTTCACTGCCGGTTCGGTCACGAACCGGCAGTGAAGAGGCATCACTGCCGGCCCAAATAAAACCGACAGTGATGTCCCTTTCTGTAGTAGTGATTGTCGTTCAGTATCCAGCTAGGGCCACTCACACATGTACACGTCCTCAACTGCCAATAAGTGTCAACAGTGGTGACTCTATGGTTGGACAATAATTGCTACATACAAATGAAAGTGTTATAGTGTCATTTTTTTAAAAAGTTTTTGCATCTGAACACCCCCTTGGTTGGGACGCATTGATCTACGACGTGGCTTGCAGGTCTTGTCCACATTGCCAAGTTGTGTTTCACGGCCGTAGACTTGCTGTTACCAGTCAGAATGACTGCCTTTCTCTCCTCTCTCACTCTCTCATTTCACTATTTACTAGCATAATCCTGAATTATCTTGAGTGTCTCGAGAAAAAAGATAGGACTTATGGTAATTCAAAATTATAGCAGTGTTTCGTGCCCATGTCGTCTCATCGTCTTTCTCGTCTGCATAGTTTCAGTGTGTGCACACAAGCCACTCGATCGCTTTTCATGCCGAGCTAGCTGTAGAGGCTCCCCACCCTGTCCTGCTGATGAGGTGACAAGCTTGGTGGTTGTGCCGGTGGCCCACCAATGTGTTTCTATTGTGACACATGGTGTGTGTTAGATGCTGCCGCCAAGTTTAAATGGGTGTCACCTGGGCTATCGATCGTGTTTAGATTTTTGCTAGTTTACCTCAGCTCTAATTAACAGTGCGCAGGTGTATATATAATTTCAAGACACAGTTTTTCTCATAAACTGTTTACTTTCAGTTCTTTCTTCATCCATCAGTTAATCGTAGTAGAATCTTGCGCTAGTCTTTTCTAATAAGATTCTTAAAACAAACATCCTGCTCCATGCATGCACACAAAACTAATAAACTGTTCACTGTAGATCCTCAGGTTCACTTTTCACTGTACGCACATTGGAAATCAACAAGTGGAAAATGAAGAAAAGCTATACCCATCCTCTCCTCTCCCATGGCTTTCTGCCTTTCTTTCTCCACTGGTCCACATCTTGTACGTACTGCTGGTTGATTGACACTGTTCTACCTGTGATGCAAGAAAATGGACAAAAAGAAAATGATGCGGCCACCGAAAGTGTTTGATCCAGGACGAGAGATGATGTCTGACAAGACGAAGATGCTGTGGATCGATGAGCAAATACTGTTACCTTTGGTTAGCTGTTCGCCCACCTTCCCCTCCCATGTGGAAATGAGAAGCTCACATTCGTTCACTCCTAGCTGCTCTACACCAAACGACAACATAAGCAAAATATCTGTGAATAGCGACTGAAAGCTAAGTTCCTGAGACAATTTTGTTTAGCTCTCATTCAATCCCAACTGATCGGTTGTTCTGGTCCTCGCATACAAAACCCATGCATGATTAATATTTAAACCTGTAATCTACACGTCATATGTATTAATCTGTTTTATGAAAAACTGTGCACCTTTGCAAGTTATTTGGTCACTAGTGTATTGGTAGTCCTCCAGCATATCATACATGTCAGAATGCTACGTCCTTGAGCCGCTTCGGCCTTAGCCGCACTAGATTCTCCGTGATTGATTGCTTCTCCCCTCACCGAACAAATTGATCCCAAAACCCATAGTCTCTTTCTGCATGTATACCATATAATGTCCCCTTATACTCTTATTTGTCCAACATTTTGTGCAATTACCAAATAAGTATTAAGGATCATTTCCACCTTTCCCTCAGAAAATGCATTCAACAAAAGTGTCACTGAATTCTGAGGACCAATCCATGTCTTTGTAGCCACGCTCCATGTCCACATAAATTTCCTCAATAATGCAGCATATTCGATCCCACTTTTGAACTAAGGTCCAAAATTTACAAAATTATATACAAGCTTATTTATAGTCAGATCAAATAAACCTCTTGCAGAAACAAGAAACTTCCCAAAATATTAAGTTATGTTACATGCCTTGAATTATTTCTACTTCCTCTGTCCTCCAAAAACATAGATATATTAGAAAGCTGGGAAATAACTATTGTTTCCTCTACTATAATTAGGGGTACTAGTCCATCAACCCGTGCTCTCGCACGGGTTAAAACCTTATTAGGAGACACTTACTAATAAAATTTTATTATATTAAATATTTTTCTCTTCACTAATATTCTAAAACAATAACTATAACAATAAGTACTCTATAGTCTATACTGAGTTATGATAATCTATCAATTATTTATTTATAGAGAAAATTAGCTTCTCGACACTCAAAGTGACCACCTTTGGCTGTTGGACATTAAAAATGGAGCGATTTGCTTGAATACACTCTGGTTCTTGGCAAATTTGCTAGTGAATACAATGCCCAATAAAATATTTTAACAAAATAAATATAAAATCATATAAGCGCTCAAAAATTATAATATATAATTTTCTATGCTCTACACATGATGAGAACTATATTCTAAATATATTATTTTGCACTAAAATGATAATCTTGCCCCTCTTCATAAATAGACAAAGTTAACCATAGTTATTTTTTCATATATTTGTAGAAAACTAAAAATCTAAGAAAATTAAAAACCTTGGATATATTTTAACATCCATGTCCACTATTTTATTACATAGCACCTTTGTGTTAATATACATTTAGTTGGTTATTTGCTAAAACTATGATGGCTTTAGCTGCGTTCTATATTTTGCCAGCACACAAACCTAAATTGTTATTCTTTTTCCCAAATTTTAAGTTTATTAACTGCTTAGATACAGTGGCTATTATTTAAAATAGTAATCATAGTCAACAGATTTGATAGCAAAATGTTTTAGATTTATGTAAGAGTTTTAGAACCTATCTTTTTTATTATTTCTAGTGGTTTTGGGAGTAATAATTCCTAGATGATATTTTTCTAGCATGATATGTATTTAGTTGAAACATAAATTTAAAGTATATAAGCTCTTATTTCATCCTTTATGTGATATCATGAAAAACTATATTTTAACTTCCAACTTTTGATCTAGTCGTTGTAATATTTTATACACATGTTAATTTGAAGTTTATTGTACTGTTTACTCAATTTTTTTATTTTTTATTTTATTAAAAGAGTATTTAGGTCCTAGGATACTGTCTTAGTCCTTACAATGGTATAAATAGTTGTTTCAACATACACCATGTACTCAAGATGTTAACTTTATTGTATCAAATTCATGTTGTTTTTATTAAAAACAAATAACACTTAAAATGTAGTTACTAATATTCAAATGGTATAATGTTTTAGTTAAAGTGTTTAAACATTTTTTCAAGGTAATTACTTACCAAAATTATTATCATGAGTATTATAATATAATAATTTAAAGTGAAATCCAAGTGTCATTACTATGTGGTTTCCTAAGGATAATTTCCACGCTTAATGAGCTTATAAAATAAATATTTATCCTAATTGTATACATGTTTCTTTGGTCCACGCAGTCGAACATATCTTTGTGCATAGTTTAGCTTAATAGTAGTAGAAGTGTTTATTTCATATTTTGGTACAAAATATATAGGTATACATTACTTTAGATTATCTTTGATGATGCCACGTATGGGCAATTTGAATGCAAACTTAGGGTTCAAACACAATATCTTTCATAATGATAGAGGTGGATAATTTATAAAATCTAATTATAGTATTAGTTAAATTATCTTTTATAAATGCAGAGGTGGAGTTTTTCTGCATAGGCTTTATTAATTACTCCATGGATCATTGTCCTCTAATTTTTTTAGGAGCAGTAGGATGTAAACTCGATGTAACACAATGACATTATTCTTAAAGTGAACAAAGAAACTATACCTTATGGTCAATAAATATTATATCAAGACATATTTAAAATTAAAATGAAAATTCTACGTAATGGTTAATAATGATCATATCACGACTTATTTGTTCACCACAATCTAGTAAGAATGTGTCTCATACTCTAGTGACTCTTGCTTTGATTTTTCACAATTCTTTTCCAGGTCTAATCTCACATAAAGTTTCAATGACCATGACAAAATAAACAATATAACCTAATGACATTATTAGTAAAGTGAAAAAATTATACTTGATGGTCAGTAAGTATTATATCAAGACTTATTTGTTCAAACTAATTCAAAGACATTAAAATTAAAATTAAAATTAAAATGAGTATTATACCTAATGGCCTATAAGAATCATATCATGACTTATTTGTTCGCCACAATGAAAGATTATATCCCATACCTTAGTTAGTCTTGCTTCGATCTTTGAAAATTCTTTTCCTAGTCTAATTTCACTTAGGGCATGTTTACATCCCATAATTTTGGAGGAATTAGAATCTACTTAATGGATTAAGCTATTTGGCTTAGAATTTGAGATTCCATAATTTTCCAAAGTTCACCAATAAGCCTAACTCAAATTTATAGGGTGAAAGAAGAAAATAGATTCTAGATCACCATGTTGTGTGTACTCTAGAATTAATTAAAGTTATAGAAAATATATATAGTCTATCTCAATATGTGTCTAAACTATAATTTATTACGATGAATTCAATTTCAAAGATCCAAACCACGCCATAAAGCTTTAATATGAAATTAGGTGTGTCGTAGTAGACAAAATAAATTATAAATATGGGATTGTGAGATCCAAACTTAGTGCATCATATAAGAGAAATTAAATTGAAATTTTGAGATCTAGCAAGATGGCTATATACCTTTAGTCTGTGGGTCCAGTCGATGCCAGCGCTGATGTGGATGCTGAATGCCTGACGTCATGCCGTCATAGCACCGGCGGCCTGCACATGTTCCTGCGTTGATGAACACCTATCTGTCCTTTGATTCCCATGATGCTGGCACACACCCATCCTTCATCCCCTCGATGCAGCGGGCTTCAACGCCAGTGTGTTCGATGGAGGGCCAGATGCTGGTGGTCGGTAGTGCACGGCCGGACGCTACTTCCTCCATCCATACGCTCATGTGCTAGCTTGTTGGGTCGATGCCTAGATTTTAGGATGTTTTTGTTTGCTGCTATGCATTGGATCCTCCGCGTCCGCCCTTCCGGCTTGGCTGACCCGTCTCAATGGATTTGTATGTAAGTAGATTCTAGAATAATAGATTTTCCCCTTCTTTTTATTATGTAGTGTTTTTTATTGCGGCCGTGTCGCCCTGCCCAGTCAACTGATTTATTTTGTCTTCTTTTCCCTGTAGGTTGTATGTACGTAAGTAGATCCTAAAATAATAGATTTAATTTTTTTCCTTCTTTTATCTATATATAATAACGACAGACGTAGACGTAGGTAATTCTTATAAACAAATAAAACAGATCTAATGGATTCAGATCGTCAGAGCCTATAGATTTAACGGTCAGATGTTTCTGATTAACGTGAGAATTTCTAGCATTTATCTTTTTTTTTCTAGCGCTTCTTGTGAGAATTAACGTGGAGGCTCAAAGTAGTAAAATTACAGCACAATGAGAAGCAGTCAGAATAATGGCAGTGTTCTCTGTGTGGCATGCAATGCGCTTATACGCAAGTAAAACTCAATTCGAACGCCAAAAGTTGGTTCACGAATACACCAACATCGGCATGCAGACTACGAAACAGCAGCTCACCTGCGACATAGGTGCGAAACAGCATCCACGTAAGTAAACCACTGGTCTCGGAATCGGGAAGATCGAGGGTGGAGGCGAGATAACGACGTGAGGCGCGGTGTCGTAGTTGTTGGGGATTGGGCGGCGAGGAAAGGCCGTGCGTGAGCGCTGATCAAGGAAGGCGGCGGTAGCTAGCAGGGATCGGGGCTAGGGCCTAGGAGTTAGGTAGCGGCAGACTGGCGACGGCGCGTGCCCATGCCCCATGTTGCCGCCGGCCTGTAGGAATTGCAACGCCAAGGAATTAAGAGACCGTGAGAAGAAGCCCATGGGTTAGATTAGATGGGTTCTGGGAAAACAGACGTAAAATACCTGGATTGATTTGTTTTAATTAATTGATGATCCAATGGCTATTATTTCTTGTGATCATAGAACCTTATCAAATTAACTGCATTGACGTACGTACCGGATGGATTTGTTAAAAAACGAAGGACTCCGTTTTTCTCTAAAAGAAATAGATATCTGTCTCTTTTTTAATCTATAATGGCATATGTGGGTAATTTTGAGGATTGCAAAATAGATCTAATGGTCATCCGTGACATCAGACTTTCGGTTCGATGGTTAGATGTTTCCGATTAACGTGAGAATTTCTAGCATTTATCTTTTTTCTTAGCGCATCTGTAACACCCACAAAATTGTTTGGAGTTAAAATAGATGAAAATGATTTATTCAAAGAAGTTGTGAGCATGGAATTTAGGGAAATAATAAAGTTTATAGAATTAAAATTAATCTAGTCTAGTAACATGAGTGTCCATACATGCTGTTGCAATTTTCTTTGGTTGATTGAATTTGCAAAACAAAATTCAAATGAATTCAAATTGCTTTTGAAATGGATTTGGAAAAGGAGAAAGAAAAAGAAAAAGGAAAAAAAAAACATTTCCCTCCCTCCTGAAACCAGCCCAACCCTCTTCCCTCACTTCTTTTCTGCGCAGCCCAGCTGGAAGCCGAGGCCCAGTCCTCTCTCTCAGCCCACCAGAGCGCCACCGGCCTCTCCCTCTCTTTCTCTCTCTGACCTTCGGGTTCCATCTGTCGGCGCCACCTCTTTCTCTCTTCTCCTCCCTCTCACTCACTGACCGGACGACCCCGCCTGTCAGCTCTTTCTCTCCCCCTCTCCTCTGCCTCACGCGACGCAGAGCTCCGTAACCACCGCGCGACGCTCAGCCCCGCCTTGCTCGCCCGAGTGCGCGCGTGGACGCGTAGAGAACGGGAACCGCCCGCATGTTCCTCACCCTCTCTCTCTCGCTGCTGCTTGGCCCCACAAGTCAGCACCGTCACCCTCCCTCCGCCGAGTTCGGATGCACGCGAACGCGCCGCGGACGGCAACCGCCTACACGCCCCGCTCCCACCCCCGCATATCGCCCACGATGCCGCAACGGCACCGCGCGCGCCGCCCGCTCGGCTCAGCGCTATAAAGCGGCACACCGGCCCTCTTCTCTCCCTTTCCCCTCTGTGCTCCCAAATTCCACCGAACGCCGCCGTCGTCGCCATTGTCGCAGAGAAGCCACACCGGAGTTCTTTTTCGCCTCGGTGAGCTCCGTTTTGTGTCCACGATCTCCCCGCGAGTCTCCGTAACCTAATCCCTCTCCCTGTTATCGTTTCGGTGGACACAGAACGCGCGCCGACGCGAGCTCTGTCGACGCCGACCGCCATTCCACGCCGACAAGCCGCACCGAGCCAGTTCCGCCCTCCAATTCGATTCGGTGAGCTTCGCCATCGCTCACTCTTCCTCCCCGTCCCCGTAATTCGGTTATTTATGCACTGGTTACGCCGCTCCTCTGCGCACCGAGACCGCCGACAATGGCGCCGCCGTGGTCAGTCGACTCCGGTGACGCACTGCCACAACCGAGTACCTCACACGCATCGCACGAACACCCCGCACCCTCCCGTCTCATCAATTCGGCTAATAGTGGTCTCTGTGGCACTAACCACGTGTGCCCCGCGCCACCGGCCATGGCGCCGCCGCGGACAGCACGCTCGGGCCACGCATCGCCTCGCCTGGGAACCCTACTGACACCGCACGGACACATCTCACCTCCCCGTGTCCTCAGTTTGAGTTGTTGCGCCCTGTGTCGCAGCAACCGCACAGCGCAGAGCCGCCGGCCATGGCGCCCCGCCGCGCCGTCCCTGCTCGCCTCCTCGCGTTCGACCGAGTGCACCAACGCACTCCCCTCGCTTCCCTCTTCCTCCCCATGCGCTCGGTTTTCGAAACGGACGCCGAACGGGCGTTTCCGGCGAACTCCGGCGAGCTCGGCCCTCTGTTGACCATGGCGCCGCCGCGCCCTCCCTCGGCTCCGGCCGGTTCTCCCTCTCTTCTCCCCTCCTTTTATTCTCTGCCGTCCGATAATCGATCTGCGGCCAGGATTAGAACCGCGAAGGGGTATGCTTCCCGGTCCACGGTGGACCGGTGGACCGCAGCCCCGCGCGCGGTGCACGGCTGTGCCCGTGGACCCGCCCAATCCCGGGCCGCCGCATGGCAGACCTGTTGACCCCGCGCCACAGCACTAGCGTATTTCTCCGATGTTACTTATTAATAAAACTTGACCAACTAAAAGTGTCAAACGCAGTAAGCCAGTGTCATCCTTTCGAGCTTCATAATCTCATGTTATACTGCTGAGTACGAGTGTACTCACGCTTGTTTTCTTTTCAATTTTGGATAAAAATCCCGGATGGGTAACAAAAGCAGGAGGCTATGAGGAGTTTCCTGAAGATTTCTAGGCTTGGTCAACCAGTTGACCTTCCCTGTGAGATGGAGCCTCAAGAGCTAGTGTATCTTCTGTTGTTTTATTTATTCTTGTAATGGATATATGTTCGTTATGTATTAAACTCTGTGATGGTACTTTGTAATTTGTGAACTTATGTGTGGATTATTTCCTGGGCACATATAATGTTATGCATCCTATTTCGTCCTTGAAATTGGGTGTGACAGCATCTGATGAGAATTAACATGGAGCCTCCGTTGGGACCTCCAATTAGTAATAGTAAGATATATAGGGATGTAAGTGGGCTAGCCCGTGAACCCATATATATGTTTAGTTTTTGTGAGTTCAAGCGACAACCCGCAAAATTAAGCCTATATGTGGGTTCGCGGGCTGCCGCTTGCATCCCTATGTATATATCAAACAAAGGTCTATATACAACCGCTCTTATAAATCGAATTTACAAAGGTGTTGAATATAGAACCACTCCTACAAATAGGGTCATTTGTAGGGACGTCTAATAATACCAGCATCTCCTGTAAATGGATTTGTAGGGGTAGCTTGTTTGAAAACCATTGAACTGCCCACTGAAAAATGAGGTGTTGCTACAAATTGTTTTTATAGTAGTTATTAACCTCAAGTGACCTGACGGTGGCCGCAATTAATGTTCTTCTGTTTCGGAAGGATGCTACGTACGTGGATGAGCTCATGAGCATCTTCAGGCGGGAACATAATTATAAGGCTATGTGCCAAATAGAGTTATGTGTGCTGATCCAACATAAGCTAGGCTTATGCACCATGCATGCATATATGAAACCTACCGAACAAATAGTTGGCTTACACTATTCTGTCCTCAATCAAGAAAATAAACTGCATGCTAGCAGCCTAGCACAGATCAAGGTTTGTTGCCGGTAGGTATTCCTAATTCCAGTATACACATATAAATAATATAAAATATTGTATTATATATATATATACCAAAATAGTTGGGTATTTCGAGTAATATTAGGGAATACCCTTGTTGGATCCGCCACTCTTGGATGCATGGATGGGAGTATCCGAGGCCGCTATGATGTGAGTGTGTGATGGCGTGTGTAGTGGGCCAACGTACGTGCCTGGCAGCAGGCTTGTCCTCCACACCAAGTTTCGATTATTGGTCTGCAGTGGGCCAGAGGAGATTCAAATTCAATTCGGGGCCCAATGTCTCTGTGCCCAATGTCCCTTTACCCTGCCAGCACGGTCGTTGTCCTTTTTCCCCAGCCCATGCAGCCCAGCCAGGGTTGGATGGGGAAGTGTTGACGAAGAAATTTTATCAATTTATCAAAAAATAAAGGATTGGGAGGATAGATGGGGAGCAGTTGAAGTTGCTCTTAGACCCATCATATTATATTCACCTCATAAATTTGTATCTAAAGTATCTACCTCTACCATATGAAATGCAATCCAAAATAAGTTCCCTAACTTTGTAACTAAATTATCTACCTCTTCTATTATCATAAGATCATTTTGAAAACCCCTCATATTCTTGTAAATCATCCAACTAGGTCTACTATTGTAAAAGATAATGCAAAAGCCCTAAGGTGATGAGGTTGCCCGAGGTGATAGGCAGCAGATCCTGTCAGATACTCAACGGTGGAGGCAGGCTTGCGGCGGCGTGGATGCTGTCAGATACTCAGATGCATAGAGCGATAATAATGTCACTGTTTATGCCATGTAAAATGACTGCTTATATACCGTCGAAGGACTCAACAATAAATTTTGGATATGCATAAATTACTTCTTAGATTCGATGTACGTAGTAGCCAGCTGATGGGGATATATGTATATAGTATTCGAAAGTAAACAATGTCCAAGAAAAGAAATTAAGTAAACAATGATCCAATTAGCTTGCTTTGGTACAAGAGACTTCTTAATTGTAGCTCAGTACTCATCCTCGTCCTCGTCTTCCTCGTGCTCGTAAATCTGCAGAGTGGAAATGGCTTGTACTGATTATCTATCACGATCATATATACTCCCTCCGATCCGTAGTTTGTTGGAAGGGAGGTAATTGCACAAAAAAATTGGGTACAATACGTATGTAAAATCGATTAAATGTTCCCATGCAAGCATGTTAATTTGTGCACCTTTCTTGCACGTACGTATATTATATTCTTTCATTATTACTTCAACATAATTCAGTATTCTCTTTTTTTCAACAAATTAAGTCTCTTGTACCAAATGTCTTCTCAACTTATTTGAGAGTATTTAATGACCCACATTTGCCATTATAAAAGATAATTTAAAATAACCCTATAATTTTGCATCTAAATTACCCACCTCTATTATATGAAATACAATGTAAAGTAAGCCTCTCAACTTTGTAACTAAATTATATCCACCTCTTCAATTATCAAAGATAATTTTAAATACCCCTCATATTCTTGTAAACTACCCCCCCCCCCCACCCCCACCCCCCACCCCCCCTTCTATTGTAAAATATAATTTTAAATACCCCTCATATTATTGCAAATTATTCATAGGAAATACTTAACAATCAATAATAATATCAATATTTACTCTTAGTTTCTAGGCCAAGCGAGTGTACGGGTTGATGAACTAGTTAGATAGAAGTGTAGCTCGGCAGTGAAAATACTTACGTTTATGTGGGCGAGCTTTGTCTTGTTCACATCTGATTCACACCACTCCTTGAGCTGCTGGTTCTTCCTGATATGTAGCTTCTGAAGCTTGGTGAGATGCTGTATACATAAAGGCAACGACTTGATGCTCTTACATCCTGAGATGACGAGGCTTTTTAGAGAGGAGAGCTCGCCCAGCCATTCAGGCAGAGCTGATATGCTATCGCACCATTCCAACTCCAGCATCTCAAGGGAAGCAAGACGTCGGATGCTTTCTGGCACACTCGTCAGTTCATATCCAGAGATACGCAGCTCTCGGAGTAGGGGGAAGTGGTGAAATATACTTATGCTCTGGCAGGAGTCGCCTACGCCTCGTGCTGATATTGCCAAATCCAATTTGATGGCTCTACTAGAGGAAGAGCAGTGGTGACTGGTTTCGTCTGCCTCCTCCAATGAAAATATAACTTGGTCACTGCAATTTATATGGCACTCACGAAAAGCTGGTGGGCATGGCTTCAACCTCAACCTTGGACAACCTTGTATAATCAGATCGTCAAGCATAGGGAACATATAAATTCTCAACACCGTATGTCGTGTTCCACCCTTCCAAGCCTTCCATATTTTCGATGAACAAGTACGTCAATCGACGGAATGCTCCTTTACCACCACAGAATTCCCTGTCTATTTTTTTAATGCTTGATAACTTAGAGAGAGACAGACTTTCTAGGTTCGGCAACTGTCCAAGAGGTGGCAGGTTGGTACACATAGGCAAATTCTCCAGGAAAATAGAAACAAGATTTGTGAGATGATGAGAAATGCCCACGAACCAGTCGGGAAAGCTTGTACTGTTGTAACCTTCGAGGTGCATGCCTTTAAGTCCTCTTGGTGGCACAAGTTGTCCCAACAAATCCTTGTCCTCTAGAAGTCTAACTGCATCCACTGTCCAAGTCAATGTCAAGTTCGAGAGAATTTGTTTGTTCAACAACTTAACTTTATTTGCTTCTTCTAGAGACCTTACTTTCTCAAGAGAACTTATTCTTAACTCACTGGCATCGACACACTCGAGCAGATGAAGATTACTGCAACCACTGACATCATCAACACGAACCCTGAAAAAAGGAAGTGTTTGTGAATAGTGCACTAGGGAACTGGCTTGATCGATTAGTTCATCCGAGCACACATGTTCAGCCATAAATACTTCAGCCCAAGTGTACCTATACTCTATGGTAGGGACTTAAGCTTAAAACAATATGAAAGATCCAGTGTATGCAATCGTTTGAGGTTGCCAATACTTTCCGGTAAACATGCTAAAGCATTACCCGATAGGTCCAGGTGCTCCAGATTCGTAAGGTTACCAATACTTTCAGGTAAATAGTCGATGGAGCCTAAGCGCAAGTACTTGAGTTTGGTGAGGTTTTCCAACACACCTGATAAATCTTCATGACCAATTCTTCTTGAGATATCCAGGGGTTGTAGCGCAGTGAGACCACACAGGCCTCCCAGTCCTTTCTGAAAGCCTCTGTAGCCTGACAAATCTACATGCAACAAATTTTGCAGTTTCATCAGTGACTCTGGCAGTTCTCGGATTTTGTCACAAGATGACATGTTTAAATACTTTAAATCGATGAGGTTACCAATGCGCTTCTGGTATCCGATCAAGGCAAATACAAGATGCTTAGTTCCAATATTGGAGCCGAGTGAGTCCACACAACGATTCAGGTATTGCTTTTAGATTGAAGGATTCAGATAACTGAGGATGCTGCAAATTCATGAGATTACCAAGAGAGTCTGGCAGTTCCACTATCCCAGCACAACCTGACATGTCGAGATGCACCATACATTTTATGTCACCAAATGATTCAGGCAGTTTTGGTATATTGGAACAACCGGGCAAGCATAGATATTTCATATTCCTCAATTACAGGTACTTTGATTTTTATTAAAAAAAAGAGTATTGAAAAACTGAAAGCTTAAAACACAAATTTTCAGCAATAAGTGCTTCTAAACGAGAAAATCAACTCTAAATTTGTACATGCATCCATTAAAATACTACTACAACATTAGTTTAGGTCATCGCTTGTAACCGAGTGCTGCTAGTCGACGTGGAGCAGCGCTCGGGTACAAGGCCCGCCCTCTTGGGGATCGAGGGCCTCCGGCCTTGCTGGCTTCTTTGGTGGGCGTCATGCGTCACCGTCGTTAGCCTCGCGGTGCTTGTGACGGACTAGGCGGCGGAGGCAGACAAGCCACGTTCGCCCGCCGGAACACAAAACGTACACCCGGCGGCCGGTGAGGTCGCGCCCACGTTAGCTGGAGCCCGGCCGTCTTCGTCCACCCGAGCTGCGTGCGCTCGCCCGTAAAGTATAGTCTCGCGCCCGCTGGAGTTGCATCTGCACGTACACGGCGAGGTCGTCACGCTGGCCGTGGCCGCTGGGGATAGACGAGGCCGGACCTCCGTACGTATTTGGCCGGGAACGAACATAACAGGCATCTGATCTGATAGACCTGTGGGGCCTAAGCGCTAGCGTGTCGTCCAACACATATCCAGCGGCGGCCGGGTGAGATGGCGGATGTACGTAGTGGGCTAACGGGAGGTTCAATTCGGGAGCCCAGCCCAGAGATGATGTTCCTGTTGACTAGTAGCTAGTTTCCACACTGCAGCTCCCAGCGAGGTACGTACTCGTGCCTAGTGGTACTTTTTTTTATACTAGTGCAGTAGTGCTGTTTGGTTACGTAACCGCTACGGCAATGTGAATGGAATGTTTTCCCCGTCGGAATGGGAAGGAAATAGTTGATTATGGATTTTGCTTGGTTCGGTAACAGGTCCGGACGGCAGCGGAATGGGTTGTGGACTAATTTGAGCGTTATCGATATACTGAAGAGCGGGATGGATCACCCTGTTATCCCTTTGGTCACTACTACATAGCATCAAAACAGTATCGATTCAAAACCTCCTTTTTAGTGGAGGTTTTTGAACCGGCACAACCACTTCATCAGTGATGCCCATGCCATCACTGTCGGTTACCAGCTTGAGCCATCACTGCCGGTTTATTTAACCGACCGGCATTGTATGTTTTATATCACTGCCGGTTCTAGTTGATCCGGCAGTGATTTAATTTTTACAATTTACATTTTAATAATTGTTTTGCAATAATAAACCCAATGGCTTCCACCGGTCTTGTAGTTCACCTACACATAAGCAACTTGGAGTTAAGCTTGTTGTTTGGGAACCTCCTTAGTGCGGGGCCCCATTGCCTTGTCAACCAACTCCTTAGCAACCCAAAGAACCCTAGGCTTGTTCTTCATTGGTGGTCCAAGAAACACCACAAGTGGTCTACCCTTGGAATCTTTGTTGATGACATAGTGAGCATCATGAGCAAATGGCCTAGTGTGCTTGGGCAAGGTCTTGGGAAGTGGAGTCTTGCATTGAAATGATAGATAACCAATTTATCCACATCCAAAACACCTCTTAGGCTTGGGCTTTGGCTTCTCTTGATTGTAGCCATTGTACTTGTTCTTGTATTAGTTCTTGGCTTCAATCTTGACCTTGGCCTTCATCACTTGGTTCTCCTTGTACCCAATATCGGTGGTTGTCACTCTTCATGATGGTGCTCATTAGAAGCTCACTTTGGAGATTATGGCCCTTGGTGCACTTTTCAAGGCCACTTGTAAGCTTGGTCTTGTCATTCTTGAGCTTGGCAATTTCTTCTCGAAGAGAGTTGATCAAATTGATAGCATCTTTGTCTTCTTCTTGAGCCGGCTTGATGGTGAAGGGCTTGTTTGCCTTGAGATTGATTAGCTCTTCCTTGAGCTTTGAGTTCTCTTCACTCATCTTCATATAATCATCATACTTGTCGGCTTCTACAACTCTCTTGCCCTTGCACTTTGCACTTTGCTCAAGAGCCACATCATCAAGCTCGATATCACAAGAGATAGCACTTGCACACTTAGCACACGGGTTAGTAGCAACATGTGTAAGATCTTGAGTAAGTAATTCATTTGCTACCACTAGTGTACCATGATCATTTTTCACTTGATTGTAGTCATCTTTTAGCAAGTTAAACCTTGTGAGGAGCTCTTGGGATGACCTCTCAAGCTTATCATGTTTCTCATTGGCTTGCTTAAGAGAGGCTTTGAGCTCCCTAGTGCTAGATGTGAGAGAGTTAATCTCAAGCTTCAAATCATCATTAGCACTAGACAAGTTATCAAGCTTATCATGCAAGTTTTCTTTGATTTCAAGAAGTTTGTCATTTTTACTCTTGTACTTCCTTATGATGCTAGCATACTTGTTGCAAATTTTAATTAGCTCATCATAGGAAGGTGCTTCTTCATCATCACTATCATCACTAGAGAGGTCATTACCATCATCCTCTTTTTGTACCTTCTTGTCACCTTTAGCCATAAGGCATAGGTGTGTAGAGGATGAGCCCTGCGATGAAGGAGGAGGTGGCGGTGGAATCGAAGAACCAATCACCAAAGCGGCCACCTTCTCTTCTTCACTCTCATCATCGGAGGAGTCACTTGAATCATCAATATCGGTGAGCCAATCACCCACAATGTAAGCCTTGCCATCCTTCTTCTTCTTGTGGAAGTTGAAGTTCTTCTTCTTCTTGTATGGCTTGTCTTGCTTCTTGTCATCATCACTTGAGTCATCATTGCCGCCCTTGTTCTTCTTGAAGTTCTTGAACTTGTCTTTCTTCTCTTCAGGACAAGCATGGGCTAGATGACCAAGGGTGCCGCAATTGTAGCACTTCATTTGGGAGATTGGCTTCCTTGAAGAGCTTATGAAGAATTTCTTCTTCTTTGAGTCAAACTTGACTCCATTCTTTTTTAGCCTCTTCAACATCTTGGCGGTCTTCTTCACCATGAGAGCGATGTTGTCTTCATCATCATCATCACTTGTACTCTCAACGACATATTGAATCTTGCACTTCTCCTTGGAAGATGCCTTGAGAGCCAAGTCCTTCTTTTCCTCCTTCTCTTTCTTCTTGGAGGATGATGAAGTTCCATCATTGATCTTCATGTACATCTCATGAGCATTGATCTTGCCCAACACTTGCGTTGGTGTAGTTGCGGAGAGATCGCCTTCATGAAGAACCGTGACGATGTGGCTATACTTGTCTATTGGAAGGACACAAAGTATCTTGCGCACCACATCGGCCGGTGTCATTTGAGAGAGCCCAAGGCCATTCAACTCCTCTACAAGCACATTCAAGCGAGAATACATTTGATTAGCATTTTCATGAGATAGCATAGTGAAAGCATTTAACTTAGCAATGATAAGGTGATAGCGATCTTCTCTTTCACATTTAGTGCCCTCGTGAAGAGCACAAATGTTTGTCCAAATCTCATGCGCGGTTTTGCAATTCCGCACACTGTTGAACACATCCTTGCAAATGCCACAGAAAAGAATATTCTTTGCCTTAGCATTGTTCTTCTCAAAGTATGGGTCCTCCGCGAACACCGATCCACCTTGGGTGGCGGCTTTGTGAACGCCGACATCCACGGCCTCAAGGTATGCCTCCATCCGCACTTTCCAATACGGAAAGTCATCCCCATCGAACATGGGTGGCGGTCCATCCCCATGGGACATATTGCTCTAGGCGGTGAAGCCTAATTTAGAGCAAAAAGGCTCCGATACCAATTGAAAGGATCAAGATGCCCAAGAAGGGGGGGTGAATTGGGCTTGTTTTAAATTTCTAAAGCAAATATGAAAACCTATCAAATGCCAATCACCCCCTAGTGCCTACGATCCGTGTGTCCTAGCTAGAAAGCAGTAGCAGTTCATAGGAATTAAAAGCAACCTAAGCAATTCTAGTAGATAATATAAAAACAAGATGGAAAGTAATGCGGAAATGTAAAGAGCTAGGGAAAAGAAATTCTCAGTGACGCAACGATCTTTTTCCCGAGGTATCGAGGTGTCGACACACCCCCCTAGTCCTCGTTGGAGCACCTCGCAAGGTATCGCTCCCCCTCTACCCGCGCAAGGGTAGAGTGCTCTCTACGGGCTGATTCTTCGCCACTCCGGCTCGGTGAATCGCCCACAACCGATCACAAGAGCTTGGAGAAGAGCCACCAACAATCTCCCGGCGGTCACTTCCTCCGAACACCACCAAACCGTCTAGGTGCTGTCGAACACCAAGAGTAACAAGCACAAGCCCTTCACTTGACCCACTCAAGGCTAGGAAGGTGGATGGATGCATACAAGTCACTCCTAATCACTCTAGGAGGAAAGAACAAGATGAACTCTCTCTAATCTCTCCCTCACTAGCCTCTTGACTCTCCAAAATATTTCTCAAGGAGAGACACTCTAAGGACCAAGGGGGCAACTATAAATAGTCCCCACCTCGAAAACTAGCCGTTTTTTACTTTTTATTCTCTCTGCGAAGCCACCGGACTAGTCCGGAGCTCATACCACTGGATCATGCACACTGGTCCGGAGCTCACTCTCGATTCAAACTCAGGCACCGTCGGACTACTCTGCTTGGTCTGACGCACTGGTCCGGAGCCTTGGTGCTCTCTGAGTGAAAAACTTCTTCTCTTTTACGAACCACCGGACCACTCTCCTTGGTCCGGTGCCCTGGTCCGACGCTCTGGTCCGGAGCCAGGGAGCTCTCTGCATAAACCCAAAACTCTGTCTTGAGGCGTCGGACTAGCCGTCGGACTAGTCCGGAGCCTTCTCTATCTCTGAGCCAAGCCACCGAACCACTCTCCAATGGTCCGATGCTTTCCAGACAGGTGGTCCGGAGCTCCTCGAGCTGGAATTCTGCCTAAGTCAGGGACCGTGGGACCACTCTCCTTGGTCCGACGCCCACTTAGCAGAGTGGTCCGGAGCCTCTTTCTCCCTCTAAAACAACTGTTTTCGCTGAGGTTTCTCAAGGGATTTTGCTCCTACCATTTCTAGGGTTTACCAAGGGCTGAAAGCAAGGTCTCTAGGACTAGTTGTGACAAGTGTGCATATACCCACTTTCCTAAACTCTCCTAGGTCAAGCTACTAATCTCATACCCCCTTTATAGTACGGTTAAAGGAAAAACAAAAACCCTAGCTATACTTAGTGCCCTTCTCAACCTTATGGCACTAAGAACTAGCCTAGTCTCCGACGTGTATCTTCATCCTTTGCAACCGAAACAATTTCCATCTTGGGGGCATGAATATCCATTAAGCCCATTCAAATTGCATCACTAATGACCTAACACAAATGACTTTGCCTCTGCAAAACACACGTTAGTCATAGTGACCTAGTATTGTCGTTAATCGCCTAAACACAAGGGTCCATGATTCTTCAATCTCCCCCTTTTAGGTGATTGACGACAATACAAGCTCGAGTAGAGAATAATGAGTGAATTTTGATAAGAGAAGGCATGACTTGAAATGAGATAGGCATGGGTTAGTAATAAGAAGGACAAAAACATGCCTAACCATTCAAGCCATGACAAGCACAATAGATATGAATTGAGCATAGTACTTGATTTCATAAAGGATATGCTATAGCCAAAAGATCAGAGATTAGCGCGGAAGCAAAATAGCATAACCAAGTGACATGAAATATATAGATGAAAGACCACACATGTCACACAACCATCAAGTCACAACCAACACACATATCATACAATGCATAAAGATGGTAAACGTGATGCATGATGCAATAGAGTTTATACACATCAAAAGAAACGAGTCCTACTAGCTCCCCCTGAAGCTAGCCCATCTACTCGACTCTCCCTCTCCCCCTTTGGCGTCGAAGCACCAAAACTAAGCGTCTGGAGGCGGAGTGGAAGCAGCCGTGGACCGGTCGAGCACCCTGAAAGCTGCCAGATACGTCTCATCATATGAATCCTCCCCCTGAGTGTCTGTCTCTGGTAGTGAAGCAGTCTGGGGGTCGGTAGCTGACAGGCCTGCTGCGGTCGAAGACTCTGGAGCAGTGGCTGGAGAGGTAGTAGGATCAGGACCCGTTGCCAGTGTCTCTGTGGGAACCTCAGGAGCGGCGGTGTCCGGTGGTGCCTCATGCACTGACTCGTCTGGAGTCTGAAGAACGGGAGACTGCTGAGGCTGGACTGGAGTGGAAGTGACCACTGTAGCATCGGTAGCAACTGCAGCTGTAGGTGGGGTAGACACGACTGGAGCCCGACTGTCGTGTGTAGCCTCCGAGGAAGCTACTGAGGAACGGTGCTAATCGGCTGTCGGTGCAACTAGCTCGGCCTCAACCTCTGCTGCTATCTGAGGACTAGTGGGGGATGGCTGCCCGGTAATGTCGCTGAATGACGCTGAAAGATCTCTAGCGGCGTGAAACCAGTAGTGAGAGGGGTGAACTGCTAAGTGGGGCCAAAGGTGTCCAACCACTGTGTCATCTGAGTCGTCGGTGACTGGAACGGGGTGGTCAATCCGGCACCCTGAAGTCCACTGGACTGTACGGCTGGGGTGGGAGTGACTGTCTGACCGGCGGAGCTCGTAGGGGCCACTGAGGGGCCAACTGAGGGTCCAACTGAGAACTGTGGGCCTCCTATCTGCCCAACTGACTGAGAGGGCTGTGATGTGCTCATCATCTATATCTGAGGAGCAGCTGGAAACTCAAGAGGAGGAGCGCCTGTCCACTTCATCATATGGGCCATAAAGGCCATGTTCTGCTACTGCAGCTGCTGAGATTGTAACTGAAGGCGCTGAGACTCTAGCTGCATAGCTAGCATCTGTCGCTGCATCTCGAAGTGGCGCTCCTCAGACTGTCGCTGCATCTCATCCTGGCGCTGTTGTACCTGTGTAACTGCAGTGACCAAGGAACTCTGCTGCTCATTCATTCTGTCAAGGAGCTTCAGCATCATGGTCTCGGTGGCAGAGGCAGAGCCGCCAGCCTCAGTGTCGTGAGCCCGTGGGGGCATCTGTGGAACTGGCTGGAAATCTGCATCGGAGCTATCTGAAGTGTCCTCAGGAGTCACATCACCTCCAGTATCTAGACCATGGAGCTCCTGCTGCTCAACGCTGCGAATCGCCTCATCCTGAGCATCAACCTCTGCTCTGTCAGCTGGTGTTGTCCTCTCTCTGACAAGACGGAGGACCCGGTTTCCAAACCGGCTGTCAAACGAACCAAGAACTCTGTAAGCTGGAAAGGATGTCGGTGACTGATCCAGTAGGGCACGGAGTCCAGGGTTCGCTCCCTCAAGCTCAATAGCAATGATCGATGAAATCCAGTGAGCATAGGGAAACTGACGACGGGCCCTCATGCCATCTGCTATCACATCCTCTATCTCTAACACAAGAAAGTCTGCGACGTCGAACGGTGTCTGAGATACTAGGGCCTGAAGGAGAAGCTGCTGCATGTTTGTCAATCCTTCCTTGTAACCCGTGCAAGGAAGCAAAGTACGATGGAGGACCTCGTTCAACCTGTGAACTGTGGGTCTGAGCTCTGCTGGGCTACGTCTGGAGCCCTTTGAGAAAGGTGGCTTGAAGAGAGGAGCCACCTCCTGCACTGACAGTGTACGTCCACCTCGAGCTCTGCGAGGCACTGAAGCTCCTCGATAGCACTCATAATGTAAATCGAGCTCACCACCCTGCTGACGGAGGCGAAAGATCTCTCTGAGTCTGGTCAAGTATAGCCTGTATCGCTCGCCTCTGAAAGTGTACTGCACAAACTTGTGCTCTGGATCCACCCACAATGAAGCATAGAACTCTCTGACCCATCTCTCTATGTAGTTACCGGAACGCCCAAGTAAATCGACGAATCCCTGTAGGTAAGTAAGGAACGGTCTGATCTCCTCACCAGCTAGCTCAACGATGCTCTCTAAGGAGCAGACCCTATGCGGTCGAATCTGAATGTTGGTCAGCTGAGCTGCTCTATAGAAATCCTCCATGAGAGGTGTGTGCCAACTGGGTGAGGCTCTGGGGTCTCGCTGATCCGGGCACCACTTCTCAAGTGCAACGAATCGAAGCTTCTTCACCTGCTTCGCTGTAAGATTCCTCAGATCGAGGTGAACTGAAGCTGAAGCTGTTGTGGGAGCTGCTGACTGAGGTGACTGAGCTAACTGGGAGTGAGTGGAACGCCCCCAGGAACGCGGTGCCAACGGTGTACCCAGGGCCTCTGTGACAAGCTCCTGCTCCTGTGGAGTATCCTCTGTCTGTGACCCAGCAGGAGGAGTAGAAGGAAGATCCCGCGGAGGGGTGCCAAGTCTGACTGTCCCTCGGCGACCACCTCGCTTTGCGCGGTCTGCTGCATCGACCACGGCTTCGTCTTTCTCAGCCTCTGTGAGCTTGCGCTTCTTCTTCTTTGCCTTTTCAACCACGGGCTTCTTACCCTTATCGCTGGAAGGACGTGGAGGAGGCGGAGTATCATCACCTGACCCAGCTGTGCGAGCACGAGTACTGCGAGTCATCTCTAATCAAACAAAGAACCACTGCTCACTATCAAGCACTAGAGCCACTGCCAACTGTCAGAACCACTGCCACAAGAGTCACTGATCTCTGTAAGAACAACTGCCCGCTGATCAAATCACAAGCACAACTGTCAGAGGGGCCTGCAAGCCACTAGACTGAACCTCTGAGGCTTTGCCTCAATCCTTACTCGCGAGCTTTACCCCGAGTTCAACTGCCACTGACTGCTGCTGGATAGAATAGACAGGGTATACATAAGCATATATAAAATCTAGAGATGAGAGACCATATAGAAGCAAGCATCTAGATAAGTGATAGAATGAAATCTGACATGATACCTGAGGTAAGAAAGCGTATCTATTCAGAGCAATGTCAAGTACCAAAGCACACTCCGAACGAGAGTTACCAGCTGCGAATTACAATTGGCAACTGATTTAATGAATTGGATTGAATATGGAAAAAAGATTTTCAAGGAATAATACTAAGGCATGACACTATCTACGACTCGACAAAACGCGACGTCGAAGATCGAAACCATACCCTAGTAGCGAAGATTGAAGCCGTCGATGACGATAGGAAATCGGTCGCGGACGAAGACGTCGAAGAGGATGACGACGAAACGGAATCGTTCGAGGACGAACACGGCGAAAAACACCCTAGGGTTAGGGCAAACCCTAAGGGGGTAGAACCTTCCTTGGTCTTGGCAGGCAGGGACAATGGAGTATGGGGGGAAACCCCTGGGAGGCTTGCACGAGCTCGGCGGGGAGCTTGGACGCCGGTGAGGTCGGCTCCTCGGCGGCGAGGTCGTTGGCGCGGTGGTGGAGCAGTGGGCGGCGGCGCTGCTGAGCTGGACGGCAAGGAGGAAAGGGGGCGGCGCACGGGGGGAAGCTCACCGGCGGCGGCTTTGGTGGTGCAGGTGAGCAGGCGCGGAGCTTGGGCGGAACGGCGGCGATGGCGGTGCGGTGGAGGAGCGGCGTACGGACGGCGAAGATGTGACACAGAGAAGAAACAGAGCCGCACGCGGGGGGTTATCCGCAAATTTTCAAAGCGTCGGACCACTCTGCTTAGTCCGAAGGTTGGTCCGACGGGTAGTCCGACGGTATCAGAGAGGGAAAAACAGAGAGCACCTGACCACCGGACCAGGGCGTCAGACGACGCACCGGACTGGTCCGACGGTGTAGAAATAGAAATGACAGAGGCACCGGACAACTTAACATTGGTCCGGTGGTGCGTCGGACACTGGTCCGACGGATTTTGTGGCTGGAAAAGATTTATGCAGTGAGGGACAGGGCGTCGGACCACTGCGTCGGACCATTGCAGAGTGGTCCGGAGGGTGGTCCGGTGCTTAAAATTGCTCTGAATTTTCCTATTTTTCTCTCCAATCTTTTCTCTTAGCCAAGTACCAACACAAAAGAGCAAAGAGGAACACTTGTTGGACTTAACATAAGAACCATCTCTCAAACCCTCAAATTTAGAAATAATTTGCCATAGGCTAGGATTAGTTTTCTTAAGAAAATAGTTCAATAAAGCTCCAAGGGTCACCATAGGGGCACTAGAGGGGTATTAGCTGAAGCTAGAGCGTTGAATTGCTCCCCCTAAGTGTTGAACCTATTGATGACAAAAAAACTTAACCGAAAAGAAACGAATAAGCAGCACTTATGCATATGAAATGCAAAACGGAATTTGAATCTAGGTTTCTTGCAAGTTTAAACCGCGGTTAAGCTTTGTCACACGCTTTGAGGGCGGTTATCTTAACCGCGTTAGCCAAGCCTATGTGCATTACCAAATTAAACATGTTATATTACATATGAATGCATGATTCACACATGCTCATCTTTTAGTGAAGTTAGAGTGATCAAGCACATTCAACTCACTTCTCAACCTACAAAAGGTTGTTTCATCGAGTGGTTTAGTGAAGATATCCGCCAATTGATCTTCGCTCTTAACTCCAACTAGTGTGATGTCTTTCCTAGCCACATGATCTCTAAGAAAGTGATGGAGAATATCAATGTGCTTGGTGCGAGAGTGTTGAACCGGGTTGTTTGCAAGCTTTACGGCGCTTTCATTATCACACAAAAGTGGAACTTCTTTTAAAAACACGCCGTAATCAAAGAGTGTTTGGGTCATGTATAAGATTTGTGCACAACTTGCTCCCATGGCAATGTATTCCGCCTCGGCGGTTGACAATGCCACACTGTTTTGCTTCTTTGAGGACCAAGAAATAAGTGATCTTCCTAGCATGTGGCACCCGCCGGAGGTACTCTTCCTATCAACCTTACACCCGGCATAATCCGAATTACAATAGCCAACTAGTTGGAAGGGAGCTCCTTTGGGATACCAAAGACCCATGCTAGGGGTGTGCCTTATGTACCTAAGGATTCTTTTAACCGCACAAAGATGCGACTCCTTAGGGTTTGCTTGAAATCTAGCACACATACACACACTAAACATGATATCCGGCCTAGATGCGGTGAGGTAAAGTAAACTACCGATCATAGAACGATAAAGAGTTTGGTCGATCGGTTTACCTCCCTCATCGAGATCGAGATGCCCATTAGTTGGCATTGGGGTCTTGATTAGCTTGCAATCATCCATCTTGAACTTCTTAAGTAGATCATAAGTGTACTTTTCTTGAGAGATGAAGGTCCCTTCTCTCATTTGCTTCACTTGAAAGCTGAGGAAGAAGGTTAGCTCGCCAATCATTGACATCTCGAACTCCTTGGACATCAAGTTACCAAACTCCTTGCAATGGTCTTGGTTTGTTGACCCAAATATAATGTCATCGACATATACTTAGCAAACAAAGATCTCTCCATTAAGCTTCTTGGTGAATAGTGTAGTGTCGACGATCCCGATCTTGAAGCCCTTCTTGATTAGGAAGTCCCTTAGCCTCTCATACCAAGCTCTTGGAGCTTGCTTCAATCCGTAGAGTGCCTTGGACAACCTATACACATGATTAGGCAAGTTTGGGTCTTCAAACCCGGGAGGTTGTGAGACATAGACAAGTTCATTAATGAAACCATTTAAGAAAGCGCTCTTCACATCCATTTGAAAAAGTTTCATTTTGTGATGTGAAACATACGCCAAAAGGATACGAATGGCTTCAAGTCTTGCAACCGGTGCAAAGGTCTCTCCAAAATCGAGTCCTTCTACTTGAGAGAACCCCTTTGCCACCAATCTTGCTTTGTTCCTCACAACCACGCCTTGATCATCTTGCTTGTTCCTAAACACCCACTTGGTGCCAATGATTCTTGCATCCTTTGGCTTCTCTTCAAGTGTCCACACTTGGTTCCGGGTGAAGTTGTTGAGTTCTTCATGCATGGCATTCACCCAATCCGGATCTGCAAGTGCTTCTTCTACACTAGTAGGCTCAACAAAGGAAACAAACGAGTGATGTTCAACATAAGATGCAAGTCTAGAGCGAGTCAATACTCCTTTTGATGGACTTCCTATGATTTGATCATGGGGGTGAGCTTGAAGGATAGATGTTGATCTTCTATTTGTCTCTTGAGGAGGAGGATGCGGTGCTTCAACATTGCTTGCTTCGGCCTTGGCTTGATCTTGAGGAATGTGAGTGTCTTCTTGAGCTTCTCTCACTTGATCTCCTTCATCAACTTGAGGCGTGTGGGGTGGAGAAGGATCTTGATTTGCTTCATCTTCAACTTCCTCCACCTCTTGTGGGTTGATAGCACCAATTGGCATATACTTCATTGCCTCCCTCAAGGGTTCATCACCTACATCAATATCCTCAAGCACTCCTTGGGAGCCATTAGTTTCATCAAACTCCAAGTCATACGTTTCTTCAACTAAGCCGGTGGCTTTGTTAAATACACGATATGCCTTGGATTTAAGCGAATAACCAACAAGGAAACCAATGTCACACCGTCGTTGGAATTTACCCAAGTGTTGGCGCTTCTTGTAGATGTACACCTTGCAACCAAACACCCGGAAGAACGAAATATCCGGCTTCTTCCCATTGACAAGCTCATAGGGGGTCTTCTTTAATAGCCTTTGGACGAAGAGACGGTTTTCCGCATAGCAAGCGGTGTTGATTGCCTCCGCCCAAAACTTTTCCGGAGTGTTGTACTCATCAAGCATAGACCTTGCTAGAGTTATGAGCGTCCGGTTCTTCCTCTCTACGACACCATTTTGTTGTGGATTATATGTGGCAGACACTTCATGCTTGATCCCAACTTCATCACAATAATCTTCAATCTTTGTGTTCACAAATTCGGTGCCATTGTCACTTCTAATCTTCTTGATCTTCACATCAAATTCATTTTGAGCTCTTGTAGCAAACTTCTTGAATATGCCTTGTGTCTCTCCCTTTCTTGAAGAAAGAACACCCAAGTGTACCTAGAGTAGTCATCCACTACCACTAAGCAATAGAGATTTCCTCCAAGACTAGCATAGGTGGTAGGGCCAAATAGATCCATGTGTAGCAACTCTAGGACTCTTGAGGTTGACATGAAAGCTTTGGTTGGATGAGTGTTTGCCACTTGCTTGCTGGCTTGACATGCACTATAAAGTTTGTCCTTCTCAAACACCACATCCTTGATTCCTCTAACCATTTCCTTCTTGACTAGCTTCTTCAAGGTTGACATGCCCACATGAGCTAATCTTCTATGCCATAGCCAACCCAAAGAATTCTTGGAGAATAGACAAGCTTGCAAGTTTGCTTCATTTGAAGTGAAGTCCACTAAGTAAAGGTTGTTGTGTCGGAACCCTTTGAATATCATTGATGAATCTTCAATCTTGTTCACAATCACCTCATTTGGAGTGAAGAGACAATGAAACCCGAGATCACAAAGTTGACCAACCGATAGCAAGTTGAAGCTCAATGATTGTACTAGCAAGACATTTGAAATTGATTGATCTTGGGAGATAGCCACTTTGCCTAAACCTTGAACTTTGCCCGTTGAATTATCCCCAAAAGTGATCTTGTCTTGATTTGCACAATCCTCATCAAGTGTGGTGAACATCTGAGGGTTGCTGGTCATGTGTTGAGTGCAACCACTATCAATTACCCAATGGCTTCCACCGGTTTATTTAACCGACCGGCATTGTATGTTTTATATCACTGCCGGTTCTAGTTGATCCGGCAGTGATTTAATTTTTACAATTTACATTTTAATAATTGTTTTGCAATAATAAACCCAATGGCTTCCACCGGTCTTGTAGTTCACCTACACACAAGCAACTTGGAGTTAAGCTTGTTGTTTGGGAACCTCCTTAGTGCGGGGCCTCATTGCCTTGTCAACCAACTCCTTAGCAACCCAAAGAACCCTAGGCTTGTTCTTCATTGGTGGTCCAAGAAACACCACAAGTGGTCTACCCTTGGAATCTTTGTTGATGACATAGTGAGCATCATGAGCAAATGGCCTAGTGTGCTTGGGCAAGGTCTTGGGAAGTGGAGTCTTGCATTGAAATGATAGATAACCAATTTATCCACATCCAAAACACCTCTTAGGCTTGGGCTTTGGCTTCTCTTGATTGTAGCCATTGTACTTGTTCTTGTATTAGTTCTTGGCTTCAATCTTGACCTTGGCCTTCATCACTTGGTTCTCCTTGTACCCAATATCGGTGTTGTCACTCTTCATGATGGTGCTCATTAGAAGCTCACTTTGGAGATTATGGCCCTTGGTGCACTTTTCAAGGCCACTTGTAAGCTTGGTCTTGTCATTCTTGAGCTTGGCAATTTCTTCTCGAAGAGAGTTGATCAAATTGATAGCATCTTTGTCTTCTTCTTGAGCCGGCTTGATGGTGAAGGGCTTGTTTGCCTTGAGATTGATTAGCTCTTCCTTGAGCTTTGAGTTCTCTTCACTCATCTTCATATAATCATCATACTTGTCGGCTTCTACAACTCTCTTGCCCTTGCACTTTGCACTTTGCTCAAGAGCCACATCATCAAGCTCGATATCACAAGAGATAGCACTTGCACACTTAGCACACGGGTTAGTAGCAACATGTGTAAGATCTTGAGTAAGTAATTCATTTGCTACCACTAGTGTACCATGATCATTTTTCACTTGATTGTAGTCATCTTTTAGCAAGTTAAACCTTGTGAGGAGCTCTTGGGATGACCTCTCAAGCTTATCATGTTTCTCATTGGCTTGCTTAAGAGAGGCTTTGAGCTCCCTAGTGCTAGATGTGAGAGAGTTAATCTCAAGCTTCAAATCATCATTAGCACTAGACAAGTTATCAAGCTTATCATGCAAGTTTTCTTTGATTTCAAGAAGTTTGTCATTTTTACTCTTGTACTTCCTTATGATGCTAGCATACTTGTTGCAAATTTTAATTAGCTCATCATAGGAAGGTGCTTCTTCATCATCACTATCATCACTAGAGAGGTCATTACCATCATCCTCTTTTTGTACCTTCTTGTCACCTTTAGCCATAAGGCATAGGTGTGTAGAGGATGAGCCCTGCGATGAAGGAGGAGGTGGCGGTGGAATCGAAGAACCAATCACCAAAGCGGCCACCTTCTCTTCTTCACTCTCATCATCGGAGGAGTCACTTGAATCATCAATATCGGTGAGCCAATCACCCACAATGTAAGCCTTGCCATCCTTCTTCTTCTTGTGGAAGTTGAAGTTCTTCTTCTTCTTGTATGGCTTGTCTTGCTTCTTGTCATCATCACTTGAGTCATCATTGCCGCCCTTGTTCTTCTTGAAGTTCTTGAACTTGTCTTTCTTCTCTTCAGGACAAGCATGGGCTAGATGACCAAGGGTGCCGCAATTGTAGCACTTCATTTGGGAGATTGGCTTCCTTGAAGAGCTTATGAAGAATTTCTTCTTCTTTGAGTCAAACTTGACTCCATTCTTTTTTAGCCTCTTCAACATCTTGGCGGTCTTCTTCACCATGAGAGCGATGTTGTCTTCATCATCATCATCACTTGTACTCTCAACGACATATTGAATCTTGCACTTCTCCTTGGAAGATGCCTTGAGAGCCAAGTCCTTCTTTTCCTCCTTCTCTTTCTTCTTGGAGGATGATGAAGTTCCATCATTGATCTTCATGTACATCTCATGAGCATTGATCTTGCCCAACACTTGCGTTGGTGTAGTTGCGGAGAGATCGCCTTCATGAAGAACCGTGACGATGTGGCTATACTTGTCTATTGGAAGGACACAAAGTATCTTGCGCACCACATCGGCCGGTGTCATTTGAGAGAGCCCAAGGCCATTCAACTCCTCTACAAGCACATTCAAGCGAGAATACATTTGATTAGCATTTTCATGAGATAGCATAGTGAAAGCATTTAACTTAGCAATGATAAGGTGATAGCGCTCTTCTCTTTCACATTTAGTGCCCTCGTGAAGAGCACAAATGTTTGTCCAAATCTCATGCGCGGTTTTGCAATTCCGCACACTGTTGAACACATCCTTGCAAATGCCACAGAAAAGAATATTCTTTGCCTTAGCATTGTTCTTCTCAAAGTATGGGTCCTCGGCGAACACCGATCCACCTTGGGTGGCGGCTTTGTGAACGCCGACATCCACGGCCTCAAGGTATGCCTCCATCCGCACTTTCCAATACGGAAAGTCATCCCCATCGAACATGGGTGGCGGTCCATCCCCATGGGACATATTGCTCTAGGCGGTGAAGCCTAATTTAGAGCAACAAGGCTCCGATACCAATTGAGAGGATCAAGATGCCCAAAGGGGGGATAAATTGGGCTTGTTTTAAATTTCTAAAGCAAATATGAAAACCTATCAAATGCCAATCACCCCCTAGTGCCTACGATCCGTGTGTCCTAGCTAGAATGCAGTAGCAGTTCATAGGAATTAAAAGCAACCTAAGCAATTCTAGTAGATAATATAAAAACAAGACGGAAAGTAATGCGGAAATATAAAGAGCTAGGGAAAAGAAATTCTCAGTGACGCAGCGATCTTTTTCCCGAGGTATCGAGGTGTCGACACACCCCCTAGTCCTCGTTGGAGCACCTCGCAAGGTATCGCTCCCCTCTACCCGCGCAAGGGTAGAGTGCTCTCTACGGGCTGATTCTTCGCCACTCCGGCTCGGTGAATCGCCCACAACCGATCACAAGAGCTTGGAGAAGAGCCGCCAACAATCTCCCGGCGGTCACTTCCTCCGAACACCACCAAACCGTCTAGGTGCTGTCGAACACCAAGAGTAACAAGTACAAGACCTTCACTTGACCCACTCAAGGCTAGGAAGGTGGATGGATGCACACAAGTCACTCCTAATCACTCTAGGAGGGAAGAACAAGATGAACTCTCTCTAATCTCTCCCTCACTAGCCTCTTGACTCTCCAAAAGATTTCTCAAGGTGTCACCAGCTGAAACAATGGCCAAGAGACACTCTAAGGACCAAGGGGGCAACTATAAATAGTCCCCACCTCCAAAACTAGCCGTTTTTTACTTTTTCTTCTCTCTGCGAAGCCACCGGACTGGTCCGGAGCTCACTCTCGATTCAAACTCAGGCACCGTCGGACTACTCTGCTTGGTCCGACGCTCTGGTCCGACGCACTAGTCCGGAGCCTTGGTGCTCTCTGAGTGAAAAACTTCTTCTCTTTTACTAACCACCGGACCACTCTCCTTGGTCCGGTGCCCTGGTCCGATGCTTTCCAGACAGGTGGTCCGGAGCTCCTCGAGCTGGAATTCTGCCTAAGTCAGGGACTGTCGGACCACTCTCCTTGGTCCGACGCCCACTTAGCAGAGTGGTCCAGAGCCTCTTTCTCCCTCTAAAACAACTGTTTTCACTGAGGTTTCTCAAGGGATTTTGCTCCTACCATGTCTAGGGTTTACCAAGGGCTTAAAGCAAGGTCTCTAGGACTAGTTGTGACAAGTGTGCATATACCCACTTTCCTAAACTCTCCTAGGTCAAGCTACTAATCTCATACCCCCCTTTATATTACGGTTAAAGGAAAAACAAAAACCCTAGCTATACTTAGTGCCCTTCTCAACCTTATGGCACTAAGAACTAGCCTAGTCTCCGACGTGTATCTTTATCCTTTGCAACTGAAACAATTTCCATCTTGGGGGCATGAATATCCATTAAACCCATTCAAATTGCATCACTAATGACCTAACACAAATGACTTTGCCTCTGCAAAACACACGTTAGTCATAGTGACGTAGTATTGTCGTTAATCGCCTAAACACAAGGGTCCATGATTCTTCAGTATTCTTTTATTTGGCAAGCTTAATCCTTTGGGTAATACATTAATGAAGTGACAGGTAGTGCCGATGGTATATTTTATTAAATCCATTAATAACTAAGTTGCCGCACACCATATTTTATTATATTCAGTAACAAACTTAAAAGTTGTTGTAGCTGAAATATTTTATTAACTAACCGAACATCGTTATTGTCCATCTATTTTCTCCCTACAACAGAATTTGTTATTTTCTCCCAAAGAGTTAGAATTAATAAAGGTGCGCTATTTTTTAATGTGTATTATGGAATCAGGTGGGTAATTTTATAGAAGACAAAATAGATCTAACGGTTATGGATAACTAGAGTCTTTTGATTTGATGGTAAGATATTTTGATTATTGTGATAATTTCTAGTATTTATCTTTTTTCTAGCACGTCTGGGGAGGATTAGCATGGAGGCTTTATTGGAGTCTTTAATTAGTATAATAGTAAGATAAGATATATAATAATTGCAAGTAAAATAGAATACTGCATATCTTGACGGATGAAAATATAGTGCAGTTCGACAGTAAAATTACTTGAACGTTTCTGTGAGCCAGCTTCGCCTTGTTTTCTTCTGATTCACACCACCTTTTCAGTTCCGGGTTGTTGTTAATCTGTACCTTCTGAAGCTTGATGAGTTGTTGTATACATGATGAAGGCAATGACTTGATGCTGGCACATCCTTCGATGATAAGGCTTCTTAGAGAGGAGAGGTCGCCAAGCCACTCAGGCAGCGCTGATATTTCATGGCACCATTGCAACGTCAGCGACTCAAGGGAAGTGAGGTGCCGAATGCTTTCGGGCACGCTCTTCAGGCGGCTTCCACAGATACCCAACTCTCGGACGGCGGGGAAGTGGTGGAATATTCTTATGCTCTGGCAGGAGTCCTCCAGTATGTCCAAATCCAATTTGATGGCTCGACTAGAGGAAGAGCAGTGATGACTGGTTTTATCTACCTCCTCCAATGAATATATAACTTGGTCGCAGTCATATATAATGCACTCACGAAATGTTGGTGGGCATGGTTTCAACCTCAACCTCGAACAATTACGTATCTCCAGACGGTCAAGCAAGGGGAACATGAACTCCACACCATCAGACGTATCAGAGTATGTTGTGTCCCACTCCTCCAAGCCAAACATATATGAGACTTTGAAGGATGACAGTCGGCGGAATGCTCCTTTGCCACCACAGAATTCCTTGTCGATTCTTTCAATGCTAGACATATTGTGGAGAACCAGATTTTCTAGGTGCCGTAACTGTCCAAGTGGTGGCAGGTTGCTACAATCTGGCATGTCACACAGCTGAATAGAAACAAGATTTTTAAGGTGACCATAAACACACATGAGCCAGCCTGGAAAACTTGTGGAGCTCTAACCTTCGAGGCACATGCTCTTCAAACATGTTGGTGGCACTAGTTGTTCCAATAAATCTCTGTCCTCCAAAATTTGATCTGCACGCATATATATAGCCGACCAAGCCAATGTTAACTCCGAGAGATTATGTTTGTCTGACAACTTAACTGTGTTTGCTTCTTCTAGAGACCTTACATTTTCAAGACAGCGTATTTTTAACTCACTGACATGGACGTCTTCAAGAAGATAAAGATTGCTGCAACCGTTGACACCACCATCAGCACGAACCTGGAAGAATTGTAATGTTTGTGTATTATTTACCAGTGAACTGGCCTGATCCAGAAGTGCATCGAAGCACCCGTCCAGCACTAAAGACTTCAGCCCAAGTGTACTTATACTCTCTGGTAGGGACTTAACAGGACAATAAGAAAGATCCATAGTATGCAATCTTTTGAGGTCACCAATACTTTCTGGAAGATATGCAAGATTAAAATTCCAAGATATGTCCAGGTGTTCCAGATTGGTAAGGGTACCAAAAAAGTCATCCAAGAAATCTCGATGATGACTGTACCTGAAACGTGAAATATCCAAATGTTGCAGTGCGGTTAGGCCACGCAAACATGCCAGTGACCCTCTACGCATGCGCCTGCAGCCTGACAAATTTAGATTCGACAAACTTTGGAGCTTCATCAGTGACTCTGGCAGTTCTCTGATTTGTTCACAGCCTGACATATTTAAATGTTGTATACCAACTAGGCTGCCAATACCTTCTGGTAGCCCCTCAAGACAATCACATGAAGATAAGTTCAAATATTGGAGTTGTGTTAGGCCACACAATGATTGAGGTAGTGCTTTTACATTGGAACATCCAGAAAGATTAAGATGCTGCAAATGCGTGAGATTACCAAGAGAGTCTGGCAGTTCTCTTAACCATGAACAACCTGCTGACATGTCGAGATGCACAAGACATTTTAAGTCACCAAATGACTCTGCCAATTTTGATATACCAGAACATCCGGACAAACAAAGATACTTCAGACACCCAAGCTTGCCAATTGATCTTGGTAGTTCAGTAATTTTAGACGATCCATTTATGTTTAGATACTGCAGTTTTGATAGCTCGGAGATCCACTCTGGGAGACTCTCATTTTGCATCCTTGGAGCAATAAGGCACCTCAGCTGCTTCAGTCTGCCAATTGAAGCTGGCAACAATATACCAGAGCATTCACTGAAATCCAAAGTACGCAGGCAGTTTGCAAATGAAAATGCACCCCTCGGGATATCGAGTAGTTCACCACTATCTGAGAAAAGAAGGGCTCTCATCTTCGTAGGCATATTTGTCAATTTCATTGTCGGATCATATTTTTTGAGCAATGAATAGCGACAATGTTTGTGGGCTCGTGTATTTCTTCGTGGTGCAACATCAAAAACTATTAACTCGTCTGTCACGGTCAATCTTGCCAAGTCATGCACCAGATCATGCATGGTGTATTGCACCACATGCTCCTTAGAAGTCTGAAACCAATAAGTATATATCACCATTAATTTGAGATGTCAACTGATCGTTGCCCACACACCCACATGAACTACACTATATCTATTTCTGAATTATACATTTTTGTATATCACCATAACTAATATATTGGGTTTTGTTATATGGTGCCCTCAAATGATTGTGAGCCGTTCATTTAATTAGATCGGATTTCCTAGGTGTTAATAGGTGAAATATTTATTTAATTAATTTTTAAATTTTATAGAATTGGATAATTAAGATAAAAATTGATATAATGATCACTTTTAGATCTAATTGATATCTATTGGATGTACTACATCTTTTTATTTTTATGCAAATAACCGATGCCACACACTTGGCAGACGTGAAATATTGCATACATGCCAACAAATGTGTCCCATTATATAAAAAAAAAGAACATCAAAGTTCATGGCCCAATTAATATGGTAGTTATTGATATTTTCATGTATGTAACATTTTTTTCAACTAAATTTGTAACATAACCAGTCAACCAGTTTACAACTTTAACATAACCTGTAGCATAATAAGGAATTTTGATCACTTTTAAGACAAAAATCATCACACACAATACACGATGAACTCCTGGATGCAAGCATGAACAATAGTTAAACAATTTTTTTGATGCAATAGTTAAACAATTTAAGAAAATAATGTTACACAAAAGTAGAACCTGGACACTCGCCCATAAAAAATTACAAAAGGAATGGTACCCATGGAAAATAAAGGGGAAGCCCGCAGGCTTCTATGTCCACGTAATGTGGGGATTTGACATAATTCTCTTTGTTTTTCCTAAATTAATTAATTAAAAAAACTAATGGCTCAGATTTATTTGAAGTATTACCTCTTGGTGTAAAAAATTTACCTTAGTATTGCCCAAAAATACATTGTGATAATTGCCTTAACAAACCACATACTAGTATCAGTGACACTGACAATTCACTATAATCATAACGGTTGCGAATTTTACTGTCGGTTTGTTACCATCAGGCAAAGAAGAAAAGATTACCTGACGGTTAACCATCAGTCATTTTTAAATTACCCTGTCGAGCTAGCCGTACCGTCAAGGAAATTAGAAATGCATTTGCCTGACGGTATTTCCAATTTCCCTAACAGGTCAAGGAATTTTGTCTTTCCAGTAGTGATAATACTCCATGAAAAATAAAATTTGTAAGTTACTCCCTCCATCCCAAATTATAAGTCATTTTCAAAATCTTAGAGAGTGAAAGCATGTTAAGTTTGATCAAAATTATAGAAAAATTTAAAGATTTTATGACATCAAATAGGTATACTATGAAAATATAATTTATGAAGAATCTAATGATACTTAATTGACATTATCAATATTATTAAATTATCATATAAATTTGATCAAACTTGCGACACTTTAACTCTAAAACATTCTAGGAATAACTTATAATTTAGGATGGAGGGAGTACTATTTTAAATACATTCATACATTTGATTGAAACATTACTCCATATCAATATTGATAATTTAATTTAAACGCTCTACATTTTAATAAAATGTTACTCCTACACATAATTCTTTGATATAGCAAATTCAACATCTTGAATGCCACAATGCAAGCTGAAACAACTTTTTATGTCACTGTAGTATCTCGGATTGTGCACCTAAGACCTAGAATCTTTTAATAAAAATGAAAATCTTGAATAAAGGTACAATAAACATTGGAGTTTGAACATAAAACATCATTAAAAATTTGAAAGAGCTATTAACATTAAAATTTGAAAGCTAGAATGCATATTCATGATGGAATGGGAAGGGATGCAACAATAGCTTATATAATGTAATCTTCGATTTCAACTAAATACATATCATGTTAGAAAATAAAAAAGATAAATTTGAGTTATTCTAAATAGAGGTTTCGAATGTAGCCTCCATGTTAATCCTCCCAATACATACTAGAACAAATAAATCTTTAAAAATCTCGCAGAAAAATGTAATCATCTAGCAATCAGTCCAGTACATTCTAATCACTGTATAGAATATTAACTATTGAATCCATTGTGTTTTCTAAATATTTACACACCTTTCTGATTTATTAAAACAATAGATAGTACCTATTAATCTGTATTTAAATTACCTGCATACTTCCTTATGAAACACAATTAAAAGTAACCCAAAACATGCAACTAATTACCCACATGCTATTATGGTAGATAATCAACTTAACATCTTAAATTTGTATATGAACGAACCACCATTTTTACCATTATAAAATAAAATAAATATACTCTCAGTTCTACATATAAATTACCAACATCTTCTATTAGAAAAAACAAAAACCATAAATTGCATGCAGCAATAATAAGAAATGGAGTGATGTATGTTATGCATGCAGCATGCCTATATGTATGCATGATGATGCACAATATGAAAAGACAAGTATAACCACAAATATATAATAAGCTGGAAAATATTGTCCAGACAATTGTATTGTAGCATACCGAGTGCAACTTTGAAACTTGAAGGAAGGACATTCCCAAAAGATTGTTGAAATATTCCTTCCCCTTCGATTGCTCGATGAAGCCAAGAGAAACCCATTGTTGAACCAAATCATCCTCAATAATATTATGGCCTTTGGAGAATATAGAACAAAAGGAAAAGCATATCCTTTGTTGTGGTGGCATCCTTTCATAACTTAATTTCAAGGATGAAAGAACGTCACTATCTTCAGAAGATGTATTCCAGATATCACTGTTATTTATTTTTGTCCATCCAGGCAGATCATGTATGGATAGCATGAATCCAATTGCTTGAGCTGCTAATGGCACACCTCCACATTTCTTTGCAATATCCATTCCTATTTGCTCTATTTTTTCTTTGTTATTAGATTTCAGTTCAAACCTGCTAGATCTCTTAATTATTTCCCAACATATATCATCTTCCAAAGGTCGTAGCTTGTATGGTTCACCAGTGGAAACTTTCCTTGCAATCTCTTCCTTGCGTGTAGTTACTATGACATCTACCTTACTGCCCTTGACATGAAGCAAGCTTCTCAGTTTATCCAACTCGGTCTTCTTTTCCTCCCATAAGTCATCTAAAACAATCAGAACCTCCTTGCCTTGCAGTAGGTTTTCAAGGCATTGGTTTACCACCTGCTGTATTCCCATATTTTGTGGGCCGTCTTGGCTTGGTAGTTGAGAAATTATAGAGCTTCCTATTTTGTTTAAATTGAAATCTTGGGACACATAAACCCATATACGATGATCATACATTTTGAACTGGGAATCATTGTAAACTAGTTTTGCCAAAGTACTCTTACCCATACCTCCAAGGCCACAGATAGGAACAATCACCATCTCATTGTTGTTGGTATTTGTAGATAACAGCCTTATGATATCCTGCTTTTCTCCGTCCCTACCTATGAATGGATCTACAGGTAAATTTGACGTTGTTTCACGTTTATCATAAGGATGCTCCTTAGTAGTGCTACTGCCCTTTACAAAGTTAAAGGTATCAATTCCATTTCTGATTTTTGTCAGTTTTTCTCTCAAACTCTTCATCCTATTAGCCACGGCAATCTTCTTGTATGCCACCGGGAGACATGAGAGAACTCCTGGCGTCTACAAAAAATTGATTTATTTCTCAGTTGGAACCAGGACTAAGCAAAAGAGGCACAACAAATTATACGGAATACAACCTATTCAATGACAAGAAACTAAAATAGGAACATGCTAGATGCGTCAAATCTCCTATAAAGAAGAATCAATTGTAAATTCTCTATATCACATACAAAATAAAAAGAATTGTTTTTGGTTTCTAGTTGCTATAAAAATTGTCCAAATAAATATTGGGAAATTGGTGTTCTTGCTCCTACCTTTGAAGGACAAATGTGATTTTAGCATTGTTTATTAAATTCTATGATTTTACAGTTGTTTTTTTTTTGAATGCGGAGCCATGTTTTCCCCCATTTAGAACGTTATAAGCTTGAAGGTCAAATAAATAATTTCACATTAAAAAAGATAGGACGAGAGACATCTGTCACACCCAATTTCAAGGACGAAATAGGATGCATAACATTATGTGTGCCCAGGGATAATCCACACATAAGTTCACAAATTACAAAGTACCATCACAGAGTTTAATACATAACGAACATATATCCATTACAAGAATAAATAAAACAGATAGAAGATACAACTAGCTCTTGAGGCTCCATCTCATAGGGAAGGTCAACTGGTTGACCAAACCTAGAAATCTTCAGGGAACTCTTCATAGCCTCCTGCTTCTGTTACCCATCCGGGATTTTTATCCAAAATTGAAAAGAAAAAAGCGTGAATACACTCGTACTCTGCAGTATCACATGGGGTTATGAAGCTCAAAAGGATGACACTGGCTTACTGCGTTTGGCACTTTTAGTTGGTCAAGTTTTATTAATAAGTAACATCAGGTTATGCTTAAGCCCCAAATGATCCCACTTATATCCTTGCCAAAGTTTAAAGAATCATAACCATCATCATTATGGTGGCAACAGGAACATAAAGGTTGGTCAAGTTAATTAATTAAACCGTCAGTTTTCCGGGCCGCTCGTGACCGTGAGCACGCCTGATATATCAGTTTTAACACTCTGCAGAGGTTGTGCATCTTTACTCGTGAGTCGTGATGCCCCGAATGCCCATGTTAATTACTCCCATAACACTGCCAAGGTGAGTGGGTGGGGTTCACTATGAAACCTTTCATAGTATCTCGTCTAACAAGATTAGGGCCACTAGGATTGGCAAGGGGCGATAGAGCTCCCCATCCGAGTAGCATAAAGACCCGCAGCCTACGCTCAAACTCGGACAGAGGCCGCACTATAACCAGCTCGGCAAGAGCCTAATGCGCCCTTTCGGGTAACCGCTAACGAGCTAGAAAAGAGCCTCCTACTGAGTTAAAGCCAGAGCCATGTAGCTCTCACGGTAGCACTGTCAGTCCCAGCTTTTGCCAACAGTGAGTTATCATTAATGGGTTATGTTCCAATTCTCATATAACAGGATCACCTGTTCATTCAAAGCTTTATAACATTTGGTAGGGATCAAGTATTCATTTATATAGCACTAGCCATCTACCCATATGCATATCCCACAGGAAACAAGGTAAAGGATTTCAATTCTATGGAACTATACTACGGGTATCAAATTAAACACATGCACATGAAATTATGATTACGGTGAATAGGATAACAAGGAAGGTCTCATGTTATACTTGCCTTGGTTCTCAAAGTCTTGCTGGTCAAAACACTCTTGATCAAAGAACTCTTGATCACCAACAAATTCCTCACTGCCTGAACTCGATCACGGCATTGCAACAACACGCATTCCAATTTCATACATACAAAGCAAACAAAACTAATATTAGAACAGTACACCATCAACAGTAAACTGAGTTAAAAGGTTTATAAAAAGATACTACGCATTGCTACGATCATTTCAACACGAATTTCACGAAAATCGGATTTAAAACGCAAAAGATATGAATTAAACTAGTTCTCTAAGAGCATCTTTTGTATTTGAATTATCCTAGAATTTAAATAATTAAAACATGACTAGAAGATGTTTTAACATGTATAGAATTTCATTACGGATCTAACGCGACTCGAACCGTCCAAATCGGAGTTAAAATAAAGTTTTTATAAGCAATATAAGGCAGTGGCATTTCTGTAAATATCAGATTTCCATTTTTGGAATAAACCGAGCAGAATTACGTGTCTTGACTGAGAAAACATAAACTCAGAAATGCGCCTGCGCTGTGACGCGGGGTCAACCGGTCTGCCACGCGGCGGCTCGAGATAGGGCGCGGTGCACCGCACAGTGCGTGCATCTGCTGAATCAGCGCGGGCCCGAGAGTTCACGGGTCCACGGTGGACCGGGGAACTTACCCCTTCGGCGTTCTAATCTCGGCCACCGATCAGAGAGCCGACGTCTGGGAGAGAACAGGGGAGAGAAGAGAGGGAGAGCCGGGCGGAGCCGAGGGAGAGCGCAGCGGCGCCATGGCCAACAGAGGGCCAAGCTAGTCGGAGTTCGCCGGAAACGCTCGTTCGGCGTCCGTTTCGAAAACCGAGCGCATGGGGAGGAAGAGGGAAAAGAGGGGAGTGCGTTAGTGCACTCGGTCGAACGCGAGGAAGAAGACAGAGGCGGCACCATGGATCCCGGCGGCACTACCTCGCCGGCGAACACGGGGAAGACACTCCCGACCGCCGCGGCTTCAACCAACGGCACAGAAATGACCTGCGTGCTCGTGCGAGTGCGAGAGAGGGCTTGGTTGAGGCGGCGGATTGCCGGAGCGGTGTGGTCCGCGGTGGCGCCATTGACGGCGGCGCGGATACTCGCGGGTAAGGCCACGGGGCCACTACTTGCCGAATTGATGACACGGGAAGGTGCGGGGTGTTTGTGCGATGCGCACGAGGTACTCGGTTGTGGCAGTGCGTCACCGGAGTCGACTGACCACGGCGGCGCCATTGCTGCCGACCTCGGTGTGCAACGGAACGGCGCAACCAGAGCCTATTCAACCGAATTACGGGGACGGGGAGGAAGAGTGAGCGATGGTGAAGCTCACCGAGTCGAAAAGGAGGGCGGAGATGGCTCGGTGCGACTTGTCGTTGTGGGACGGCGGTCGGCGTCGCGGCGGTCCGAGAGCTCCGTGTCCACGGCGTCGGCGTTCTGCGGTCACTGGTTGGATAACGGAGAGGGGAGTTAGGCCGGGAAGCCTCGCGGGGTGATCGTGGTTACGAAACGAGACTCACCGAGGCGTTGGCAAGGCTCCGGTGCGGCTTCTGTGCGACACAGTGACGGCGGCGGCGTGGAGAGTGCGGATTGGAAGGGGAGAGCAGGGGCGCGGCACTCCGCTTTATAGCGAGCGAGGGAGCGCGGAGCATGCGGTTGCGGTTGCGGAGCCGAGGGCGAGGCGTGGGGAGTGGAGGGGGCATAACGTGCGGGCGGTTCCGATCGTGGCGCATTCGTGCGCGAACTCGGCGGATGGAGGTTGGGGACAACGGGACTGACGGCGGGGTCGTCCGGTCAGTGAGGGAGAGGGAGAGAAGGGAGTGAGGGCGGCGCCGACAGGTGGGACCCGAAGGTCAGAGAGAGAAAGAGAGGGAGAGCGGGCGCTGGAGGTTGGCGCCGACAGGTGGGCCCCGGTGGTCAGCGGGAGGGAGAGAGGGAAGGGAGAGAGACTGCTGGGCCGGTTCCCGGCTGGGCCGCGTAGGGGTGCGGAAGGAGGGGGAGGGGGAAGTGGGCTGGGCCAGAGAGAGAGCTGAAGCTCAGGCCCTTTTTGTTTTTTTATTTTTTTTTCCAAATCCATTTCCAAAAGCAATTTGAATTCATATGAATTTGGTTTTCTTCAAACTCAACCATACAAAAGGAATTATGCAGCAGCATGTATGCACACTCATGTTGCTAAACTAAGAATTGATTTTATTTCCATAAAAATTTTCTTAAACTAAATTCAATGCTCACATGAATTCAGAAAGAAATCATTTTCTATTATTTTAAATGCATTTCAAATTTGTGGGTGTTACAACATCTGATGATTGGTTAGAGAGAGATAAAATCCGGACAAAACAATAAAAGAGAAAAGGTAGCCCCACAGTCTGTCAGGTAGCTCCACTAATTATGCTAGGCGATTGATTTCGTGGACCACGCAGGGCATTCTTGGCTACCACAAAAACGGTTTCATGAGATAGTCTGTCTGATTTATAGTGGGGACGCATCTAAAGACTGTCTCTATAAGGTCAGTCTCAATGGAGAGTTCCGTGATGTTGTTTACAAAACTGGCATGTCATGTGAAATGAAATAAAACTCGAATGAAACACCCACTCTCAATAGAGAGTTTCATTCAGAAGCATTTAATTTCATAACTCATAGGGAGTTGATATTTATGCTAATAGAGTTTCATCATTTGTCCTCTCTTTTCTTAAATAAACTGACATATCATCAAAAATGTCTATATGACAATATATTTAATATAAATGAAACTTCTACTATGACTGGCCTAAATAGTCACCAAGCCTCTAGGTTAAGGCCCACTTCTATTAATCATTAAAAAAGACGGGCAACTTAAGAGGTCCATCGCCCAAAAAATCAATGTTAATGGAGACAACCATTCTAAGAGTCTGTCTCTAAAAATCAATTAACACAGGCAGACATATTAGGAGGCCAACCTTTGGAAATAGGTACATCAAGAAAATAATTCATAAATTTTTCATATGAAGTTGAATAAAGACGATCTTTACATCAAAACTGTAGTACCCTCAACACACTCTATAATTTTGTAGTTGAGAAGTTTTTATTTAAAACTTTTTAATTAGGATCCAAAACATTGCTTTTGGTTCATGGATTTTAAAATTTAAAATTTTCAAACAACCTTATGGCTGCAGTTGTAGAACCAATACAATATATAACTTTGTAGTTAAAATGTTTTTGATGTGGAGTTGTTTAGAGTCCCAAATATGTGTTTTAATTTCTTAGATTTTGAAATTAAAAATTGTAAACTTCCAAACCACCTTAAATGCTTACATTGTTTGGCCTACCCAATATATACAAGTTTCTTGTTGATGAGTTTTTTATTTGAATTCATTTAATTAGAGTCTCAATTTTTTGTTTTAAATTAACACATTTTAAAACATGTCTTAGATGGAGATACAACTTTTATCCAAATTATAGAGCGCGAGAAGACCTAAAATTTTGTAATTGAAACCTTTTTTATTTAAATAATTTGAAAGTTCAAATTTTGAATATAGTATTACGTTCTATTGATAAAAAATATATGTAATTACAAATGAGTGTCTAGCCTAGTGGTAGAAGCTCCATATCGGTTTTAGAAGTCGTTTAGGACATTATTACACTTACCAATGAGTGATTAATTAGGAGGTATTTTTTCCTCTCTACCTTTATTAAATAGGGCCGTAGTTGTCATCTATATAAAGTGAATGTGTAGCTGCTTACAAAAAAAAGTGAATGTGTAGCTCAAATCGCTAGTCCTTAGCAGATGAGGAGCAGGTCGTTGGATCGAGTCCTCGTGGGCTCACTTCTTTCTGATGTCGTGGCACGCCACACGATATGACGAAAGGGCAAAGCAGTCCAGAGTACTCTCGCACCGGCAGTCTTCTTTTCCTTGCTATCTCTCTCAGTCCATAAAACGTCATTTAAAACCGATACGGAGGGAGTATGTGTTAAGGTACTATGTATAAAATCTAAAATGCTTCAAAATATATACTACTAATTTTTGGCCTCTACACATCATTTATGGCCTCGATAAATAATGTTTCAGATGCTTCAAAATCATTGGACAAAGGCGGACACGGTGCCCAGCTCTAAAAATCAAGTTTGGCCTCTATAAATCTTTCTATGGTAGTGTAGCCCGGGTATATATAGGTACCAGGACACCAACTAAACGCATCACGGGAAGAGTTGCAAACCTAAACAGACAAGTTAATTTGCTTCAGTAGTGTCTAAATCTAGCAAGCCCAACGTACGTACGTACCTTTGCAGTTGTTTGGTCACATGTATCTTGGTAGTCTTCGAGCATGTCAGATATGTCTAAGGCGACATCCTTGAGCCGCTTCAGCCATAGCTGCACCAGTTTCTCCTTGACTGACCGCCTCTCAGCGTCCTCCAGCACAGCTGAGATGGTCTCCAAAACATCCATCATGTCCTCCAGGTCGACGCCAAAGTTCCACATCATATTGGCTTGCTCTGCGATGGCAGAGCTCAGCTTATCTTTCGCGATACTGACGAAAGCGGACGCGAGCAGTCCAGCTACTGTTTCCGCCATTTGCTGCAGATCTCTGAATCGTTCTCACAAGTTTTGTGTAGAACAATGGTGCGCGCAGGTCGTCTGCCACTGCGCCAAGGATAAAGAAGGTGAAGTATATAGTATATATGTAGGAGTAGTTAGTGGCATCACAGACAACCAATTTAGTTGACTTAATTAAGGCCATATATGATTGTAGGAATCTCATATTAAAAAAAAATAGTATACACATATATGTTTGGAGGAAAGTCGATCAGTATGCAATGCTTAAAGCCTTGAACCTTTGAAAACATTTTTATGAAGTCTATTGTATACAGCTGGCCACGTACATGTGCAGTTTGTTAGCCTTGGATCTTATGATCTGTCGGTGGCACATGATCATATATATCACATTACGATATGGCGCACATGGACATGGTACGTTTACATCAAATTTTACTGCTGCATGCCACTAGTTAAACAAATGAAACTTTACCCAAAAAAACGAAGGGGCTTTATTAAGTATATGTATGAAATTTAGGGGCTCACTAGTACAAAAACAGTTTTTGCCCCAAAAAATAGCACAGGCGGTTGGGTTATCAACCGTCAGTAGAAAAAAAATGGTTACGAACTGCCACTGAAAATTGATTTTTATAGGCGGTATTCTTAGGAAAACTGCCTGTAAAAATACCCTATTTTTAGTGGCGGTTTTCTTAAGGAACCACCACTACTAAAAATGTCTAGACACTGATTTTTTTTTATTTTTGTAAACGATCTCGGATAGAAAAACTTTCTACATGAAAGTTGTAGATCTCGAAAAGTTATGAAACTTTGTAGTTGACAACTTTTTCATTTGAAATAATCTTGTCATCGAAAAATGCGTTCGAATGTGTCAAATTTGAAATTCAAAATTTTGTAAACGACCTCGGATGAAAAAACTTGCTACATGAAAGTTGTAGATCTCGAAAAGTTATGAAACTTTGTAGTTTACAATTTTTTTATTTGAATTTGTTCAGTGGCTCAAACAATCAATTTACACTGGTTTAGTATAGAATATGAGGAAGTAAAACGGAATTTAGACACAAGTGACTTAGGGTGGAGTGGTAGAGGAGGGTACGCGCGAGACTGAGGTCGAGGGTTCGAATCTCCTCCGGAGCGTGTTCGCGATTTAACGCGAAAAAATCCCCGACTTGTGTCTTCGACGGAGACAGGCGGGCTCACTTCTCAGCCTCTCCCAGAATTTATTTCTTTTTTTTCTATTTTTAAAAATCGATTTCTGGACAAACATTTCTACAGGTGGTTCACAAGCAACCGCCTGTAGAAATAGCCTATTTCTACTGGCCTTTCACACAGTCGGTTCAGAAAAACGTCTGTGTAGAAATGCGTTCCGAATCGCCTGTATAGTACCTCTGTGTACTAGTGGCTATTTCCATATCTCAATTCTCACTTTTCAGTCATTGAATTGCAAGATATATGTAACATTGAATGGCTATATATGTTGTTAACCAATTGCCATAATCTCAATTATTGCATGCCTATCAACTAAAAGGACCAATTTTGCTAAAATCTCCCATTTTTTATTAATATAAGGTTGTCAATAAAACCAAACAAACATATATAAATAAGCCAAATTCAAAGATCATCTCCTTTCAGTAATATCAGCTTTAGTGCTTACCATTATCCTAGTTTCACTTCCTCCGATGTTGGACTCTGCTTCCTCCCTCTTCTCACTACCAGAAACAGCATAGATACCGAGTGCTAGAGACTTTGCCGAGAGCCTTATGTCGGGCGCTTGACAAAGAGAGCAGCTCTCGGCAACGCTAGGAGCTCGGCAAAGAGGCATTTGCCGAGAGTCCGGTTCTCGACAAAACCTGACTCTTGGCAAAGAAGGTCTTTGTCGAGGACCAGACCCTCGGCAAACACTGAAGACCATACGTGACGGCACTCACCCCTCCGTTAGACTTTGCGGATCGCTAAGTGTTAGGTGCTCGGCAAAGTTTTTTTAAGTTTCTTATTTTATTTATATGTATTTTCTTTGCCGAGAGCCGGCTGTTAGGCTCTCAGCAAAGATTTTTTTTTATTTCTTTACCGAGAGCCACCTGCCCAGCTCTCGGCAAAAACCTCTTTGTCGAGCGCCAAACCAGGTTCTCGGCAAAGAATAATTTTATTATTATTATTATTATTATTATTATTATTATTATTGAACTCAATTTTTTTGTGGCCCTACCACAGTGCTACGAACCCAATTTTCAAATCTGGTATATTTTTTTTAGGTTTTTGCTATATTTAGTTAATTTGTTTCATTGAATTGAATTTTTTCGGAAAAAAAACAATTTTGAACTGTAGATGCATCGAACAATGGAATTTATGATTATAATATTCATATTTTTTAGTGTACTTTGAGTATGTATCCAAATATACAAAGATAGGCGCGAAATTTCAAACATCTTGTTCACAAAACTTGGCCACCAACTTGCTTGCGATTTGTCTTAAAATTGTATAAAATGCAGATGAAGTCCAAAAATCAGCGGGTTCGAATAATCCACCTCAATGTCCCACAAATGATCTAGGTCATGGTACACCACAGTCTCAGTGGGGAGCTTGGGATCTGGGTAGTTGTTTTGCATTTGTTGTTCACCTTGTGATGGACTTGTGTTAATTAGTTGGACTTGTTGATGGACTTGGTAATGTACATGTGGAGTTCTTTGAATGGACTTGTTATGCACTTGTCTTAATTAGTTAAACTTGTGGATTTATGTTTATATATGTGATATATATTGTGATGCATAAGATATATGTGATGGATGTGAGATATATGTGATATAGTTTCTTTATCACGATAGAATGTGAAAATAAAAAAAATGGTAGGTTATGGTTATTTTGCCGAGAGCAGCATTCGGCAAAGGTGCTAAATGGTCACTTTGCCTAGAGCTGCACTCGGCAAAAGAGACCTTTGTCGAGAGCAATTACCAAAGATCTTGGCAAAGCTAGAAACCGAGGTCATTTTTGGCCACTTTCCCAGCTTTGTTGAGAGTCTTGTCCATGGCACTTGACAAAGAATTTTCAAAAAAAAAACCTTTGGCGAGACTCAGCCCTGTCATCTTTTGGCAAAGAATTTTTTAAAAAAAATAATAAATAATCTTTGCCGAGAGTCATCCGGTCAGCTCTCCACAAAGAATTTTCAAAAAAAAATAAAAACCTTTGCTGAGAGCCCACTAGTACACAGACGTATCATAGAGGTGGTTGGGAACCCATTTCTACTAGCGTTTTTCAGAACCCCTAGTGCTGGGGCCAGTAGAAATCGACCCATAATACGGTCACTTAAAAACCGCCAGTGCAAATTGATTTTCACATGCGATTCAGTTAAGAGAACCGCCAGTGGAAATCAATTTCTACTAACGGTTTTGTTAAGTGAATCGCCGGTCAAAAGTAGAAACTGTTGTCTAGGAAAATATAAATCAGATTTTTAAAATAGAAAAAGGAAGAATTTAATTTTGGTGTAAAATCACATGTGACGCGGTCGCGAGGATTACAACTTCACCCTATGCGTACCCTCTTGTACCACTCCACTCATAACTCACATGTGTCTAGATTTCGTTTTAGTTTCCCATATATTATACTAAACCGAGTATAAATTAATTGTTTGAGCCACTAAACGAATTCAAATTAAAAAGCTTTCAATAACAAAGTTTCATAACTTTTCGAGATCTACAACTTTTATTTAGAAAGTTTTTTTTATCCAAGGTCGTTTACAAAAAATTGAATTTCAAATTTGAAAAATTTGAACGTAGTTTTCGATAACAAGATAATTTCAATTGAAAAGGTTATCAACTACAAAGTTTCATAATTTTTCGAGATCTACAACTTTCATTTTGGTTGTTTCCTCATCCGAGGTGGTTTGAAAAACTAAAAAAAATCAGTGTCCAATTATTCAAGTGGCGGATTTCTTAATGTTTCTTAACAAAACCGCATGTAAGAATAGGACTTTTACAGGTGATTACTACAGGTGGTTTTCTTAATAAAACCACGTGTAGAAATCGATTTCTAGTGGCGGTTCGGAACTGTTTGATTTCTACTGGCGCATGTTAAGCGAAACTGCATGTAAAAATTATTGCATATTGCTGACATAGAGCTAATTTGTACGAGTGGCCCGCCTCGTCAGCTCTCGGCAAAGGAGTCGCCGGTGGTGACGACGCCGTCACGACAACTTTTCTTTGCCGACAGCTGTGTTGGTGCTCGGCAAAGACTTTGCCGAAAGCCCGAGAAAAGGCTATTGGCAAAGAAGCCTTTGCCGATAGAAGCTTTAACTAGCCTTCTTTGCCAAGAACGGCTATCGGCAAAGTCTTTGCCGAGTACTCCGATCCCTCCTATTCTAATTATAAATCGTTTTGTCTTTTCGACATAAGCTTTTGCTTTGCACCTAAATTATCATTAAGGATCCTATTCACCCAGTAGTGAAAACGCCAAATTAGGTGAGGATATAGCTCGATCCGACTACTCGAAAGGCTTGAAAGGCTCAACTACACAATGATACCTCATATACTTGGCAGACATGGCATACTTCATCTACCATTTTAGGATGCCTACCTCTGTAAATGATTAAGTATTAACAGAAGCAGGGAGTTTGCCTGGAGACGACCGTCGAGCCATCTATAGAGTTCCCTGTAAATCCCTTTTCTCTAGCTAGAAATGAATGCCGTGCGCCGACGTGCGAAGAACAAAGGTGACGTGTATACATATACCAAGTAGTAGTTGGCATCATAGTTCACAGACCATTCTAGTTGACCTAACTAGTGATATTGTGGGAGTACGTCCCATATAAAAAATTAGTTCCTCCCTTCAACAGCTTTACACCGTTGACATGTGTGTATGTGTGTATATATATATATATATATATATATATATATATATATATATATATATATATATATATATTATATATAAACAGCTCATCCATATTCCATCTCTTATTTTCCTCTTATTACACAATTGCATCACTAAACGTGGAGCAAGATGTGCAAGTTGTATTGTACTATACTGAACACAATCACATTAATTACACCATGACATTGGTAGAACACAGCTGGTCACAGCGGCACAGCCCACGCATCTGCATGTTACCTGCACAAAATTCTGATGGTGGCACATGATCAGATATTACAATATGCCAGAGGGTGATAGTGCTTGGGCGCACATGGACATTTTTTAGAAAATAGAACAATGGCCTCTACAACCGCAAACAGTTAATTCTTACAAAGTTGTTAGCATACTTGCTGATCTATACAACATTATAGAGCAAAATGTTTTCCTTCCGTCTCTCGTCCTCTCACATGTCCACATGTGTCTCACTCCTCTTCCCTCGTCGCTCCCTCTAACCCTTCTAGTTTGAATTTGAAGTGGTAAAAACCTTCATCAACACCAAACCACTCATAATATGGTCTAGATGCCTAAGCACAGGAAACAAATTGGGTAGGGATGGTCCTCACCACAACACGATGGGGATGTGTAGCTGACGCGTGGACCATATGTGACAAACACGGTGGGTATGTGTACGGTTATATAAAACACGGTGACCCACATATAAGTCAAACAATCTCCACCACGTTCTGGTAGGGATGGTCCCCACCTAACTTTTTTCCCTGAGCACAAGCGTGCGGGCATGTGGCCCACCCTCCACCTTTTTTAGCCACGTCTATTTAAGTTGAGTCAATCTCCTATTAATTCGGCATACAGGATTATTCCTTTATAGCACTAATATTTATTATGAGCATTGGATTTTCTTTAATTTAATGTTAACTCCAATCTGTACATCTCACCAACCTTAAGTCCACATCCCTAAGGATGGCAACGGATATGAAACCTAGTAGGGGCGTACCCCCATACTAGCACTGGGTCCATCAAGTTTGAAATCCCCCACCCCTACCAACTACCTCATCACCCATATCGGGTGCACCATACATATACTAAAAACCCTAGCCGCTAAACCCACACACCTGTGGACTAAGCTTGGTGTCAGGGTTTAGCGACTAGGGTTCACAATATATATGTGGCACATTGCACACTCCTACATTCTGGATCCACCTGTCATCTACTAATTAATAATGTACCATACCCTCCCTACTAGATGGGGAATAAATGCCCCCATTAGCACACCCATATGGGGGTAAAAGCCCATATGGGGGTAAAAGCCCATATACCGATAACCTAATAGGTTTTTTATCCATTGGGTTTTAGATTTCAATGGGTGTCTTTATACAAGTTCTGCTATGCATTCGGGTGGCAATCATGGGGCCTAGCATATCAGGCATGAGTCGTCATCCAACCAAACTCTTGTGAGCTGGTATTGGGCTGCCAAGATGTGTACTTGCTAAAATCTAGAACATATTTAGTCACTGATTAGAATGTATTTCTAGATTTTTCTAGATATTTTTTTCTCATTTTCCCAGAGCTAAATTTAATTTCTTAAGCTTCTAGGTGCATTTTCACGAGCTCTAAATATTTTACTTCAATTATTCTTAATATCCTAGTGTATATGTATAACTTTTTCAGGATATATAGAAGGTTGGAGACATTCTATGGTTTAAAAACCTTGTCAATTATTTACTGAATTAAGAAAAAGATGAAACCATCTTCAAAACCACTCTAAACTAGGCTGAGGAGATAATTTGAATAGTTTTTTTTTCTCGAATACGCAGGAGAGTTGTGTATCTTTGTATTAAGAGATGAAAAAAAAGTCCAATTACAAAGAAACAAACTCCCACCTTGGACGAGAATGAGAGATGCAGAAAAAGGCTAATGGGTTAAATTACAAACGCAAGAAACAAGACCACCCAGGACCAGTCCTAAGCAAGGGCTAACCCCCCTCTGGCTCAAGGACAGCTAAGCCCTTGGCACCCGATGCTTGCCAAAGTTGTAACTCGTCTTTGAAGGCCTGGAGAGCACCCTGCAAGTTTGGCGTTTTTCCATCGAAAACGCAAACATTTCTTTCTTTCCATAAAATCCACGACCCCAAAATTATCACTGAATTGAGACCTTTTCGCTGAGCTTTCTGTATTTTTTTTATGCCTTTCGCCACCAGTCATCGATAGAAATGGTGTTGCGCCTAGGAGCCAGTCGAGTTAACCGAAATTGTTGCAGAATATTAAACCAGAATTGTCTAGCAAACACGCAGTTCGTCAGGAGGTGTTGGATATCTTCCTCTTGCTGGTCACAGAGAAGGCACCGCTCCGGAGTTTATAAGAAGTGTTGAGGTGAACCAGCACCGCTCCGGATACCAAACATTTCACGAGATAAGATGTTTGGTTTCGAAGTTTATTATAAGAAGAAAATTCATACTACAGTGTACTTCAACTTCATCGAGAAAGTAAAATGATTTTTTTCCCATATACCTTTTTATATTTACCCACAACAGTCCACGACAAAGGCCTATACGCGCTTTTCACAACAAAAAAAAAAGGCCTACCCGCGCTCGTTTTCCCTTCTTGCGAATAAGCAAGGTTTAGTTCCGCTGCTTCCAGCCCATGGGCCTTGAAGTAACACAGCCGTACAGTTTATCTGGTCTTTTCTTTTTATTTTGTTTGTGTATTTCCTTCATAATCTCTTTTTGTTTTGTTTTAAGTGTTTTCTTTTCACGATATTGAGGTGGATCACCATGGTTTTGAATTCATAATTTTAGCGCTGTAGGCCTTCAATGCTTTTGGCAGTTTTCATAATTTAAAGGATGACCCCTTTTTTGTCATTGAAAATAAAATAAGTGAGATGATGTATTCCCATTGGTTAAGGTAAACATGAGATTGTAAGTGAGCTTTGGTGGGGGTAAACAATGGTTGATAAAAGTTCAGTTACAAAATTCAGTTTATATTCCAGAAGTCAGTCTACGATTTCATTTACATAATTCTAAATGCCATTGTTTTAGTACAATCTGCATGCATGTTCCAGACTCCAGAGCTGTACTCTTGTACCATATCCATGCCTTGGAGATTTTGGATCAGAGGGAGAAAGCAACAGTTGAGTCAATGATTTATCTCACACTTTAACCAACAGAGCTCCAGAAGTCCACGAATCATATATCCCCTGTTAGTTGCTCCATGCACGCTTTTTCTACAGCTCAAAACAATGGATGCATATACTGGATTACCGAATATGAGCTAGTTCATGAACTTCTCAGCCGATTCAGGTTCTTGATTGAAGCAAGCAATTGCCACCGCCTCAATAAAATCCCAGTGGTAGAGCTGATTTGTGGCAAGCATTTTGGGAGGCTCCATGCCCTGCCACAGAGAACAAACAGTTGAAATTTTATGATTTCCGCATTTGCTAGCTAGTGTATTGATTGTAAATGGGCATTGTCATGATAAAGATCATGCTTCCATTTTCTGAAAAACGAAAACAAAAGAAGAGAGGTACCTGGAGGCTGTGATTTAGTTAGGCAGCTAGAACCATTTTGCTAGTGGTTCCTGGGCTCTGCGTTCTACTATCAGCAGATTTACCTACCAAGAACAAATGACAAAAAGTAAAGAGTTTTAGTAACCACACAATTGAAGGAAACATTAAATTCATAGCAGGGGTAAAAGTTGGGACACATCAAATGAAGAAACTTTGTGGGTACTAACTTCCAATCAATATGACTCCGCAAAAGTTGATACCAAAATGATGCTATGCTACATGTGCTGCTAATCACGGCTATACTAATATTTGTATTGACCAAAGCTAGTAGTATATTAATTCATTTTCACTGATCTCAAAACATCCTTTGCGTCTTTGTTTTAATTATTAAAATATCTATTCTACTAAGGCTACGTGCATCAGTAGCTTCTCACCTCAGTTTGTCTGGCCGCCTTCTGCTACGCCACAATAACCGAATAGGGGTGCCTGGAAATCCAGCATCTGATCGGAGTTTCTTTTCCATGTAACGGCGGTACATATCAGAGAAGAGCTTTGCATCATTTACAAATAAAACAAATGTTGGTGGACCAATGGCAGCCTACAAATTAGCAATAACTTTTCTTCAGATCCAAAAGAATGCACAAATGAGTTTAATGATATTAGTTTCCAAATATATCTGAAAGCAGTAAAAAGATTTGGAATCACTTGCTTGAAAAGTTGAAATCTTCTCTACTGAGCTTCTAGTTGTTCTTAGATACTGTTGTTCCTTTATGGTTGGATTAACAAGATATATAGGATGGTGAGCTGGATCAATTGTTATATTGGAATTATTTAAGAGAAATTCCTATATTTTTCATCTGAAGATAACAAATCTTAGAAATGCCATTAGAAATAATCTTTGATCCTTCCTGTACCACTCATTTTTGAACGGTTGCCGTTATTTATATGACCCAACTCAAAATCTTACTAGCTTCCACAACATGGACACCTCAATGGTGAGCCTGTGGTCACACATTGTGTTCTCCCAAAGATGCTCAACCTACAAACCATGGTCAATAATAGTACCGAGCACCAAATTGCACCCGTGCGATCTACCACCATGGCTTGTCCGACATGCATTGATGTTTCCTAGAGCTCTGTATCCTCCAATAAGTTGCCCTAAAGCAGCAACTTCATCTACATTTATGAATAACCACGAAAAGGAAGCTGGAAGAGAAGTGGCATTATCTTCAGAGGAAATAACCTCCTTATCATGTTCTCTATGCAGGTAACTCTTTAAAAATTCTTTGGGCAGATCTGCAATACTTTTTGGTCTGTGAATCTTTGTCAGATACAACATATAGAGAGAAGAACCATGATATGTGAAACCCAGAAAGGGAAAGACCATTTTTTATGAAAAAACTAAAAAAAATCAGATCTTAACAGTTGAGCCTAGAGGAGCTGGCAGCAATGCAAAACAGAGGTGTTCGTTAGGGAAAAGTGTAACTGAAAGAGATTTAATTTTCAGCGGCATTTCAGGGATCTAATCATCTTTGGGTGGCAAAAGAAATAAGTTCCTACATCTTCAAATACTCAGACATGATTTCAGGATTCTTGTTTGATTGTTTTGTCAGCAAGCTGGGAAGTATAAAACTTGATGGCAGAAAAAAAATGAAGTAGCGGAATTTCATCTTGTATTATGAAGATCATATCATATACACAGTAGCTTATAAAAACAAGTTTGTTCTCTTGAGAACGAAGTTAGGAAGTTACCTGTGTTGTATAATAGACACGACCTCTTTTTCCACCTCTTGTTCTTGGTGGTGGTTTGAATGCTATAGCTTCTCTAATAACTTGATTAAGAATGGAGGTGCCAAGTCTTCTAGACCTTTCCTTCTCAACCAAAGCAGCAGCAGAAATTATCCTGAAGACAATTTAGTACAGCATATTATAGAACAACAACACAGGAAATGATATCTTGGGAAGCTAACCATCATAAAGGGGTTATGTGTTTAGATCATAGGTAACAGTAATGCACAACTAAGAATGTTGAGGGTAAACAAAAGTTATTAGATTCAACAAAAGTTTCACAAGTTTGAAAGAAAGAGAGATACAATAACAATTAAAAGCTACAAGTAGATTTGGGTATATGAAAATGAAGAGTTTACTTTTCAACACTGGTGCCATTTGTCGCAGAACAGTAGACAACAGGTGCCCAATCAAGTATGCGAAGCTTTTCTCTTACATCCTGTTCATAATGTGTTGTACTCTCATGGTTCTTGTTTGGGATTGTATCCCATTTGTTTACAACAATGACACAAGCCTTTCCTTCTTTCTCAATCCTCTCTGCAATTTTATAATCCTTGATACCACAAGGGTTCATTGCGTTCAAATGAACATACAAGACAATCATATGTCTTTTCGTGGGTCTAAACATACATGTGTTCATATTTAACATACCTGCTCTGTAACACAGGCCATTGCTTCAATAACAAGGGCAACCACATCAGAGCGCCGAATTGCTCGAAATGCACGCTTTACCGAAAGGGATTCTGTTGTGCTGCCAGCAGAAATAACTGCTGCCCTGCGCCGGATCCCAGCAGTATCAATGAGTTTGTATTTCTGCAGCATATTTGAGCAAAATTATATTCCTGTCAAAGCATCATGCTTTCTAAGTCACAATTTTATTCTGTTATGTAGAAATAAATATAAGTGACCAAAATTAGTGTATTAATTGGAACAATGTAACAGCAATAGACTTAATTAAATATTAACATAAGTGTTGGGAACAGACCTCCCCATCTGCTGTAGTAAACTCTGTATCAATGGCATCACGTGTTGTCCCACTAACTGGGCTCACAATAGTTCTATCTTCTCCAACCAAAGCATTTAGAATGCTACTTTTTCCAACATTTGGTCTTCCCACAATGGCAATAGCAGGAACCTTATTTTTCTCTTCTTCAACTGCATCTAATGCCTGCACCCATGAGTTACTTTAGCTATGAAATTGACAAAGTATTAAAGTGTTTTCACATAGAAAATAAAAAGGAAAGAAATGTCAGATATTAAAGAGTTTTAAAGACATAAATTTCTGAAGCAAGGTTAAGGATTCCATAGTCAAATAGGACAATTCCTCACAAGCCACTGGGTAAAACCTAAATACCTAACATGACATTCTCAGTTAGTGTGAGAGTCCCACCTGTCGTAGACAAATGAATAGCATATGGCTTTATGAGGGATTATGAGTTTTTTCGTTGGCATATAAGGAAATACCCTGGATATATTTGATACATCCATGTGGTTTTTCCGCTCCAGTACATTTTCTACTTTCTAGAAGCTTTATATTTTCCTATATTGTGGGATGAAGCTAATCAGCACACTGAACAGTACCAAGCCTTCAATTATCATAAAATATTCTGTATTAATTAACCTAGCCTTTTTGTAAGTATCTATATTTTTTTTGCTTCCACTGTCAAGTGCCATGTAGCTATGGTCATATTGTCCGATCTTTATTTCATAAATATTTCATTTGCGTTCAGTCATTAACAGAAACAAAAAACATCAAGCAACAAGTGTTTGGGTAAACCAATTTCGATACCTCAAATTTTCTCAGCTCTGAACACACCAGGTCAAGGAGATCTCCAGTTCCTGTGCCAGTAATAGCAGAAATTGGCAGAGGCGAATACCTAGCAGGAACCAACAGAAAGATGAGCGCTAGCTTGGCTGACTGATGAGCAGTAAAATAAAAGGCAAACCATCAACAAAATGCAGATGTCCTTGTTAAAATGTTCTGTTGCTTTAAAATCACAGAAGTGTAGAACTGAATACAACAGATTCTAGAAACATTTTGACCATAGAGAGAGTGGTTTTCAAATGAACTTAGGACGTTAAATTCTCAAAACAGGTTCGGGGGGGTTTTCTCGACCTGCGTGAGAAGGTCTTCTTCTTAATGCAATGCCCGGGGGCTGTCTTACCCCCCGCAGGTCGAGTTTTTTAAATTCTCAAAACAGTTATTACCATTCATAATTTACATCAAACAACAGACACTAGTAAGTATTTTTACTGTATCCATGCGTGTTGTTTGGCTTTTGTATTTGAGGAATGCTGCAGTACGCCATATCTAGTGTCTTGTTTTAACTACGATTGTTGTCCAAAGTATCACATAAAAGAACCAATACATTATTGTACATATTTTGAAATGCAAAGAAAACAATGAATGATTTTAGAGAGGCAGAAAGTTATATGCTCACCCTAGTGACCAAAAGTCTAATGCTTGCATTTGCCCTTTCCGTGGAGATTCACACTTATTGACAGCAAGTATAACACACTTGTCAGAATAGTTGCGTCGTAACCAATCAGAAATCTCTATATCAGCTGCCACAAGACCAGCCTGAAATATGTTTTAGCACCATTATGCTAGTAAAAAATGGAACCTAAATAAGAAATTATAGAACAACAATTTCTGGTCAAAAAATGCTTAAGGGAAGTATTAGAAGTGCATCTATTTAAGGTACATATGAATTCAGATTTAAACAAGCACGTTCCAGAACCCAAAAGAAAAGGTAATTGCCTAAACCTGCCTGACCATCCACGATGAATAGTACGACGGATGCTTCATCAACAGCTGCAACTGCTTGTTTTTCAATCATAGATGGCATCCTTGCAATAGCAGCTTCTCTAGTGGCAAGAGGAATCCCGTCCATACCAACAGTAGTGGTGACAGCAAGTTCTTCCATCACACCTGCTTGAGACTTTGACAGAGTAATTACCCCACCAGTATCAATAACCACAAACTCCTGATCACCCCAGTAAGACCGTCCGTATAAGCGGTCCCTTGTCACACCCGGTTCATCAACAACTATAGCCCTATTGCCCTGAAAGAAATGATAATTCAGTTTACTTCTGCATTCTGGTCCGAAAATCGTATGGTGATCAACATTGCAGGAAGGGAGGATTGACATACTCCAACAAGACGGTTGAACAGCGCAGATTTACCAACGTTTGGCCTCCCAATGATTGCCACCTTCGGAAGAAGATTATCTGGAATCTGAATCATGTATAGGCCGAGTTACATCAAAAGAATTTTTTTTTCAGCAGTTGAGCATTTCAATATTCAGTTGAACACCAGTGTATGTATACTGACATGTTTAGACATAGATGTCTTATCCCTGATGTTTCTTCGTTTCTCCCTGACATCATCATCATCTGAAATGTAATCATTGTATGGATTACTGAAAAAATGAACCAGTGGACAAAACAGTGGCTCTGATGAAAAACGGGCACAACATTTCACTCTAAAGGTTTCGTAACAGTACTGCTACTACAGTAGGAGGCTAAACAGACATTATTTGTGATTTCAATGCTACTGTAATCAGAAACAGGGCGAGCCATGCCACGCGAGGAACTCACCGATGTGGAGCTCCCGTGCGAGGCGTTTGGCGAGGTCGGCGGCGGCGCCACGGGCCTCCTCCTCCATCGCCTCAACATCCATCTCCTCCTCCTCTTCATCCTCCTCCACCCACTCCTCCTCTCCGCCGTCGCCTTCGTACTCCTCCTCCTCTTCATCGGCATCGTCATCGAACTGGAAATCAGCAGAGATTTTCTGCGCGGCTGAAGCGCGGAGTCCAGCGCCGCAGCGGCGTGCGGGCGCGGGGAAGGAGAGGAGTAGCGGGCGCGGGGCGGAGGCGGCGGGAAGGGACCTGTGGTGGAGTGGGCGGGAATGACGAGGAGTCAGGGTTCTAGAGGATAGGCGAGGGGGGTGCGAGGAGGAGGCCGAGGAGAAGGGCGCCGTGGCGGCCATGGCGCGACGGCGGCGGCGGCGGAGAGCAGAGCAGAGGAAGCAAGTGTGGGAGCGGGCGGCCGGGCGGATAAGGGAGGGGAGTGATAGCTAAAGAGGGCGTGCCGTTATTAACGGACGGCGGGTGGGGTCTTAGTATGACAGGTGGGACTGGAAGGGAGTAAGAAAGATGGGACCCATCAAGGAGTGGCTGAGTTGTGTGTCATCTTCTGTCGTAGAGAAAGATGCGATTTTGGTGCGTGTTTAGAAGAAGCCATGATTTGTTCTTAAAAAATCCAAGATTTATTAGCTCAAGTTGGAACAATTTTTTTAATTGAAACCAACGGGCAGGAGTTCGAAAAGGTTGGATCCGATCAAACACGTATTCTCTTGTGTACTCAAGTATATCGTGAAATAGCGGACCAATTTAATTGTCTTTTGTTAGTGCCTACGTACAAGGAAATATATAATTAAAGGATTTTGTGCGGCAGTCTATTCTACAGCGTATAAATTAATTTTAAAAGTCTTTGCGCTGATAAGTAGCGTGAGGCCTGGGATATTGTCAGATTTGCTGTAATCCACCCGTGTTAAGTTGTATTAAAGTAAAATTTAGTTTTACTTTATCCCTCTCAACACATGTAGATAGATGTTAATCCGATTACATCAAAGAAGTCTTAAATAGATTCGATGGAAGATGTATGGAGTGGGGTTTTTTTACAGTGTACTCCCTCCTCCCAAAATAGCTGTCTTTCTCACTTCTCAAAATATAACTTTAATTAGTTTTATATAAAAATTATTAATAGTTATAATACATAATTGATATCATTATATAGATCTTTTGATCTAGGCTTTTAATATATTTATTTGAGACACGAATATTATACGTATTTTATATAAGGGAGAGGCCTTTCTCACTTCTCAAAATATAACTTTAATTAATTTTATATAAAAATTATTAATAGTTATAATACATAATTGATATCATTAAATAGATCTTTTGATCTAGTTTTTTAATATATTTATTTGAGACACAAATATTATACGTATTTTATATAAGGGAGAGGCTAACGCACGCTCGTTCATGCTATAAGCATCCGGCACGCACACTTCATTTATGGAAAGCGTTCTCAAGTAAATTAATAATCATTCCTATTATAGTAAATTTGCTTTTGCACTCATCTTTTTCTATCTGTGACGCTCTTTTCCACTATAGGCTCACTGCTAGGACGAAGGGAGTATAGCTTACATCTAAAAAAATTATAAAATTGATAGGTTCACCAAACCAAAACCAAAACCAAACAAAATAACGATTATTCATCACATGTCAATCTAATATCATGAGATGTTTTGTTTAGCATGCAGACATTTACAACAGACAGACAAAAATAGATATTCTGAAGCATTTTAGAACAAGATTAGATACAAGCAGAAAAATATACATCGGTAGGCATACATATACATTTTGCTGCATCAAATGTGATCATGCATCAGATGTTGGTAACATATATACATTCTGCTACACTAGCATTTGCTCCTCCTACACGTCAATATTGAGCAACTCATCGAAGTTGAACTCGCCGCCATATTCTGGATCAATGTGTGCCTACTGCACACCATGCTCCTCCTCGCCTCCGAACATCATCACAGGATTCACGCCTTGGAAAGATGGAAAGCTAGCTAAAACAGAATTGAGTTTAGCAATTATCATTAGTTAAGCAATTTAATATCATCATTAATCTAATATCACTAGTTAAGCAATTTAATATCACTAGTTAAAAAATTTAATATCTTTAGTTAGGCAAGTTATTAGTAATCTTGTAGTCATTATGTGTGTCCATCTAACTCTAGGAATACCTGGTTGATGCTGCCATGAATGGGTTGCAACATTTCAAATGCAACACAACAGGATATTTACAAAAAGGAAATGAAACACGTTTTTACCCAAGTTTGCAATGAGTACTAGAAATTTTCCAGGGTGATAGTGTGAATCAAAGATGTGCCTGAAAATTTTACGTGCAGACGGTAGACAAGTTGTGAAATGGAATGCCATGAGTTGAATTCATGAAAGGAACAAACCTGGACCATTTTTTACTTCATGTATAGCAATTTAATATCATCATTAATCTAATATCAACCTGATACTGCCCAATTGTAGCTAGCAGTGACTATAGTAGTAGCAGGTGCACTAGACGTAGTTACAATTTGTTTAGCATTTTAATTTGCTGCACCGACACTCTAGCAGAGGTGTAATCATGCTGCATTCCGTGCTCAAAGTTCATCTTCTACCTCTAATTGTGAGCTGTGAGAGGGTGATTGTAACGTGTTAAATAATTAGGCTGAGGCACGAGTATTTACACCATGCCAAAAGAATTCAGCTCAAAATTCTGATTATTGTCACCTCCATAAAACCTAACACCATATGTATTTTCTTAAGCAATTTAAGTTTCATTCGTTAGGCAACAATGTCTTCTTAAATAGGCGATTTATGTATTCTGAAAAGGCAAGTATAGTGTGTTGCACCAGCAAAGGTGTGCTCGTGCTGCATTTTTTTGCTCAAGTGTATTTTCTATGTCTAATTGTGAGCTGAGAGGGTGAGTGTAATGTGATAAATGAATTTTACCTATCAGTACCACCAAAGCAGTTCTGATCACCTTTAGCAGGGTCAATGATACCAGCTCGTCTGTACAGTATTCATGAGATATCAGCAAACATATGTACAAACATCCCCACCTTAAGCATCTGATCACGTTTGACTGTTTGAGAGAATTGACAGGAAAATGCTACATCATACCTTTGGCAGCATCGTAACCCAGGTCAGTATTTCCTTGCTCCAAAAGCTTGCCCACAACTACTGCTCCCTCTACCCCAGCATTGGAGGCAATGGTGTGTGCAGGTGTCTACATACAAAATATTCCACGTCAGCTTACCACACAAGCACAAGTCTGGAAAAAAAATTCAACGTTGTTCCCCCCAGGACCTTCAAAGCATTCTGAATGAATTGCACACCAATCTTCTGATCAAAGTTCGCTGTCTGCAATTTATCAAGCTCCTTTGATGCATACAGAAGAGCAACACCACCACCTGCATATACAATTAAAGATTTCATTAGGCATACTGATGCAACAGGAAATCAGTAGGAGTAACTACCACAAAGGAAATCAGCATAAACATCCCATGAACTCTAAATGATACATTACCTGGTACAATACCCTCTTCAACGGCAGCTTCAGTAGCATTCAGTGCATCTGCCACTCTATCCTTCTTCTCACCAACTTCTGTTTCGCTGGCTCATCCAATCTAGGAAAGGAGGACCACAGGCACAAAATCAGCAAATATCAGACAGCCACAGGTAGAAAACAAAACTGTTTGAAACATGTCATCTGTCATTAGTTAATATATATATAGGCCAATAACCTCACCTTCAGTACAGCAACACCTCAGGAGGGCTGTGCTAACCGCTCCTGGAACTTTTCCTTATCCCTGAAGTGCTATTCTCAATTGTTGATCTAATCTGCAACATCCATAAACTATCAGAACGAGAAAGTTAGAAGCAATTTAAGTAAGCACACAATAAAAGCAATACTGCATGAACCTGCTCTACCCTCTCTTCAATAGACTTCTTGTCTCCAGATCCATCAAGAATAATAGTATCATTCTTAGACACGGTCACCTGCGTTGAAAAGGAAGTCATTCAACAAATAAAATAGTACTATCAATAAACATGCCAGAAAATAGAAAATAATATTAAATCCTCTATTATACCTTTTTGCATGTACCCAGCATGTGAGGCTCAACATTCTCAAGGTTCATTCCTAGCTCTTCAGTTATTACCTGAATCATGATAGATGCAGAGATCAGACATGCTATTTTGAATTATACAGAAAAACAAAATGCGCAACAGGAAAAACTGTGAAGCCTACCTCTCCTCCAGTAAGGATAGCGAGGTCCTGTAAGTTTGCCTTCCTGTTTTCACCAAAACCAGGAGCTTTGACAGCACAGACCTGAATGGCGTTCCAATTATAACTACAGAAATGGTACCGAACACACAGAATTGACAGAACCAACCTACCTTGATGCCCAATAGTTCGGAAGGGGCAGGGGCACTGGCAGCCCGACCACACTGAAGCTGTGCTAGAGGAGGGGACGGGCGATCCATCGGCATAGCGGAGGTGCAGATCTGAGGTAGATAGCAAATAGCTTACATTAGGGTTGGAGAGCTCGCTCAACAGGAAGGGAAAGGCAGGGGGAGGAACCTGGTGGGTGGCGAGAGACCAAGGACCCGATGAACACCTGCGTAGGGTGGGGACGGTGATCCCCAATCTCCGGTGGATCCGCCATGGCTGGTGCAGATGGGGGACGGGAGGAGCTTGGCGCGGGCATAGGGAGGCAGTGAGGCGCAGGCGTGAGGAGGACGTCAGTGGGGAGGAGCTCTCGCCGGTCGCCGGGAGAGAGAGAGAGGCTGGGAGTGAAAGGTTGAGGAAGCGGTCGTGTGTGTATTCCTGTATGGGCTGTGTGCGTGTGGTGGGATGCCGAACGCACCGCGTGGGATTGGAGCGTCCGTGCAACAAGACAAAAGCACGGCTGGATGAAAACAAGTCATTACCTAGAAAAAAAATACTTATATTCTTAGAGCATATATTAGTGATGGGCTGGTTCCTTCTAGTAATGTTGTAGTGAATTTAATTTCTCTAGGCAATTCAGTGTCATCATTAGGCAACAATGTCTTTCTAATTATGTAATTTTGTACTATGAAAAAGCAAATATAATATTTATGTTCATTTGAACCCCCACAGCCCCATCCCCAACTTCTAAACCCTAGGTCGTTTGCAAGAATGCCGATTAGGTTGAGGCATAAGTACCTACACCATGCCCGAAAGAATGTCTAATTAGTAATTGTTAATTAGACAACTCTAAATGTTGATTCTTGACACCTCCATAAAACCTAATACCAGTTGCATTTTCTTAGACAATTTAAGTTCCATTCATTAGGCAATATTTGTCTTCCTAAGTAGATGATTTATGTATTCTGAAAAAGCAAGTATAGTGTATTGCACCAGCAGAGGTGTGCTTGCGCTGCATTTTGTGCTCAAGTTCATCTTCTACGTCTAATTATGAGCTGAAAGGGTCAGTGTAACATGATAAATAAATTTTACATACCTTGTGCCATGGGTGAGCTTTGATCTGAGAAAATCCAAACACAGTACAGTGTAGTTTCGATTCATACATCATATAAGAAAACACCTCGTTCCCGCTTCATGAAACCTCTGTCCTCTAGGCATTGTATGAAGAACTGTCCCTGTCAATGCATGCACAAAAAAGGTATTGTCGTTAAATTTTTATATGGCAGGAAACAAAAACATTAAAATTAAATGCCGACAATGTGATAAGGCTAGTCTCAATGCCTAGTTTCGATACACGGTTTCTAAAATGCCACATCGTCAGCTAGAGCGAGATGAAACAATGAATGAAATTAGCCTTCACGGTGCATCATTTCATTTCACCAATTCCAAAGTTAAGTAAAGCATTTAATTGCTGCAAAATGATGGGATCATATGCATCATATACTGTAGCTATTTCCACACAAACTAAAGTACGTGCAGCACCATGTATAGCCATTTAGCCATTTCCACACAAACTGCAGTCCTACACATTCATTTCTCACAAGCAGTTGATATTATTGTTCAGAATACAAGTGATAACTGCAGCATTTCATATTAGAAAATGCAACGGAGCACTTCATATTAGAAAATGCAAAGGATGACAGATAACTGGACCAAATAGACAAGTGCAAAATCTCAGTGCAGCATCGACACATGATCTGCAGTATGAACTGCATTCACATAGTTAAGTTCAGACAACTGGAACAACAAGATAACTAGGATGACAGATAACTGGAGGTAAAATGACGATGAGCATTCAACCAACAACGCCGAGCTGCACCCATAGGATTCATATAGATTCTTTCACCCTGCAGAAAATAGTTCAGCATGAGCTCTCGAATATAGTACTGCATTCACACAATATATAGTGCTAAGATACATGAAAATTATTGCAGCTAACAATATCGTATTAGTCTGTCTGAATGTTTATACAAGTGAGGAGTACTTTTTTATTGCCCTATAAGGCTCGGATTGCTTCTTCTCTTCTACTGTAAAACATAACAGATTAATGCTATTTATGTAAATTGAATAAATTGCTAAAATGTGGCGTTGATTATAAGCATTCAAACGAATAGAAGTAATGACAGGGTATCTATCATTTTATTCATGTCCCTGCTGCACACAAAAAAATGCATATCGCATAGCATGCCGAAGTTTTTTGGGTGTGCTAGCATTGTGAGTATTGTTATATTCATCAGGATTCAGTACCCAGTTACAGAAACTACTGCTACCCTTTAAACTAAATCCTAACATTTTACAGTAGAAATTAGTACATTTTACAGTAGAAGCTAGTACATACCATAGATTTTGGGCTACCTGATTTCCTTGTTGAGGTGGAAAATTTGGAGGCATGGCCCCCAATCCTTCCCCTTGTGTTGGCCTTGGCGGCCCTGCTGCTCCTTGGAGTGCCCTCGGTGGCACAGTTGAAGTAGGAGCAGTAGGGGAGGAAATCTGGGCACCCGGTGTGGGAACTGGTGGCGGCGCCACGAGCAAAGGATGCAGCGGCGGCACTGGTGATGAAGACGGAGGTCGCGACGGTGTAGGCAAGGACGCCTTCTTCAGTCCCAGCCGGCTACCCCTCGTCTTTTTCCTCCACTGCTGGACGTGCGCCGCCCAGATCTCGGCGCTGCTCGGCTGAATCTGAGACGGTCATCGCTGTGCGCGGGCGCTGTGCGCGGGCAAAGCAATGGACGAGGAGGAAGCGGGAAGGATTGGAGGGGAGGGGAGATCTGACAGCCACCTGTGCGAGGACGGGCTGTGGCAGACCGAATCCCTTGAAGAAGGCGACCTCATGGCCGTTCATCCGGTCGCCGCGGGCCAGATCCGCGCCGCGAAAGTGGCGTCGAAGGCCACCTCCATCGCCCCCGAGCGGAGGATGGGGGCAGGCGACCGGAGAAAGGGAGGGTGGGTGGGTGTCGCCGGCAGCGAGGGCCTCCGGTCGACGAGATCGGCGGGGCACGAGTCCATGTGCGGTGGTGCACCAGGGTTTTCAAAACCGACCGGTTACCGACAAACTGCCGCCGAGCGGTTCGGTTTCGGACCGGTTTGAATTCAAATTTCAAATTTGAAAAAAAAATTCGAAAATGCTAAAAAAATTTCTAAAAATAGTTCATGATTTATAGAGTCGAATGGTGTACAATTTTTTCAAATTGGAGTTCGTTTGTTATTTATTTTGACGTGTACAAGTTTGAAAAAAAAAGAAAAAGAATTTTTTCTATTTTTTTCCAAACTTGTACGCGTCAAAATAAATAGCAAACGAACTCCAATTTGAAAAAAATTTGCACCATTCGACTCTATACATCATGAACTATTTTTAGGAATTTTTTCAGCATTTTCAAATTTTTTTTTCAAATTTGAAATTTGGTTTGGGGCGATACCGTCGGTAACCGGCCCTAACCGACCGGTTACCGACCCCAAACCGTTTGAACTACACCGTTTGAATTCAAAATGCGAACCGTTCGGTTTGGGGCCGGTTTGGACCGGTTACCGCGGTTACCGGCCGTCCGCCGGCGGGTGGTTACCGGCGAGCGGTCGGTTTTGAAAACCCTGGTGCTGATTGATGTCGGGAAGGAGGTAGAGAGAGTGAAGAAATAGATGGGGAACGAAAGGATGAGGAGCGGGGGATAAAAATGGTTGGACATATCACACGTAGATGATAGATGGAGGCATGTGTGTGCGACCGCACGACCAGAAAGAAGTCAATACCTTATATATAAATCTAGTCTAAGTTGTGATATAAAAATCTAAAACAATAATTAATTTGGGATAGGGGGAGTATATGTTTTGGTATAGTTGTTTTATGTAGAGATGAACTTACGGAGCGCATTTAATTTTTTAGCTTTAGAAGTTACTATGTCCAACCCAAAAAAAAAAATACTTGATTGATATATTGAAATTTTAGCTTTGACTAACAATATGTTTTCGGGGCCCTTTAGGATGCATGAATTGTATAGGAATTTAATAGAATTCAGTTCATTTTTATAGAAAAATACAAGACATAGGAGGAAAATCTTGCATTCTAGAGGTGTCTTAATTATTAGAAAAAAAATATAATATCTCTAATAGGTATATGATATAATTCATAAACTACTAGATATTTTGAAAACTACTGGTGGTAAAAATTATGTAATGTTTTCCATAGGAGTCATGTTCCAACCTGGCTCGTAACGGAAGATAAATATATTATATTTTTTCTAGAAAAAGCAAGCAATATCTCATATAGAGAAAAAATAGGAATAAATAACAATGGACTTCTTGATAAACTTTTCTGGTTTGTAGGGCAATGACATATATAGTAGAGAAAATAAAATATAAATGAAAAATAAATAGCAATGGACTCCATCGCGGACTACTCTGATTCGAGACTATGAAAAGATCACGTATAAAAAAGGTAAAATATGAATAAATATGCAACAAGTACTCATGTCCATATTTTTTTATTAAGGTTCTATTTTTTTTCTTTCGCTGCAACGCACGGACACGTTTGCTAGTATATTATAAAAGTTGGATTATTGGAAAGTTAGAAACCGATGAGATGCAGCTTTGGATTATGGTATAATAAAAAGGGTTTATTTTAAAACTTTGGCACGCTTAATTCATGATGATATTATACTTGATGAAGCTGTGTTTATTACTTGTCTGTTGTCTAACAGTCAACTCTTATTAGCTACTTCCTCTGCCCAAGAAAAAAAATAATTCTTGATTTTCGATAAGTTAAATAATTTGAAATTTAACTAAATTTCTATTAAAAATTTACCAACCCATGCAACTTACTATATATATATAAACTTGATCAAACTTGTGTTGGTTTTACTAGCATACGGATCCTGTAGTTGCATTTTTTTTCTAGACGGAGGGAGTATATAGAACATATTATAACTTACTTCTTAAATCTATAATCATCTGGATCGGAGACGACACGACTAGCTTATGTCCAAATCTTCTCATCTCGGTGCAGGATAGTAGTATGTTCCACAGATTTTTTATATTAATTTGGAGTTTGGTTAACGTCAACCAACCCACGCAAAAGGGTATGCATGCATAATGATGGTTTACAATTTACATGGTGCATCATCTTGTCTTGAATTCTTGTTTAGGTTAAGAAATACGCTTTGTACGTGACAGTATAGTACATCTTTTTGTAATACATGAATTTGCATAGAAATTTCATAAGAATCAATTCAACTTAGGAAAAAAAATAGAGGTGTGATTCTGGAACCAAAAATCCCAACTTTTAAACCGGGCCTAAAAGTGTTACATGTCCATTATTATTGTCAAGGAAAAAACAGTTGGCAAAGCTGGAAGAAACAGTTGAACGTTCTTGACATTATATTTTTCTGCCATGTGTGACGCGACCTTGGTGATCAGGATCATCAGATCATGAGATCAAGAAACTAGAATAATCATATGGCTTGGGACTAGCTAGTACAATCACAATTCCTTGGCGGCGGTTCCTGCCACCGGACCACCGTACCGGAACACCATGAGTCGTCTCAAATCATCAGCAGCAGGATCAGGCACCTCAAGGTGAAGCTACGGGTAAAGGCCAAGAAGCCGAGACCAGAGACCACGGCATTTGCTTTCGCTGCCGGTGCAAATGGGCACCTGTTAGAACTTAGTAGACTGCAAAGCGGATTTAATTTTTGTTTGAGAGTACACAGTACAACGCAGACACTCAACACGCACGCACACTCACCCGTAAACCCTACCCCTATAAGCATCTTCGAAGGACTGAGCCGGCAAATCTTGAAGTTCACGAAGTCACCACAGACGCCTCGCTGTCGACGGGAACGTCACCTACCACTTAATGCGTAGCGCCGGAAAATCCTGGAATAAATCCAGAATAAAGTGTCGCACACTGGGTGGGAGGCCCTTTAACCAATGACCTTTGTCATTGCGCCGTGAACCCTTTGACAAAAACAACGACTCACCATTCTTCCAAATTAACGCCGGCCAGTTCTGAAGATGCCACGTCCCCCAGTATGTGCATCCGTGTTTTGGTTTCGGTAAAAATGAATTGGGTTTCTTTCCGTTGCCAGAGTTTGAGATTGCAAATTGGAAACCCGCGAGCCATCTCCAACACACGCTAGCAAAAGTTTCTGGTGGACATCTAGAGCCGGCTGTTGTGCTTGCTAAGTTGGCTCGAATTGTTTGGAACTGGGAGGCACTTCCCTGAAAATAATCCCTTTTTTGTTTGCTTTCCCTTCCACAGAGGAATTGATGCGCATGGTTGATGTTGATTTCCAATCTGAAAACCCTTGGTGTGACTTTGACTATCTCTCAATGGCAAGATACTGCAGATGTAACCCCCTGCATATCACCTGGAAGATCTGTGGGTTCATATCAAAGGTGTCCCCCATGCTTGGAGGCACTACTTAGGATTTTGGGCACTAGGTTCAATGGTTGGACCTACACAGGTAGTGGACATGCTCACTTACAGAAGAAAGGGAATCGTCAGGGTTTTGGTTGCCATGATGAACAGATATCACTTCACACACCACTGTTGTATTTCGAAAGCTTTGGGTACAACCGTACAACATAACTTATATTCCATGAAAAGTGGTGACGTTAAACCAGCAAAACCATCTTTCGCTTATGACCCAAGGGATCGGGGTGACGAGGGGGGCAACACACGGACAACTCAGCTAGTGAAAAGGAATTGGATCATGCTAAAAAAAAAGTACACGGGACATATATAGATCATCTGATGTCGACATGCATAGAATCAATATAGACATATTTTCTTGGTTTCATCTTTTCTCCTTTCTTGTGAAAATTAGCTCCTATAAATATATTATTTGTTTGCAAAGTAGCAGTATAAGGTATAGCTCCTTTAACCATGTTGCTGCTCTTCACGTTGAATGACAATGACCCAAACTTTATACTCTGAGGAACCATGAGCTCATCAGGGGGAACCCTCACAGAACAGCGCAGGCATACCAAATTATGAAAGCATAATTCATCATCCAACAATTAAAGATCCAACGAGATAGATGTCTCAAAAACCCGATACCATAAGGGCAAGCTCAACAACATTAAACAGACTAGGATAAAATGCTAGCACAAGTAATGCAGGAATAAGACTCAAAAGTACCAGTGACAAACATAGCCAAAACAGTGTCCACTTTGACACTACTTATTGCAGTATCATCAGACACCCCTCCGTCATTGTCATCTTCCTACACCGCAGGCGGCCAAGGAATATCCAGGTACTGTAGCGCTTCAAAGAACTCTGGAGGAAGAGGGAAGGCCTTCTCTCCTATAGCATTAATCATCTTCTGAGCATCAACTGTCATCTTCTTGATGGTCCCTTTTATGTCTGCACCAAACAAAGAAAAAAAAAGTCAAGACACATGTTTTGATATCTCTTGACACACCAGCTTGTTTTGATGGAGCTTTTCCTTAACCGGTGTAGCTTATCGGAGAAACATTTCTCCCCATAGTTGTACCAAGCATGGCCAAAATTAATCCCAAATTGTAATGGATTGTGTGTGAAGTAACCCTAAGCAACTTAGTTTAAATGGTAGCATTCATATGCATCCACATAAGTTAAGCTACCATTTAAAAATGCTTGGACAAACTAAAATGCACCTATATCTTCCAGACAATTTAAACTCAATTGAGAATCATGCATACTACACCTTTCTAGACCCAGTTTAGCATACCCATAATAAAAGGGGCTGGAAAACAACTTTAGCTGCTCTAAAATCCATACCAAACAAGCCCTAAAGACCCTTGTACCCAATCCAGGTGAACATGAAAAATTTAACAATCAAGACAATAGAAATGATAACAAGGCACAAAAGGACAAGGTTGTCATAACATTGCTCTATTCAATGATTCACAGTACCCTAGATAGGTTGTGATAATGCTTTTAGATAGACATCCATACTGCACAACCCTTGAATGCTTATAACAATCAAAATAATCATGCAACATAAATTATAGGAGACTACAAAGGTTAAAGCTTGATTCTACAATAGAGTGAACTACTAGTAAATGACAAAATAACTAAGCCAAACTACAAGGGGTCATGCATGAAGACTAAGTTTGAACATAGTTTTGCTTACATTTAGAAGATCCCGATCATATCTCATAACAATCTAAACAATGCATTAATACCAAAGACTTTTTAAAGCTACACACTCAAGGAATCATCTCGAACTTCATTATGATACAAAAACATCTAATACTTGCATTCTAGAATCTAGAGCATGTAACTTGCTAGGCATAAGCTATTTCAGAAGTTAGAATCCTAGGGAAGAAAGGTAAACTGACAAACTAATTATCTAGTTAGAAAAACAAACATATACATCAACATTTGCAAACATGAATAGACATAACAGAGAACAAGACAGAAAATCTTATACCACACTTCTGTCATTATCACTATTCACCCAAATACTAAACACTAAACACTAAGCAGTCAGTCACAATAGATGAACGATTAACTTAGTGATTGAGTATGATGATTACCATCAATCTGCGATGACATGTTTTCACGAGAAAAGTTGGCAGCGACCTCATCTAGACCAATGTTGATGTACTCTCCCATTGTAGAGTATAGATCCTGAAGCTTGTGGTTTCTCTGGACATGTGCTAGGTCCTCCGGCACAACAAACTAATATAACAAGATAAAAGGTAAGAAACCCTAACCAAACATCCAAAAGCTTGGACAGGACACCCAAAGATCTAGTGCCAGAAACTAAATGTGATCAATCACTTACATTCTCAAAGACTTTTTTCGGGACATGGTAGGCGAAGTTTGTGTCTTCCTCCGCTGCCATCCCGCTATCGGTGGTTCTTGAGCTCTTGGGGAGGAGACGGCGGGCATCTGTGGCGAGAGGGGTGGGGCGGCGATGACGAGAAGGGATGGGGAGGATACGATTGGCAGGGGTTTTTATACCCACTCTTGTCAATACCCTAACCGTACAGTAGTGGGCTTTGGTTGTTTTAAGCCCATTTGCGGTCGTCGAGTTGTGGAGGTCGTGAGTTGTCGAAGCGATGAGAAGGGGATGCGCCTAACATGATCCATGTCAGTAGGAATGTTTGTGGTGGCACTGAAGCAACAATGTTCAGCCCATGGTGGCCTCGAGTGATTGAGCACGCATTGCCTGTGGTGATGTTGGTTCCATGGCCAATTGTGGCCCACGTTAGTGAGCCCGTCGTTGCCGGGGTGGTGCTAAATCGCCTGCAACATGATCTTGTTCAAGAAAACATGTAACAAATCTGAGATGGTTTGTAACCCTACTGTTTGAAAAATGTAAATGTGTTTTTTTTTGTTATGGCAAGGTTGCGTAAAATTAGTAAATCAACTGATATATGACATAGATGTGGTACAAAATAATATGCGTGCATGAATCTGGTACGATCACATTTTTGTTCGCTTGAACTTATCAGATATAGTACATTATTTTTCTCTGACAACAAAACAACATGAGCCGGTTTATCGGCCGCAGAAATCATCATATGGAGCCCTTTTGATGGCGAGGAGTATTCACATCACAGATTCAAGAAAACTGCATGTATTTGGGTCTATATATGTATCCGTGGGGAAAAAAACAATTCTAGCCTAATCAAGAATGAGACAGAGCTTTCTTACGATGAATGCATCAATAAGGCTTGCTCATCGAATCAAGGCCGTCGTAGTAAGCAGGCACGAGCTAGAGATCTCAGCGCTGGCCATCATGAATCTCTCTCTCTCTCTCTCTCTCTCTCTCTCTCTAGCAGGACAACCAAACAGTCCTGCAGAACAAATAAAGGCCCGGAAGCACAGCCCTGCGTAGTAGGACGTACAACCAGACAGTCCTGCAGGGCAAAAGGCACGGGGAACCCTGCCATGGCCAATGCAAGGTCGCTGCAGCGTGCAGCAGCTTCAACCGGAGGAAGGAGGAAGGAGGAAGGAAATGAGGCGAGGGAGTAGAGGGGGGACTTCGACTGCTTCTGCTTGTTTAAAAGCATGCATGGCCAGTAACCTTCCATGTGGCTTTATTCTGAAACTTACCACCAAATTGTTACAGACAGATGCCTAACCCCCGACAAAAAGTCACGCCGGCCCTAACCCCTAGGCCCCTCCACCACCGCTACACTACCACTTGCCCTGATCCACGGCATCGATGATGATGCTGCCGGCTTTGGAGCTGGTGCCCGCACCACCACCGCGTCATGGTTGTCGCCTAACACCTGTCGAGCTTTGGTTGGGCCGTCGGCGCAGCGCTTTGGTTGAGCCGTCGTCGCTAGTGCTTTGGTTGAACCGTCGCCCCGCAACACCTTGCCTGCTTTGGCCGCGACCTAGCTAGCTGCACCACCGGCGTGGTTTCCTGCGGGAAAAAATAAAGATGGGTTAGCTAGGTTAGTGAAGCAGCCAGTGAAACAACCAGATTTCCATTCGAACTCCAATGCAACAACTGCCTGTGTTGTACAATTCGAAATTTGAATTTCAATATAACAAACACAACTGCCTAGAGCACCATGCCGCGCGCCCTTCTTCCTTCCTTCCTTCCTGAAGGTAACACAGCGCACAACCGCGCTGGATGACCGACACAGGGTTACAGTACCGCTCGATTTTTGTTCGAGACATCACTACCAGTTCTGTAGATTATTATTTATAGTTAATAACAAAAACTAAAATAGATAGATTGGTGTGGAAAACAACGACCTTCGTTCCCACGCCACTGGTCTCCGGCCAGATCGACCGCCTGTTCATCTGTGGTGGCTGGCGGCGGATGAGGGGGGAGAGGAGAGATGTGATTCATCGCCGGGACTGGGAAGGCAGGTCGTACCTTCGCACGTACGCCGCTGTGCTGTGCCTGGTTACTCCTCCCGAACTGACCCACCGGAACCGGATGCGGCGAAATCACGCATGCCCGCCAAAGCCGAGATCCAGCAGCCCCCACATCCATGGATCACGAATCCCCGCCTCCATGGACCCTCGCCCGGCGTGGACGTAACGGACGGAGGTGGACGAGCTGGTCTCGATCTGTGGAAAGGTTGGTCCGGCAAGGCGCAGAGCGAGGTTAGTCAGACGGACAAGGGGAGGCAACGAGGGAACAGAGAAGACGTGGAATGGAAAAGGGTGAAAGGGGGTGGGAAAAAAACGATCAATTCGGTAAGCAGAAAAGGCAACGCGCGTGATTAGTCAAAAATCCTATCTCTCTTTTATTTATACGTATTTATTACTCCACCGATAATTAATGTTATTCAATCCAACTGCACGGCAAATAGATGGTCCATCAGGCAAAGGAGCTCCGCGTTGCTTGTACGCCACGCTTTTCTCCACGTATACGCGGGTTTGGGTGGGTCAAAACCACGCTCAACCATAACCTAAAATATGACACTCATTCGTCCTTTGATAAGCACTACAGATAAAAAAAAATTATATCTATTTTTTGTTTTCTCTAGCAACAGGACCCAAAAGACAACTCTCTCTGCAAATGAGTTTCCAGGAGAAATGATACTCAGATTTAGGTTATGTCTTTCCTAATACCCAAAATAGATCTTCTGTATAGGTAGTTTGTTTGAGACGATAGATATCCTGCTTAGAGACCAATTTTGACTTTGGGTATCCCAATGAGTCTCTTGTTGAAAGATAGTCTAAGCAAACCATGGGATACGTTTTCTTTGGTTTTCCTTTTTTTTAAAAAAATGGTACAAAACACGCGTGGACAAGTGCGGCTTTTTCTTTTTGACAACAACATATATATTACATCATAACAACAATCATTTTACAAATAAGAGGTTTTCGAAGAAGACATGGTTACAACAAGGTTCTACACCTGAATGGGAAGGCAGCAACATCGGTGGCGATGGGAAAGACAATTGCGCCAGCAATGGGTCGTAGGGGTGTCAAGGACGCATGCACCCAGACTCACGGTGCAAAGTGTCGGTTAAATATGGGTTGGTTGAGCCATCAAAGGAGACGCCACTATAGGAAAACCAGAATTTGCCGAGCGTGGAACAGTTTGCCTAGTGCTAAATATCGGACACTCGACAAATTAATTAATTTGTCCAGTGCCGCACTCGGCAAACTTTCTCACTTGGCAAAGAATTATGTGCCGAGTGCCTAGCACTCGGCAAACAAAAGCAATCGGCAAATTAATTAATGTGTCGAGTGCCCGACGCTCGGTAAAAAAGTACACTCCGCAAATTTACCACGAGACTAACGACATCCAGCGCCGTCAGATTTGCCGAGTGTCAGGTGTTTGGCACTCGGCAAAATAATTAATTTACCGAGTGCCAACCCTAGGCACTCAGCACATTAATTATTTTGCCGAGTGCCAATCCTAGGCACTCGGCACATTAATTATTTTGTCGAGTGCCAACCCTAGGCACTCGACAAATTAATTATTTTTTTATTTTTTTGCTTCCAATTTTTTGTGAAGGTTTAGTGAACTATAGCAAACATCATGTTCAAATTTGGAGCATTTTCATTCTTTTTTGGTATATTTTTTTTAGTTTATTTTGTTTTCTTGAATTGTCCCGCTTAATCTACATTTAAATTGTATGTGCATGAAATAATAGATTTCATTCGTTCCAAAAAATGTTATCTTTGTTTGTTAGTGTAAATGATTGCTAAATCCAGGACCCGTCTCGAAATTTCGATCAACGTGCTCACGGGGCAACGTCGCCAACTTTGGTGCGAATTGTTTTTTAATTATATAAAATGCAAACGAATTCTGAAAATCATGAAACTTGTGGAGGTGTTATGATCTCATGTGCATATGTTGTGGTAAAAAATTGAAAAAGTTTCGAGCACGTCGTCACGTATGTTGCTCAGTTGCTCACAAACCTGAAAGTCCACATATGATATCACTTGGTTGCCAGATGACTCTCCTTCACGGCCCTCCTTCACAGCCCGGGTTGCCAGATGGCTCTTCTTCACGGCCCGGTTGGTTAGGATGACAGTAGGTACTTGTGATTTGTCTATTTTCATATTCCTTGGACTTGTATTGGACTTAGACTTGTGTTCGACTTAGACTTGTGACATATTCATAGCTATGTGATAGATTATGGACTCTATGAGATGGATTTATGGACGATATATGTGTATGCGATACATTATGGACAATATATATGTTTGTGATGGATTTATGGATGCTATATGTGTATGATGGATTGTGAATGATGGATGTGATTATATATATGTGATTTGAATGGTGGATGTGATATATATCTGATTTGAATGGTGAATGTGATATATATTATATATATATATATATATATATATATATATATATATATATTTATATATTTGTCTATCATGTCTCTGTTTTGTTAGAAAGTAAAAAAACATAAAAATAGCTTTTTTAAAAGATTTACCGAGTGCAATTACCATTGCACCTGGCACATCTGGCAACCTGAGAGCCCAAATTTACCAGATTTTCTAGATTTGTCAAGTGCAATGGGCAAAAATTATTTTAAAAAAATTAAAAAAATCTTTGTCAGGTGTCAGCCACCAAGCACTCGGCAAAGAATTATTTAAAAATAAATAAAAAATGTTTTTGCCGAGTGTCAGCCACCAGACACTCGGCAAATATTTTTTGCAAATAAATAAAAAATAAATATTTGTCGAGTGTCAGCCACGTCAACACTCGACAAAAAAGCCATCTTGACGTGCAAATTTATTTTGCCAAGTGCTTTTCCAGGCACTCGGCATATAATTTAACACTCGGTAAATTATTTACGGAGTACCCGAAATCTGACACTCAGCAAAGAATTCTTTGCCGACTCGGTCTTTGCCGACTACCATTTGCCGAGTACGGCACCCGGCAAACCGTTTGCTGAGTGCAAAAGTCTTTTTGCCGAGTGTTGCAAATTCGCAGAATCCTCTAGTGCGCACAACGACAGCTACATCAACGGCAATGGTAAGACAGGACTCACCCATTTGTGGGAGCTCTAACGTCATCCTCGATGAGAGTTTCATATCACAATTTTCAATGCTCTCATATGTTGAAAATAGTGTTGAATAGTTTCATGGAGATGAAACTCTTTCTACTCCCATAAAATTCTTATCATCTCTCTTTTCATAAATAGTATGTCATGTCAACCTATTTAATGCTCATGAAATCGAGACTGACCTAATTATTACCTACTAACAACTAGGAGGGGGGGGCACTCCCAACCCTCTCCGACAAGTGTGGTTTTCTATTCTTCTGATGGTTTAATTTAAAAAAAGATAGTATAGATACATAACAAAAAATATACCTAGAAAAAGCCAAATAAGCACTATAATGTGGAATGAATGTAGTAGTAGTATACATGTCACGAGCATAGGATCAAGTATGAGTAGATTACATGTCTTATACAGATGTTGCAGCTAATTCAATACACACTATAAGTGAAGAGTGTGCAAGTCAAGAGCCCATAATACGTGCATCTTGCTTTTTGGATGGCTGTCACTTGTGTATCTACTGTACTCTTTATTTTGAAGGAAAAATAATCTGGTTTCTAGTAATGAAAACAAGAGGTGGCTAAAGCATAAAAAACTGGTATGAGCGATCATCCTATTCGGCTGATCGTTTTTACGGCTGGTAAGCTGCTGATGTTGTTTTTTACTGTTTTGTTGTGAGAGAAAAACATTATGTAATTGTGGCGTCCACCGCTGTCAAGACGTCGCGGTTAATTGTGGCATCACAATGGTGGGCACCCCTGCTCACCGTGGTATCGATTAACCGCGGGGGGCGGCATAAAGTGTCCGCCGCAGTTAATCGAAGAAAAAAAACCGACAAGCCCAACGCGAGCCCATCCGTCGTTGCACCATCGTGCCCGTGCCGCCACGCCGCTGGGCCGAATACGCGTTGCCACCGTGGCCAGGGGAAGGGGGGAAGGCATGGCCGCTGCGAGGAGGAAGAACACCTCGCCCCAAGTGTCGCCTCGCCCCACGCCTCGTGTCGCCTCGGCCAGGGGAGGGGGAGCACGGGCATGGGTGGGGCGCCGCCAGGGAGAGAGGAAGGGAGGGGTTGGTTGCCGCCGCCCCGAGCACGCCAGATCCGGAGGAGTAGAGGACGGGGGCAGCGCCTCGCCCCGAGCGCCGCCTCGCCCCACGCCTCGCGCCGCCATGGGAGGTTGTACGCCTCCGGGGAGAGAGAGGAGGGGAGGGGTTGCGCCACCGGCCAACAGGGGTGGGTTGCTGTCTCCCCGAGCTCTCTGCTCGTGAAAGTGAAAGGGAAGGGTGGAGAGAGAGGGGATGGAGCACCGAAACCTTAACTTCCTATTATATATTTGACCGCCGAATTGGGCCTCGCTTGCGCCCGTTGGGCCTTGGCCTTAACCGTGGCGGGCCTTTAGGACGTCCGCCATGGTAAATCAATTTACCGTGGCGGACGCCTTAAGACGGCTGACTTGGAAAATAAGGTATTTTCTGTGGTGGACATCTTAAGACGCCCGTCACGGTAAATCGATTTACCGTAGCGGGTAAAAGTATCCGCCACGATAAATAAAAAAGGCCCGCTGTGGTAAATCGTGAGATTTACCGCAGCGGCCAAAAATAGGTGTCTGCCACAGAGTGCAAAACTGCAACCCTGCGCATAATCGTTTGTGTAGTAGTGTATACCATGCCTGACAAGCCAGGTTAATATAAGCCAAGCGAACATAGTTAACAAAATGAGCACATGAATAGATCATCATAGTAGAGCTGAAATTCCAAGAAGCCCTACTAAAGAGGTCAAAGATGTTCACATTTTTTTGTTAGGTAACCTAGCTAACCCAGTGTCAACATAAGAGGTAGACCTTAGGCATTTCTAAAGCAAACACAGTTGAGACTAAAAATTCATAATGAAGTAAATAGCAGCCTGTGGGTGAAACCTATAGAAAAGTTAAGACAAGGCTACTGTTGAATAGGAAAGCACATGTTATCTAATAAAAATATTGTTCAAAGAGGCATCGCATGAATATAGAAAAGCCAATTAAAGTGAAGATATCAAAATGCCTAACTTTTTTACTTCGCTAAACCCAAATTTAGCTTATATGTATGTACAACTCTGAATTTTTTTAAGTTTATATAAGCAGCAAAATACTGTGAAAACAAGGAAAACAACCATTATATAAATATGAACCAAAGCGGAGCTGAAAGATGAGGCTGCATCCAGACAAAACTAAGATGCAAACACATGGTCTGTAAGAAATATAAAGAGGAGGAAAAATAATGTACTCGCCAATCTTCATGGATCATTGTCACTATCTGAATAGGTTTCCACATTTATATAAGGTAAATTAGAGAGACGGATAGTGAGCATATGGACTATGTAGGTGAGAGGACATAAGTCATGAAAAATTAGACAAATATAAGATAAATGCAACACACAACTGTAAATAGTTGGTTCCCAAAGCGGTTTTACCGTGAGGGTTCGAACAATGTGGGACTACATACCGATATGTGGTATTTTCATCTACAATCAAACTCTCTACTCTCAAGATCATCACATTCGAACAGTTTTTGTTACAATTTCTAAATATGCATTTTATCATATTAATTGATTGTGTATTAATCTTGTGTCATCTCTTTGTTGAGCATTTCTTTTGTGTATTAATTGATTGGGTATTCTATCATCGTGTTGGTATATCTCCTCAACTCTACCTTTGTATTTATATTGCTTACCTTCTTGCAAAGTAGAGTAATTATCTATCTAGTGTGTTTTGTATCTCCTTAGAATAGATAGGTTCTTGATCACTAGCTAGAGTCTAGTTGTGACTTATCTTATGTGACATAGTGATTATAGATTACTAGAATTGCTTGGATAGGTGGTTTTGTTTTTATAAGTATAACTAGAGCAATAGGCTTCATTTTGTTATCTACTAATTATTTGCTCTAGTGCTCTAAAGGTTTTTTTATTAGGCTATTCACCCCCCTCTATCTATTTAGGACCTTCCAAACTTGTTTCATGACTAAGGTGTCATCATCATATTGAATGATTCTAAGGTCATCAGATAAGTCTTTGCTAGGCAAAAGCCAATACACCTTAACATTCTCAATTTGGACATAATCAAGCTGCAATAGAAGGTCTTCTATCCACATAAAGCACCATAATTCAACTTCCAAGACATCTTCCCAAGTGACTTTACCATCTACATATATTTTGTTCATACCTTGACCATAGAACCGCATCCCCCCATGATGGACTTGTAGTGAGAATTTGTTCGAATCGAGACCTACATTACACGCTAGTTCAGGGAACAAGAGATTCCAACCAAAACATCAACTTGCAACTCCACCAAAACCCTAAAAATCACTAGTTTACCCAACAATCTAACAACATGAGTAACCCTAGACCGTAACATTGATAACGAAACCTATTAACCACCGAAACAAAGCAATTAGGGTTCTGATGACCTCACCGTAGTCCGGCGGCTTCTTGCCATCAAGGCGAAACCTGGTAGGCATTGCTTCTACGATGTCGAATCCAACCGCATATAGTTCTGCCCTCTCCCGTCATGCAACACTAAGTCCTCGCTTCACCACACCGCCATATTCTTTGTTGTTGTCTTCACCGGCTCTGTTGCGCTCTTGTTGCTAACTTTTTGTCACCTTTGCCTCCTGTGGGACGAAGTAGGCTGAAAAAATGAAATGCAACACATGACAGGGGCCTTTTGCATATTCTTTTTAGGGCCGCGTCGGTCAAGATTAGTTTAGCAAGCCACCATGGTTGCCCGCGTTGGACCAAACAGGCTTCCAAACCCGGTTTGGGGTGTAAATGATACATTAGCGATTTAAAGGACCCATAAACCAAATTTCATAAGTTCATGGACTTAGATGAGATTGCAGGACAAGTTCAAGGACCTATAGTGAATTTTACTATATAATAAGCATTGTATTTTGATATTTGAAAAGATACATTGTATTTTGATATTATCCTTATTTGTGACTATACATGAGATTTGATTTCCTAAACTTATATATAGTGTCTATGTGTTTTTGTCTTTAAAACCAGGTGTTGTAACAAATACGAATACCGGTAACCCATTTTTACATATTTTAGCAGATATGATTTCCACCACTCTAGACTTTGTTGGAATATCGTCGAATTCATATCAATCCACATGTGTTAATATAAATTAAAATGGAACTTGAACCAAATTACACCCTAAACCACCCCAACGTATGCGGATTAAGATAAATCCGAGAGTATTCAAACAAAGGCTAAAGCCTTATTTGGATGTACGTATATCTTCCCCAAATAATATGAGTTGGAGTGGAGCTTTAGTTCAATTCCACTTTAATATACGTAGGCTAAGGTAAATATATGAACATTTAAACAAGCTTTGACGAGAGGCTAGGTTTGTGGGGGTTAAAAGTGGTTAGCGTGGCCGTCGGATTGAATATCGATGGAATGAATAAAAGAGATATTAGAAACGATGTTATTATTTGCGTTTCTCTTCCACCGATTGCTCGATTTTTTTCCTTCCATCTTCTCTCCATTCTCATCGTCTTCCCCTGTTCTCGGACAGCTAGGAAAGTCGTCCCGGCACCTTCCCGGGCTGCTCGCGACCCCCTCCGTCCGTCACGTCCACCGGCAAGGGTTGGCCTCAGATCCATGGTTGTGGGGGTTGGATCTCGGCTGTCGCGGGCATGATTTCGCCGGATCTATCGGATCTGGTGGGTGGTGGTCGGCTCGCCGTGTTCACGTGGGAAGCCATGAAGGCGCAGCGATGAGCTCCTTCGAGCTCCCGGCACGCGAGGTAACCCGCTTTTCCCACCGCCTTGGTGACCGAATCCGGCGACGACGGCGCGCCATGGATCTCTTTTTTACTAAAATGTGTACAGAACTTGCAGCTGTCAACGACGGTTTGCAATCGATGCATCTTCCACATTTAGTGATATCTCGAACAAAATCCTAAAGGCTAATATCCTGTGTTCTTAGATTCATTCTCTCAAAATGTAAAACATGGTTACTGTCATCATACAGTAGGTGTTAGTGGAGTTCAAATAAATGAACATGGATATGCTTTGAAACTGTTAGAGCATTTCTTTACCATTTCTTTACTTGAAATTTTGTATGTGGAAAAGAAAAACGTGTACTGAAGTTTCACTGGCTGCTTCGTTAACCTAACCCATCCTACTTTTTGCGCAGGAAACCCATCGGGGTGGGACAAGAGCAGTGGTGGTACGGTGGTGTTACGGCGGCGGCGACGGCTCAACCAAAGCTCGACAGGTGTTACGGCGACCCCCTCGACCTACGTGCGACAACGTGACGCGGTGGTGGTTCCAAAGCCGGGAATCATGGCGGTTCATGGCGAGTGGTCGCGTGGTGGGTATTAGTCCGTCTTAGTGTTTCCGAGACTCTACTGTTTCCGAGACTACCATGTCATCTATAATAAAATGGAACTTGAATGAAACTTTCATTCTTAATGTAAAGTTTTATTCTAGAGTTTCATAGACATTTAGTTCTATGACTCATAGAGAGTTGATAATCATATCAAGAGAGTTTCATTCTCATGATATTTATTTTCTCTCTCTTCTTATTAAAACATTACTACATCAGCAGAAGTATACATGTGACAAATTATTAAATACAAATAAAACTCCACTTTGGCGTCCCTTAGGGCCGGCCTCGGTAGTGGCGCGCCGGCGTGGGTTGAGCCGGCCGACGTACTTGTCGAATTAGTGGTGGGGCATTGGATACTGATTCAGATCTGTAAATAATATAATAAATAATAATATTTTATTGACAAAGTGACATCGGAAGGTACGCAGTACGCTCCGTTTGTTTGTTTTTCTATATAACAGTACGCTTCGTTTTTTATGGGTGATTCTTTCCAACTCCTCCGTCCGTTACTAAATAGATATTATTCTCGCTTATCAAAATTTTAACATTTTCAAAAAAACAACAATTATATATTAAAATATATAAATAATTATGTTGAATAATTAATATTATCGGAGAGATATTTAAGTCTAGTCTTTTAACAAGTTCATTTAGAGATATAAATATTACACGTATTTTATAAACTTAGTCGAAATTGAGGAAGTTTGATATGTACGTATCCCATAGCATTATCCTTTTTAGGACTGAGAGGTAGTATATTAGTCTCCCTCCCTCCCTGCCTGTCTTGCGTCATTTAGCAACCCAGTCTCCTGCGTCATTTCCTCCGCTTCTCCCACCCGCTGCATTCCATCGACTTGCCAACGGGCATGATGGTAGCTCTGCAGGGGCTGTGTGCTCCCAAGCTACCATGCTTGCTTGACCACGCTGCAGGGATCCATGATGCTCCAAAGGCAACCTTGCTCGACCGAGCAGGGGTCTCTTGCATCCGATCATGGTCGTCGGTAAGCTGCTTGGTATGGTGAACCGCGTCCTGCACCATCTGTCTCGACAAGCCTTTGTTGGTTAACCAAGGCCTCATGGATGATCCAAGGTAAGAAAGCCTTGAGTTCTCTTTTGTATACTCAAGTCTAGTTTGTCTTCACAAATACAAAGATCTAAACACAAATCTTCTTATTAGACCCCAAGACTCCCCGCCATCACGTCCAAACTACCATGCTACCAAGTTTGACCAACCTTTACTCTTTTTGCACATAATTCTTTTACACATTGATGCTACCAAATTCATACACACATCTGATTTTATTGTCACGTCTATGCCATATCAGTTGATTAACTAATTGTTCACAACTTTGTCATAACCAAACAAAATCACGCCTTACATTTTCCAAACAGCGGAGTAGCAAAATACCTAAGATTTGTGGAGTGTTCCCCATTTCCCAAACGTGGACTAACAAAATATCTCAAATTTGTTACTTGTACTCTTCAAGATCATCTTGTAGGTTGTTTAGCACCACGACGACTGGCATTAGGCTCAACCATGTCGAGCCAAACCGACGACACCACCACCACCACCATGGGCAATGGGTTCAGTCACACATGGCCACCACGTACTGGAACCGATGCTTCATTTGCAACACAACTCGTCAACCAAAACTGGCTTCAATAAACGAGCCTACTACTAACTTAGATCATGTTAGTCGCGTCCCCTCCTTGTTGTTTCGACAACTCACGGCCCATCACAATTCTCGGCGGCAATGGCACAAATAGTCCGGCCCATTACCGATACAGCTAGGGTTTGCTAGGTCTTCTTATAAGTACCATTCGATTCCCTCGTCTCCCTAGTCCTTCACCGCCGCCACTGTTTCCGCCGCCGCCAACTCCTCCCCAAAGAGCTAAAGGCTCACCATCGCGTGAGAGTAAGGCACCACCGACAACGTGAATGGCATCGGAGAAAGATAACGTCTTACCCTTTGGTGTCCCGAAAGAAGTCTCTGAAAATGTAAGTGGTTGCACATTTGGTTCCTAGCACCAGATGTATTTGTTTGGTTGTCCTCTCCATGTTTTTGGTTGTTCCTAACCCGTTTTAACTTGTGCTATTAGTTTGTCGTGCCCAAGGACCTAGCAGATGTCCAGGGAAACCTCAAGCTTCAGGATCTGTATAATATAATGGGAGAGTACACCAATACCGCTTTGGATTATTCGGCCACTCACAACTTTTCTCACAAAAACATGTCATCACAGATCGATGGTAAGCATCACACTCAATCTCTAAGTTAATCGTTCATCTATTGCGACCAATTGCTTAATGTTTAGTATGGTGAATAGTGGTCTTGATAGAAGTGCATTATACTCATTATTTTATTTCTTGTTCTCTGTTATGTCTACTCATGTTAGCAAATATTGATGTGGTTTTGTTTTTTTCCTAGATAATTAGTTTGTCAGTTCACCGTTCTTCCCAAGGATTCTAACTTCTGAAATAACTTATGCCTAGCAAGTTACATGCTCTATATTCTACATTGCTTTGTCATTCTAACATGGTTCCTAAGTAAGTATCAGATGTTTATGTATCATAATGAAGATCGAGATGATTCCTTGAGTGTGTAGCTTTAAAAACTCTTTGGTGTTAATGCATTGTTTACATTGTTATGAGATATGATCGGGATATGCTAAATGTAAGCTAAACTATGATTGAACTTAACCTTCTTGCATGACCCCTTGTAGTTTGGCTTAAGTTATTTTGTCATTTACTAGTTGTTCGCTCTATTATAGAATCAAGCTTTAGCCTTTGTAGTCTCCTATAATTTATGTTGCATGATTATTTTGATTGTTAGAAGCATTCAAGGGTTGTGCAGTATGGATGTCTATCTAAAAGCATTATCACAACGTATCTAGGGTACTGTGAATCATTGAATAGAGCAATGTTATGTCAACCTTATCCTTTTGTGCCTTGTTACCTCATTTCTATTGTCTTGATTGTTAAATTTTCAATGTTCACCTAGATTGGGTACAAGGGTCTTTAGGGCTTGTTTGGTATGAATTTTGTAGTAGCTAAAGCTATTTTCCAGTTCCTTTTATTATGGGTACGCTAAATTGGGTCTAGAAAGGTGTAGTATGCATGATTCTCAATTGAGTTTAAATTGCGAAAAAGATAAAGGTGCATTTTAGTTTGTCCAAGCATTTTAAATGGTAGCTTAACTTATGCGTGGATGCATATGAATGCTGCCATTTGAACTAAGCTTCACACACAATCCATTACAATTTGGGATTAATTTTGGCCATGTTTGGTACAACTATGGGGAGAAGAGTTTCTCGGATAAGCTGCACCAGTTAAGGAAAAGCTCCATCAAAACAAGTTGGTGTCAAGAGATATCAAAACATGTGTCTTGACTTTTTTTCTTTGTTTGGTGCAGACATAAAAGGGACCATCAAAAAGATGACGGTTGCTGCTCAGAAGATGATTAACACTATAGGAGTGAAGGCCTTCCCTCTCCCTCAAGAGCTCTTCGAAGCGCTACAGTACCTAGATATTCCTTGGCCGCCCGTGGTGTAGGAAGCTGACGATGACGGAGGGGTGCCTGATGATACTGCAATAAGTAGTGTCAAAGCAGACAATGTTTTGCTATGTTTTTTGGGGTCACCAGTACTTTTTTATTCGTACGCGAGCATTACTTATGCGAGCATTATCCTTCTATGTGTCATGTTATTGAACTTTCCCTTATGGTATCGGATTTTTTAGACATCTATCTGGTTGGACCTTGAATTGTTGGATGAGGAATTATGCTTTCATAATTTGGTACGCCTGTTGTTGTGTGAGGGGTCCCCCTACCCCTTTAAAATTGCCATCCATGAGAATGACTGGCTGCTTAGGCATCCAAAAGAATCTGTGCATTTTATGCATGTTAGTATCAAAAGAAACAAAAATGACTTGTTGTGGCACTTATGGGACCTAGAGAAGCTCTTTTTTAATCCTTTTATTAAGTCATTGCTAATCCAGTAAGGCAATCCTTCAATGTTGTAGAAAAGAGTTCAGTACAAAAGCTCTGATGCTATGGAAGGGCGCCATGGCCGCGGTGAGTCTCGTGGTTGTGTAGTACCCGATGATGCTCAGCATAAATCCATACTCCCTCCATACTCAAAAAAGTTATCGTTTAGGATAAGGTTTTAGTCAAACATTGGGAATATAAATCATGAATAACTTTTAAGTTGTTGAGTTTAAAAATGTAAAAATCATATGAATAGATTTGTCTTGAAAAATATTTTCATAAAAATATACATATATTATATTTCAATAAATATATTTCAAAAAATAAGTGGTCATAGTTACACTTTGAAGATCGTTGTTGTTTTCTAGAATGACAAGCTTTTTTAGTATGGAGGGAGTATCAATTTGTGCAAACAACACCTAAACTTCAATTTTCTGGAATTCAATTAACCCAAAATTTCAAAGCTATTTTTGGCAATTAGCTATAAAAACAGAGCACAAGTAATAACTTTGTGTTTGACATAATATAAAAATCTGAACAGCTATTGGTATTGAGGTAATTAACTGAGGATGCTTTTTTTTTTGTCAATTAGCATATATCGGCCGACATATCAGGGTGATAATCCGTTCTTGGCCCCAGCTAGCCTTGCAGTTTCGATGAAGAAAATTTGGTGGAGCTTTCAACACTAGCTAGCCTCTCTTGCTACACAGCTGGTATCCAAGCACAATTGCAATGGAATAACCAGCTAATAATGCTCTCTTAAAGGGGTGTGTCTGGGAGTCGAACAAAAGTTCAACTTCACGACTGTGCTCAAAGAAAAAAAAAGAAGTTGTGAGAAAATATAAAGCGGTGCTCCACAAACTCATAATTTTACGTGAAGTTACTCCATGGTAAAGTTGACCGTGCGCCCACCCCACCCCATTCTAGGCCATTGACCACGTGGCCTGGGGACCAGTTGGTGGGGATTGCGGTGGGCAGCGGCAAGGGAGGCAATGGCCACGGCGGCGGTTCGCGTGAACGCAAGTGCTGAAGAGGGGAGAATAATAGCGAGCGTGCAAGGGAGGCAGGGGGAGACAAAGAGAACAAAGAGGAGCGGTGCACGCGGCGACAGCAGGCGCGCGAGCTAGGAGGGACAGCGTCGGTCGTCAGCCGGCATGACGTGTACACACCCAATAATGCAACTTTATTTTATTGCAAATGAAAAATATACAAGAACACAAAGGCAGTTCCAATTGTACTAATTCACGAAGGTCCCAATCCCATACTACATAGGTTATTTATATCAATCTCAAACTCAATAACGCGCACAAAGACAACGACAACGACGACGACTACAATAAGATTACACACAGACAGATTGACTGTCGTGGCTAGCTAATTGGATGGAAAGACATGCATAGCTGGCAGAGGTGATCGATAAACAAACTTAGAAAATTACTACATTAACCCCGCATCCTCAAGGGTCGTTGATGGGCTGGGATCCGTGCGGAAGAGGATCGCAAAACGCTCTCCGTTTCCCGTCGGCCATGATCTCCACTTTCACCTCGGCGGTGCCCTTCTCACGGAACTGCCTCAGGATGTCATCCTGCACGTCAGCAACCGAATTGATCGCCGCATCAGCGGCCAGGACATGATCACGGAGCTCGGGGAAGTCGTTGAAAAAAGTTTCGGAGCGAGGACGGGGCCTCCGCGGTGGACGCTCCAGCAGCTTTTCGTGGTAATCCTGCGGTACTGCCACGGTCTCCACGGCCGCCGTCGTCTCGAGGCAGCGGTTGGTGGCCTCCATCGATCCGATCAGATCGATCACCGGTGCTGCGCCTCTGCAAGATATCACCAGCGGCTCGCTCTGGCGGCGGCTGCTCGGTGGGTGTGGGGGGAAGACGGACTATGGTGCTTGCTTATTTATAGCAGCACCCAGGAAACCCTAGGCGCGTTCGCCACCAAGCTTTGAAAGCGACGAAGGCTTATTTAATTGGGCCGCCGGACCAACAAACACACATCAGCCCAACTCGATCTGGGGGGTGTGAATCCGTCGAAATAAGAGCACGTTGGTGATTAACGCTGGCTCGGTATGGGACAACTCTCAGGTATCGCATCTCCAAGGTGTGCATATCCATACGAATCAGTTGTCGTGACGGAGCCAAGTTTAATAGGCTGTACGTCTCTGTAGCTTTGTTGCACTGGGGAAAGGAGGTGCGCGTGTGACACGCGAAAGGACCATATTGTACATTACAAAAATATAAAAATGTTTGTAAACAAAAACAAAAAGCAAGAAGGTTGAGTTAGTTCTGTGTAACTAGATGATAAGAATTCAGCCTTAGGTGTCGTAGGTTGATGTTGATATCTAAGATCGATCACAGAGAAAAACAAATGATATGCAGATATGGTACCTCAGCTCCTCCTGTAATCAAAATTGCTGGCAAAGAAAATATTAGTATATATATTTATGGTGGAGGATGTTATCATGTAGAGGCAGTACCAGGTATAAATTCATCATATTTGACAAGGTTCTAAATTGGCACAAAATATTGGATAAGGTTTTTTTTTTTTTTTGTAATGAAGGATTTTAGTCTACTATATCCAGAAGAACAAGATAGTCAACTCAACTCTAATTCTGCCTTTAGATGAGCAAGATTATTCACCTTTACATGAGCAAGGCTATACTTGGATACATATTACTTCTAGAGGCTAAAGTATCTTCCCAATTCTTTTGCCTGTACAATCAATTAAAAGCATCCATGAGAGTTAGTGTGTTCCTGTAGTCATGTACAACCAAATACATTTTGGGTCCCTACTGAAAATATCATAGAAATAGTAAAGGCCTTTTATCTATAGTGATAATATATTATATAAGAATAGCAACTGCAGAAATCAGAACATCTTGGGAACAACAACATCAATGCAGAAGTGAATCAAATGCTTATTAACTGCTTTGTGGAAGGCAATACGTGTGTTGTTTTCAAGATCTGAACTGGATTGAACCTAAGTTCAACATTCAGTCAATACTTTGTAACCATGAAAACATCTTTGACATTCATTGCTATTTAGAAATCCTGTGTAAATGGAATAATAATTGATTTTATGTACTGACATATATGCAAATTCATTCATATCAAACTGGTAGTGCATAGCTTATTCTCTCCAATAATGGTGTAACTGTTGTTAACAGAGAAGGATAGCAATTAGCTGCTAATTGTTCAGGTAGTGAAGCCTACTCAAAATGGTCTCTGAATCCAAACCAAACTTTGAATCTTAGACTAAATTCTAAATGTGCACCAAAAGTCTATGACCTCGTAGGCCATGTATCTTGTAAACTGTATGAAATTTGGTGTGTATTCTTAAACAGCAAACCTAGATCTTGGGACCACGAATAAAAGTTGTTAAAACTGATCTAAGCCAGCCTGAGGCGGCAAAAGTGAGGGGAAGTTGCACCGTTGATGGGGTCGAGGGGAGAGAATATACCAATCTGTACATGTGTATTTATCATGCTCCGTGCTTCTTAATTCTGAAGCAAAAGTGTAAGTCTCTGCAAACAAATATAAAACAAATACCATGTAATCAGAGCAGGGTTATTTACTCTCATTTTTTAGCATGCATGTAAAAAAAATTGAAAATTTGAATCAATCAAGCACCTATGTTATCAGTAGAGAGCCGTAAGCCAATAACCACAAAAAGTAAACTGTAATCGATCTGAGCTCAGTGAGAGCACAAATGTTCCATATGAGCATTCTGTAGTTGATACATTTATATAAGCATATATAACTCAGTCCTATATGAATAATCCTGTATGGGATATATAAGCCATTAGGAACGGTAAAGGCAAATGGACTGTGATAAGACAACATTTATGCAGTCAAGGAAATTAAAGAAGAGCGCTGAGTAATGAGCATTTATTTGGTAATCATGCTGCAAGCGTTGGTGACTATACATTAACATAAATATTACTGTAGTTTATTAAGGAACACTCACTGCACAGTCAGTTCTGTTAGGTTAGAGCAAGTATTATAGTACAACCCACTCCCAGCCCACTCATACAATAGTGTGTTCTACTTCATTAATACATGGCCCACATGTCTATCTCATAGAATTCCTTGGTTCTTGTGCCCAAGCAAGCTGTAAGCTTACAGCCCGCTTCTCCTCTCTCTCCTCCCTTCTCTCCTCCACGTTAGCATTCAACCGGCTTACAGCCTGCTATAATACTTGCTCTTAACAGGAAATCAAACTTGCAGGATAGGTGGGCCCATGTGGCCCCTGGCAGCTTTACAGACCAATACTCTCATGTTTGATGCACCTAACTACTAAAATTTCAGAGCAGCAAAATTTTAGCCAGCTAAAAAGTCTCGCAACTAAATTTTAGCCGAGTATTTGGATGCTCCAGCTAATAAACTCAGCTAAATTTTAGCTAGCTTTAGCTATGTTTAAGTAGCTAATAAACTCAGCTAAACTTTAGCTATAGTTTTAGCTAGGCTGTTTGGATGCATGAGAGATAATTTTAGCTAGCTAAACTTTAGTTGGTGCCTTCAAACATGCCCATAATAAGTGTGTGACAATTGTGTTCATATATGAGGTGATATGCTCTGCTTCAAATAAGTTACAGATGCCAAGGACTTAGGGGTGTAAACAAGAGACCTTTAGGTGCACCTCTAAACCTCTTTAGTTCAAGTGTTTATACTACTTCTCCTTAATTTTTGAAAAGTAATATAAATATTTGAACTAAAGAGTGGTTGGAGGTGCACCTAAAGGTTACTACCCTTTGCACCCCTACAAGGACTGCAGCCTAGCTACTACTCAAATAAACCTGTGAAGCAAGTATAACAGACATGAATATAAAATTGTCAAAGTATCAGAGATGGTAAAACAACCCCTTGAAGCAGTTGTAACCTAGCAAGATATTAGAAGATAGAAGTATCGAACAACGTATCTGCTGAACCTTTTCATGGGTATAAATTTACCAAAAAAAAAATGTTTAGGTAAGTCAGAGAGGGGGGGGGGGGGGGGGAGGGGGAGGGAGAGATGGGTGAGACACCTGCGGCAAGGCGGATTGAATTGATCAAGGGTCCAGGCAGCCGCTGCTCCAGGGGTCCAGCCGCCAGCGGAGGTTCGGTGGTGCCGGAGATGGAGCAGGGCTGCGGCGAATTCGGCGAAGGCTGCGAATTAAGCGCGGAGCTTCCACCGTGCGGCGCGGAGGGCAGACCGGTGTGGCTGAGAGGCAACGGCGCGGAGCGGGTGATGGGGCCGCGCCGCCGGACGATGGCGCTAGGGTTCCGGAGAGAGTCGGCGCTGTTGGTGTTGGGGGCCGGGGGGGCTAAGGTATAGGGATCGTGGCGCAAGGCTTCTAGAAGCCGCGGGCGGAGGAATCCATGTGGGGTAGGGGGAATCTGTTTCATGTAAATTTCTGGAAGGCATTGTGCTGGCCGTTGATTTGTGGATCGAAGGGATGGGATAGGAGGTGACGTGGCCTCGCGAGGGGAAAAAAAGACCCTGCTCCGGCGGCCCGACGGGTGCAGCCCTAGTACTAGCAGCGTAGCCCGGGGACCTGCGCGTGCGAATGTCGTCTCTCCGTGTCCGCTGTTAAAAATTTTCCTTTTTTTTTTGTCTCACATCATAATCTACACATTGCATTGCCTTTATAATTCACATTTTACTATGCTGCACAGTCGTCTCTTCAATGCTAAATGTTGATCTTCTCTCAGTAATAGATTATTCTTTTTTAAGAATGGTTCGTGCAAAGACGAACAAATAAATAGCAGATTTTGGATTCAGCTAATGTAATGCTTCTAAGGTCCAGTTATTTTCCCAACTCACAATTTTTTTTTTGTTGGCATTGGAGATTGGACAATATATACATACAAGTTCCACATGTTACTGCTCGGTGCTTGCAGTAATAGATGGGTATACATGGGACGACATATAACAGACAGGACGAACAATCCATATGGTTGCCAAAAAAAATTGAAAGGAGGGAAAACAGAGTACTACGTCTTAGGGCCTCTTTGAGACTGCTTCGCTCCACGTTTTTCAGCTCTGCTCCATATTTTTTAGCCAAACGGTTTTAGCTTCATGCACACAGCTCCAGAAAAAAAAAAGGTAGAGTTGTGAGAGCACCTAAAGAGGTACTCTACAAACTCTAGTTTTTTGTGGAGCTGTTCCATAGTGGAGTTTGCAAAGCAGAGTTTGTGGAGCAGTTTCAAATAGACCCTAGACTATACTTCCTCCGCCCATCAATGAATTCTGAGGATCTGTTTGGCATGGCTTCTTCTGATGGGCTTCTGAAGAGCTGCAATCGTTTTGAAAAGTTACAATTTATGGCTCCTCCAAAACGGTTTTAAACCCAGTTCCTTCAGAAAAATACTGATTATTAGAAGGTCTGAGGCAGCGCCCGGAGGAAGCCTAGCTATGCAGCCACTTAATATAATCTCCTCCAGCCTCACCATTCTGAGCAAAAGAGTACGCCTAGATGCTGCCAGAGTGGAAGATAGGCAATATTAAAAGGGAATGCAACAATGTTGCACATGAATCAAAAACTTCAGCTAGACGAAGTACATATATACAAAAGCTTTGTTAGGCCGAGCGTCTGCATGCGTTGCAGCACGCCTAATCTAAATGGTTCGGTTGATGATTTCTGTCGCTTATAAGCTAGCTGATATTGTTTATTTTTTATAAGAGAAAAATAATATACCATGACTGATAAGTTGCATTGATAAGTCCAAACAAACATAACTCATCAATGTAGGAGAGAAATAATCAAAGAAGGGTGACTATGTAACTATGTGCGTAACGGAGGCAACGAGGCATGCATGAGGCTGGTAAGTGGTGCCAAAAAGTCAAGTGGAGAATGGGGAGTAGTCAGCGACGAAGCTGAAAGGATCAAGATACTCAAGAGGGGGGGTGAATTGGGCTTGTTTTAAATTTCTAAAGCAAATATAAAAACCTATCAAATGCCAATCACTCCCTAGTGTCTACCGTCCGTGTGTCCTAACTAGAAAGCGGTAGCAGTTCATAGGAATTAAAAACAACCTAAGCAATTATAGTAGAAAAGTAAAAACAAGACGGAAATGTAAAGAGCTAAGGAAAAGAAAATCCCATGGACGCAGCGATTTTTTTCCCGAGGTATCGAGGTGTCGACACACCCCCCTAGTCCTCGTTGGAGCACCTCGCAAGGTATCGCTCCCCCTCTACCCGCGCAAGGGTAGAGTGCCCTCTACGGGCTGATTCTTCGCCACTCCGGCTCGGTGAATCGCCCACAACCGATCACAAGAGCTTGGAGAAGAGCCGCCAACAATCTCCCGGCGGTCACTTTCTCCGAACACCACCAAACCGTCTAGGTGCTGTCGAACACCAAGAGTAACAAGCACAAGACCTTCACTTGACCCACTCAAGGCTAGGAAGGTGGATGGATACACACAAGTCACTCCTAATCACTCTAGGAGGGAAGAACAAGATGAACTCTCTCTAATCTCTCCCTCACTAGCCTCTTGGCTCTCCAAAAGATTTCTCAAGGTGTCACCAGCTGAAACAATGGCCAAGAAGCCCTCTAAGGACCAAGGGGGCAACTATAAATAGTCCCCACCTCCAAAACTAGCCGTTTTTCACTTTTTCTTCTCTCTACGTAGCCACCGGACTAGTCCGGAGCGCATACCACCGGACCATGCACACTGGTCCGGAGCTCACTCTCGTTTCAAACTCAGGCACCATCGGACTACTCTGCTTGGTCCGACGCACTGGTCCAACGCTCTAGTCCGGAGCCTCGGTGCTCTCTGAGTGAAAACCTTTCTCTCTTTTACACACCACCGGACCACTCTCCTTGGTCCGGTGCCCTGGTCCGACGCTCTGGTCCGGAGCCAGGGTGCTCTCTACATAAACTCAAACCCCTGTCAGGAGGCATCGGACTAGCCGTCGGACGAACCGTCGGACTAGTCCGGAGCCTTCTGTCTCTCTGAACCAAGCCACCGGACCACTCTCCTATGGTCCGGTGCTTACCAGACAGGTGGTCCGGAGCTCCTTGAGCTGGAAAACTGCCTAAGTCAGGGACCACCGGACCACTCTCCTTGGTCCGACGCCCACTTAGCAGAGTGGTCCGGAGCCTCTTTCTCCCTCTTTTTCAACCGTTTTCGCTGAGGTTTCTTAAGGGATTTTGCTCCTACCATTTCTAGGGTTTGTCGAGGGCTGAAAGCAAGGTCTCTAGGACTAGTTGTGACAAGTGTGCATATACCCACTTTCCTAAACTCTCCTAGGTCAAGCTACTAATCTTATACCCCCCTTTATAGTACGGTCAAAGGAAAAACAAAAGCCCTAGCTATACTTAGTGCCCTTCTCAACCTTATGGCACTAAGAACTAGCCTAGTCTTCGTCGAGTATCTCCATCCTTTGCAACCGAAACGATTTCCATCTTGGGGGCATGAATATCCATTAAGCCCATTCAAAATGCATCACTCATGACCTAACATAAATGACTTTGTCTCTGCAAAACACACGTTAGTCATAGTGATCTAGTATTGTCGTTAATCGCCTAAACACAAGGGTCCATGATTCTACAATCTCCCCCTTTTAGGTGATTGACGACAATACAAGCTCGAGTAGAGAATAATGAGTGAATTTTGATAAGAGAAAACATGACTTGACATGAGATAGGCATGGGTTAGTTATAAGAAAGACAAGTACATGCCTAACCATTCAAGCCATGACAAGCACAATAGATATGAAATGAGCATAGTACTTGATTTCAAAAAGGATATGCTATAGCCAAAAGATCAGAGATTAGCGCGGAAGCAAAATAGCATAACCAAGTGACATGATATATATATATAGGAATTCTTGGAGAATAGACACGCTTGCAAGTTTGCTTCATTGGAAGTGAAGTCCACTAAGTAGAGGTTGTTGTGCCGGAACCCTTTGAATATCATTGATGAATCTTCAATCTTGGTCACAATCACCTCATTTGGTGTGAAGAGACAATGAAACCCGAGATCACAAAGTTGACCAACCGATAGCAAGTTGAAGCTCAATGATTGTACTAGCAAGACATTTGAGATTGATTGATCTTGGGAGATAGCCACTTTGCCTAAGCCTTGAACTTTACCCTTTGAATTATCCCCAAAAGTAATCTTGTCTTGATTTGCACAATCCTCATCAAGTGTGGTGAACATCCGGAGGTCGCCGGTCATGTGTTGAGTGCAACCACTATCAATTACCCAATGGCTCCCACCGGTCTTGTAGTTCACCTACACACAAGCAACTTGGAGTTAAGCTTGTTGTTTGGGAACCCCCTTAGTGCGGGGCCCCATTGCCTTGTCAACCAACTCCTTAGCAACCCAAAGAACCCTAGGCTTGTTCTTCATTGGTGGTCCAAGAAACACCACAAGTGGTCTACCCTTGGAATCTTTGTTGATGACATAGTGAGCATCATGAGCAAATGGCCTAATGTGCTTGGGCAAGGTCTTGGGAAGTGGAGTCTTGCATTGAAATGGTAGATGACCAATTTGTCCACATCCAAAACACCTCTTAGGCTTCGGCTTTGGCTTCTCTTGATTGTAGCCATTGTACTTGTTCTTGTAGTAGTTCTTGGCTTCAATCTTGACCTTGGCCTTCATCACTTGGTTCTCCTTGTACCCAATACCGGTCTTGTCACTCTTCATGACGGTGCTCATTAGAAGCTCACTTTGGAGATTATGGCCCTTGGTGAACTTTTCAAGGCCACTTGTAAGCTTGGTCTTGTCATTCTTGAGCTTGGCAATTTCTTCTCGAAGTGAGTTGATCAAGGTGATAGCATCTTTGTCTTCTTCTTGAGCCGGCTTGATGGTGAAGGGCTTGTTTGCCTTGAGGTTGATTAGCTCTTCCTTGAGCTTTGAATTCTCTTCACTCATCTTCACATAATCATCATACTTGTCGGCTTCTACAACTCTCTTGCCCTTGCACTTGGCACTTTGCTCAAGAGCCACATCATCAAGCTCGATATCACAAGAGGTAGCACTTGCACACTTAGCACACGGGTTAGTAGCAACATGTGTAAGATCTTGAGTAAGTAATTCATTTGCTACCACTAGTGTGCCATGATCACTTTTCACTTGGTTGTAGTCATCTTTTAGCAAGTTAAACCTTATGAGGAGCTCTTGGGATGACCTCTCAAGCTTATCATGTTTCTCATTGGCTTGCTTAAGAGAGGCTTTGAGCTCCCTAGTGCTATATGTGAGAGAGTTAATCTCAAGCTTCAAATCATCATTAGCACTAGACAAGTTATCAAGCTTATCATGCAAGTTTTCCTTGATTTCAAGAAGTTTGTCATTTTTACTCTTGTACTTCCTTATGATGCTAGCATATTTGTTGCAAATTTTAATTAGCTCATCATAGGAAGGTGCTTCTTCATCATCACTATCATCACTAGAGAGGTCATCACCATCATCCTCTTTTTGTACCTTCTTATCACCTTTAGCCATAAGGCATAGGTGTGTAGAGGATGAGCCCGGCGATGAAGGAGGAGGTGGCGGTGGAATCGAAGAGCCAATCACCAAAGCGGCCACCTTCTCTTCTTCACTCTCATCATCGGAGGAGTCGCTTGAATCATCAATGTCAGTGAGCCAATCACCCACAATGTAAGCCTTGCCATCCTTCTTCTTCTTGTGGAAGTTGAAGTTCTTCTTCTTCTTGTATGGCTTGTCTTGCTTCTTGTCATCACCACTTGAGTCATCATTGCCGCCCTTGTTCTTCTTGAAGTTCTTGAACTTGTTCTTGATCTTGTCTTTCTTCTCTTCGGGACACGCATGGGCCAGATGACCAAGAGTGCCGCAATTGTAGCACTTCATTTGGGAGATTGGCTTCCTTGAAGAGCTTGTGAAGAATTTCTTCTTCTTTGATTCAAACTTGACTCCATTCTTGTTTAGCCTCTTCAACATCTTGGCGGTCTTCTTCACCATGAGAGCGATGTTGTCTTTATCATCATCATCACTTGTACTCTCAACAACATATTGAATCTTGCACTTCTCCTTGGAAGATGCCTTGAGAGCCAAGTCCTTCTTTTCCTCCTTCTCTTTCTTCTTGGAGGATGATGAAGTTCCATCATTGATCTTCATGTACATCTCATGAGCATTGATCTTGCCCAACACTTGCGTTGGTGTAGTTGCGGAGAGATCGCCTTGATGAAGAACCGTGACGATGTGGCTATACTTGTCTATTGGAAGGACACAAAGTATCTTGCGCACCACATCGGCCGGTGTCATTTGAGAGAGTCCAAGGCCATTCAACTCCTCTACAAGCACATTCAAGCGAGAATACATTTCATTAGTATTTTCATGAGATAGCATGGTGAAAGCATTTAACTTAGCAATGATAAGGTGATAGCGCTCTTCTCTTTCACATTTAGTGCCCTCGTGTAGAGCACAAATGTTTGTCCAAATCTCATGCGCGGTTTTGCAATTCCGCACACGGTTGAACACATCCTTGCAAATGCCACGGAAAAGAATATTCTTTGCCTTGGCATTGTTCTTCTCAAAGTATGGGTCCTCGGTGAACACCGATCCACCTTGGGTGGCGGCCTTGTGAACGCCGACATCCACGGCCTCAAGGTAGGCCTCCATCCGCACTTTCCAATACGGAAAGTCATCCCCATCGAACATGGGTGGCGGTCCATCCCCATGGGACATCTTGCTCTAGGCGGTGAAGCCTAATTTAGAGCAACCTCGCTCTGATACCAATTGAAAGGATCAAGATGCCCAAGAGGGGGGGGTGAATTGGGCTTGTTTTAAATTTCTAAAGAAAATATAAAAACCTATCAAATGCCAATCACCCCCTAGTGCCTACCGTCCGTGTGTCCTAACTAGAAAGCGGTAGCAGTTCATAGGAATTAAAAACAACCTAAGCAATTCTAGTAGGAAAGTAAAAACAAGACGGAAATGTAAAGAGCTAGGAAAAAGAAAATCCCATGGACGCAGCGATTTTTTTCCCGAGGTATCGAGGTGTCGACACACCCCCCTAGTCCTCGTTGGAGCACCTCGCAAGGTATCGCTCCCCCTCTACCCGCGCAAGGGTAGAGTGCCCTCTACGGGCTGATTCTTCGCCACTCCGGCTCGGTGAATCGCCCACAACCGATCACAAGAGCTTGGAGAAGAGCCGCCAACAATCTCCCGGCGGTCACTTTCTCCGAACACCACCAAACCGTCTAGGTGCTGTCGAACACCAAGAGTAACAAGCACAAGACCTTCACTTGACCCACTCAAGGCTAGGAAGGTGGATGGATACACACAAGTCACTCCTAATCACTCTAGGAGGGAAGAACAAGATGAACTCTCTCTAATCTCTCCCTCACTAGCCTCTTGGCTCTCCAAAAGATTTCTCAAGGTGTCACCAGCTGAAACAATGGCCAAGAAGCCCTCTAAGGACCAAGGCGGCAACTATAAATAGTCCCCACCTCCAAAACTAGCCGTTTTTCACTTTTTCTTCTCTCTACGTAGCCACCGGACTAGTCCGGAGCGCATACCACCGGACCATGCACACTGGTCCGGAGCTCACTCTCGTTTCCAACTCAGGCACCATCGGACTACTCTGCTTGGTCCGACGCACTGGTCCAACGCTCTAGTCCGGAGCCTCGGTGCTCTCTGAGTGAAAACCTTTCTCTCTTTTACACACCACCGGACCACTCTCCTTGGTCCGGTGCCCTGGTCCGACGCTCTGGTCCGGAGCCAGGGTGCTCTCTACATAAACTCAAACCCCTGTCAGGAGGCATCGGACTAGCCGTCGGACGAACCGTCGGACTAGTCCGGAGCCTTCTGTCTCTCTGAACCAAGCCACCGGACCACTCTCCTATGGTCCGGTGCTTACCAGACAGGTGGTCCGGAGCTCCTTGAGCTGGAAAACTGCCTAAGTCAGGGACCACCGGACCACTCTCCTTGGTCCGACGCCCACTTAGCAGAGTGGTCCGGAGCCTCTTTCTCCCTCTTTTTCAACCGTTTTCGCTGAGGTTTCTTAAGGGATTTTGCTCCTACCATTTCTAGGGTTTGTCGAGGGCTGAAAGCAAGGTCTCTAGGACTAGTTGTGACAAGTGTGCATATACCCACTTTCCTAAACTCTCCTAGGTCAAGCTACTAATCTTATACCCCCCTTTATAGTACGGTCAAAGGAAAAACAAAAGCCCTAGCTATACTTAGTGCCCTTCTCAACCTTATGGCACTAAGAACTAGCCTAGTCTTCGTCGAGTATCTCCATCCTTTGCAACCGAAACGATTTCCATCTTGGGGGCATGAATATCCATTAAGCCCATTCAAAATGCATCACTCATGACCTAACATAAATGACTTTGTCTCTGCAAAACACACGTTAGTCATAGTGATCTAGTATTGTCGTTAATCGCCTAAACACAAGGGTCCATGATTCTACAATCTCCCCCTTTTAGGTGATTGACGACAATACAAGCTCGAGTAGAGAATAATGAGTGAATTTTGATAAGAGAAAACATGACTTGACATGAGATAGGCATGGGTTAGTTATAAGAAAGACAAGTACATGCCTAACCATTCAAGCCATGACAAGCACAATAGATATGAAATGAGCATAGTACTTGATTTCAAAAAGGATATGCTATAGCCAAAAGATCAGAGATTAGCGCGGAAGCAAAATAGCATAACCAAGTGACATGATATATATATATAGGAATTCTTGGAGAATAGACACGCTTGCAAGTTTGCTTCATTGGAAGTGAAGTCCACTAAGTAGAGGTTGTTGTGCCGGAACCCTTTGAATATCATTGATGAATCTTCAATCTTGGTCACAATCACCTCATTTGGTGTGAAGAGACAATGAAACCCGAGATCACAAAGTTGACCAACCGATAGCAAGTTGAAGCTCAATGATTGTACTAGCAAGACATTTGAGATTGATTGATCTTGGGAGATAGCCACTTTGCCTAAGCCTTGAACTTTACCCTTTGAATTATCCCCAAAAGTAATCTTGTCTTGATTTGCACAATCCTCATCAAGTGTGGTGAACATCCGGAGGTCGCCGGTCATGTGTTGAGTGCAACCACTATCAATTACCCAATGGCTCCCACCGGTCTTGTAGTTCACCTACACACAAGCAACTTGGAGTTAAGCTTGTTGTTTGGGAACCCCCTTAGTGCGGGGCCCCATTGCCTTGTCAACCAACTCCTTAGCAACCCAAAGAACCCTAGGCTTGTTCTTCATTGGTGGTCCAAGAAACACCACAAGTGGTCTACCCTTGGAATCTTTGTTGATGACATAGTGAGCATCATGAGCAAATGGCCTAATGTGCTTGGGCAAGGTCTTGGGAAGTGGAGTCTTGCATTGAAATGGTAGATGACCAATTTGTCCACATCCAAAACACCTCTTAGGCTTCGGCTTTGGCTTCTCTTGATTGTAGCCATTGTACTTGTTCTTGTAGTAGTTCTTGGCTTCAATCTTGACCTTGGCCTTCATCACTTGGTTCTCCTTGTACCCAATACCGGTCTTGTCACTCTTCATGACGGTGCTCATTAGAAGCTCACTTTGGAGATTATGGCCCTTGGTGAACTTTTCAAGGCCACTTGTAAGCTTGGTCTTGTCATTCTTGAGCTTGGCAATTTCTTCTCGAAGTGAGTTGATCAAGGTGATAGCATCTTTGTCTTCTTCTTGAGCCGGCTTGATGGTGAAGGGCTTGTTTGCCTTGAGGTTGATTAGCTCTTCCTTGAGCTTTGAATTCTCTTCACTCATCTTCACATAATCATCATACTTGTCGGCTTCTACAACTCTCTTGCCCTTGCACTTGGCACTTTGCTCAAGAGCCACATCATCAAGCTCGATATCACAAGAGGTAGCACTTGCACACTTAGCACACGGGTTAGTAGCAACATGTGTAAGATCTTGAGTAAGTAATTCATTTGCTACCACTAGTGTGCCATGATCACTTTTCACTTGGTTGTAGTCATCTTTTAGCAAGTTAAACCTTATGAGGAGCTCTTGGGATGACCTCTCAAGCTTATCATGTTTCTCATTGGCTTGCTTAAGAGAGGCTTTGAGCTCCCTAGTGCTATATGTGAGAGAGTTAATCTCAAGCTTCAAATCATCATTAGCACTAGACAAGTTATCAAGCTTATCATGCAAGTTTTCCTTGATTTCAAGAAGTTTGTCATTTTTACTCTTGTACTTCCTTATGATGCTAGCATATTTGTTGCAAATTTTAATTAGCTCATCATAGGAAGGTGCTTCTTCATCATCACTATCATCACTAGAGAGGTCATCACCATCATCCTCTTTTTGTACCTTCTTATCACCTTTAGCCATAAGGCATAGGTGTGTAGAGGATGAGCCCGGCGATGAAGGAGGAGGTGGCGGTGGAATCGAAGAGCCAATCACCAAAGCGGCCACCTTCTCTTCTTCACTCTCATCATCGGAGGAGTCGCTTGAATCATCAATGTCAGTGAGCCAATCACCCACAATGTAAGCCTTGCCATCCTTCTTCTTCTTGTGGAAGTTGAAGTTCTTCTTCTTCTTGTATGGCTTGTCTTGCTTCTTGTCATCACCACTTGAGTCATCATTGCCGCCCTTGTTCTTCTTGAAGTTCTTGAACTTGTTCTTGATCTTGTCTTTCTTCTCTTCGGGACACGCATGGGCCAGATGACCAAGAGTGCCGCAATTGTAGCACTTCATTTGGGAGATTGGCTTCCTTGAAGAGCTTGTGAAGAATTTCTTCTTCTTTGATTCAAACTTGACTCCATTCTTGTTTAGCCTCTTCAACATCTTGGCGGTCTTCTTCACCATGAGAGCGATGTTGTCTTTATCATCATCATCACTTGTACTCTCAACAACATATTGAATCTTGCACTTCTCCTTGGAAGATGCCTTGAGAGCCAAGTCCTTCTTTTCCTCCTTCTCTTTCTTCTTGGAGGATGATGAAGTTCCATCATTGATCTTCATGTACATCTCATGAGCATTGATCTTGCCCAACACTTGCGTTGGTGTAGTTGCGGAGAGATCGCCTTGATGAAGAACCGTGACGATGTGGCTATACTTGTCTATTGGAAGGACACAAAGTATCTTGCGCACCACATCGGCCGGTGTCATTTGAGAGAGTCCAAGGCCATTCAACTCCTCTACAAGCACATTCAAGCGAGAATACATTTCATTAGTATTTTCATGAGATAGCATGGTGAAAGCATTTAACTTAGCAATGATAAGGTGATAGCGCTCTTCTCTTTCACATTTAGTGCCCTCGTGTAGAGCACAAATGTTTGTCCAAATCTCATGCGCGGTTTTGCAATTCCGCACACGGTTGAACACATCCTTGCAAATGCCACGGAAAAGAATATTCTTTGCCTTGGCATTGTTCTTCTCAAAGTATGGGTCCTCGGTGAACACCGATCCACCTTGGGTGGCGGCCTTGTGAACGCCGACATCCACGGCCTCAAGGTAGGCCTCCATCCGCACTTTCCAATACGGAAAGTCATCCCCATCGAACATGGGTGGCGGTCCATCCCCATGGGACATCTTGCTCTAGGCGGTGAAGCCTAATTTAGAGCAACCTCGCTCTGATACCAATTGAAAGGATCAAGATGCCCAAGAGGGGGGGGGTGAATTGGGCTTGTTTTAAATTTCTAAAGAAAATATAAAAACCTATCAAATGCCAATCACCCCCTAGTGCCTACCGTCCGTGTGTCCTAACTAGAAAGCGGTAGCAGTTCATAGGAATTAAAAACAACCTAAGCAATTCTAGTAGGAAAGTAAAAACAAGACGGAAATGTAAAGAGCTAGGAAAAAGAAAATCCCATGGACGCAGCGATTTTTTTCCCGAGGTATCGAGGTGTCGACACACCCCCCTAGTCCTCGTTGGAGCACCTCGCAAGGTATCGC